>JAWWEW010000073.1:5710363-5721564 GCA_035583185.1 Anabacerthia variegaticeps
TGCCCAGCACGACCATCTTCCAGTACACAGTGCATCGGGCGGGGGCCAGCTCGGCCGAGCCCCCCAGTGCCCCGGGCTCAGCTGAGCCCCCCAGCCTGGCCAGGAGCCCCCCGGGCCCCTCGGGAGCGGGGCAGGAGGAGGAGGTGCTGATCCACCCAGTGACGGGTGAGCGTGTGGAGCGGGGGTCCCCCATGGCACTGCTGCTGGCCGCCCGGCAGCGTGCCCAGCGGGGACGGCAGGGTGGGGACACGGGGGCAGCGCTGCGGGCAAGACCACCCCTCAAACTCAGCAGCGCCTCGTCGGACACCACCTCCACCAGCTTCTTCCGCCACGAGTCCAAGCCCTGCTCCTTCACCGTGGTGCCCCGGCCGGCGGGTTCAGCAGGGGCTGGGTGGAGCAAACCTCCATCCTTCTCCAGCTCCTCGGACCAGGGCCGGGATGTGCGGGCGGTGGGCGAGGTGCAGCCCCCCATCCTGCCCGGCCCCCGACGAGCCGCTGCCTCCAGCCTGATCCGGGGTCTCCTTGACTCCGGGCAGCCAAACCAGCCCACCCCAGCCCGCCACGCCGTGCCCAGGGAGGAGGAGAACGGGGAGACCACGCTGGACTACGGGATTATCCCCCCGCCGCCCGAATTCAGCAACGAGGCGGACGAGGGTCCCGTCGCGGGTCGGGAGGAGAGCCCCAAGTGCCCCAGCTTCCCTGACTGCAGCCGGGGCTCGGGGGAGCCACGGTATTTCAGGTGGTCAGGCTACAGCCGTGGCTATGGGGGCAACCACGAGGTGCCAGCCCTGGAGAAGAGCCAGAGGAACGGTGACATCACCCCCCAGTACCGGGATTACAGCAGCTCCAGCCACGGCCCGACCCCCCGCCCGCTGATCAAGAAGCGCCTGTACATGTCCGAGCCCGACAGCTCCTACCCCCGGGCGGCCGCAGCCCCCCGGGCCACAGGCACCCTCTCCTACGGTGGGGAGGGGTCCCGCCGCCTGGGCTCTGCCCTCCGGAATGGCCCCACAGCCGTACAGGGCAGGCGACCCTCCATGGATGCTGCTGGGAAGGTGTATGGCAGCGCTGGGGCCGATGCCAAGTACAAGGGGCAGAATGGGGATTTCTCGCCCGCCAGCATCCTGACGGCCAGCAGGTGAGAGCCCACCCTGAGCTGACCCTTCCCTGTCCGTGGTGTCCCTTGAGTTTGGCCCCAGGGCAGCATTGAGGCTCCAGAGAAATCATTGTCCCTTGGTTCATGTGCTCAATCCTGGTTGGGGTAACCTCCCAGCACCCCAGTCCCAGGGCCATGACTTCTATGGCTCTTCCCTGCTCCCAGATGGTCCCAGATGGTGCCCATCTCCCTCTCCACATCACTGAGTGGACACACAAACCACCAATAGTCACTCTGAGTGGACACACAAACCAACAAAAGTCACTCTGCTCCTGTAGGGCAAGAATAAAACACACAACTGCAGCACTAAACCCAAAGGTTTTCCTTGGCTTTCGGTGACTTTCTCTCTGTTCTCCCTGCAGACCTGCCCATGGCAGCCCCCAGTACGGCGGACCCACCAACACCTTCACAGTCAGACCCGGGACACGCCAGCCCATCTCCTACGCCTACCAGAGCAGCCACCGGTAGGTTTGTCCCCAGGGCTGCTCTGCCACCTGCACCTGGCTGGGAAGGGGTCAGGAGGTGCCTGGCTTGGTCATTTCCTTCTCCACGGGCACCAGGGACGGTCCCAACCCAGCCAGCAAAAGTGCTGCTTGAAACTACTGATGGAGAAGGTGGGGAATGACCCTGGGACTTGGACTTTGCTCAAAAGACTGTCATGGAGAGTAGTTACTGTGGACAGGCCACTGCCTTGTTACGTGAACAAATGTGGTTTCCCTTTTTCCCATTGTCCCCTGGAATATTTTTCAAAATTGCAGCCTGATAGGTCATCTAAGAAAGCCAAAGAGCATCCTTAGTTCTTCTCCTTGAAGAGCATCACCACTGGAAAGATTGCTTTTTGTTTTTTGGGGTTTTGTTTGGTCGGTTGGTTTGGAATTTGTTTAACTCCAACATGCTTGGGAGTAGGGAGAAACCAACTGGGAGATGGTGCATAATGGAAGCAAGCCAGTGTTGTATAGCTCAGTGTAGGGGGATTTAAATAACAGTGTGAGGCCAATGGGATAGAAAGAGTATAGGATGTCTAAATCCTGACTTCTTCTGTCCCCACCTCCTTCAACAGCCTGGAGCAAACCCATTATGCTGATGCCTTAAAACAGCTCCTGGCTGTCTGTGCCTGTCCTCCTCCTCCTCCTCCAGGGAGCAGCTTTGGGAGCAGGGGCCTTGCTTTGCTGTGCCTTTTGGTCACTGGAAATGTTTCTGTTGGTCATTATTCCCTGTGGAAGGAGGCTGTAAAGCACTTTGGAGATTTAGGACATGGAGCAATGCTTCTTTTCCTTTAGCTGGTGGGTGCCAGCTTGTCACCAAGGTGCTGTGCTGGTGCTGCTTTCCCTGAGGGGTCTCTTGCCACCTCACACCCATGTATGGAGCCTCACCTCTAAAAGCTAAGCCACAGCATCCTTATAAAAGAGCTCTGCTGAGACTTGGCTTTAGTTTGCCTGATCTGGGGACTAAGAAGGTAAATTCCAGTGTGGTTGTAGATTGTGGGGTGTCCAGTGACATCCCTGAGGGAGCTGGCTCCCACTGCTTCCATAGGTGCTGGACGTGCCTTTTCCTGCTGCTGCCTCTGAATTTGCTCGTAGTGGGTGGGATACAAGAAACCTTAAAGAGGGTATTTTATACTCCAGAGAGTAAGCAGTCTCAGTCTCATAACAGCTGACCAAAGCTTTGAATAGCCAGCTTGCCAAAACTAGAATCAGAGAATCTTCCTTGTAGGTAAACTTGCTGGAAATCGCTGTAAGATAACTGTAAAAACTTGTAGAGAATGTTTTCTAATCACTGACAAACTAAAAGCACTTTGAGACATTAGTCTATTTTTATGGAAAGCACTTTCTATTTTCAATGCTATAAATACCATTAGTTCCACTTCAGCTTCTCCTGCCTTGCACAGAGTTGTACATGTGCCTGATTTTGCTCTACAATTCAACTCAAATTCAGTGATAAATATTCCTTCATGGTGTAATTCTCAAAAGTTATCTTGATATTCGTGTCACATCATTGACATTCTGTTTTATGTTATTTCCAGCTTTACCCAGTAATTTAACAGCCCTTTCAGATACCACAGCAGCTTCAAAGTATTCTGAACTTTACTTTGCTGTGAATAAAATGAAAATGCAAATACCATAATCAGTCTAATAGCTAATTCAAAGGGCATTCTTATGCCAGTAAGTCGCAGTGACTTGGAAGGTATCCAATGCTTACCCCAGCTGATATTGAAATAACTGGCTTTAAATATCTGGGTGTTGGTTTTAAAAAATGTTTATGGAGAAAAGTGACTATGAAGTAACTATGTGGGTATTGAAGTGTGCCGAGTGTCACGTGAAATACCTCCCACCCCAAAACATGGAAGTTTCTCCATGCAAGGAACATCTTGAGGATCCTTACTCATCTGTGTAAGTAGAGCTGTGATCCTGCTTGAGTGGCTTCAGGGTCATGTTTTAGTACTGGATGAAGTTTCACCAGGTTAACTGGAAAGAAAACAAGCTTCTCTGATAATATTGCAATTTAATTTGGTTTTTTTTTTCTTCCTGATAACTTGTTATTTTGGAAAAGGTATCACTGCAAATTAGTTCTCAAAAGCAGCTTAAATGTAAAGGCTTGTTGGGAGATTTTGGCCTCCAAGATTGATTTTTGTCCACTAAAGGTGTGGGGAACTGTGAGGGGGGTGTGTGCTTTTTCCACCTGAAGAATTCTAAATTTGAGCATATCAAGTTTTTAGAGCAAATTGTGACACTCCAATGGAGGCACTTGCTTTGAATGTCACATTTACTATTTCACCCAGACACACAATTCATATGTAGCTCTGAGATGTGATTTACAGAGCACAGAGTGCCTTGCTTCTAGCAGACTTATTTGTTTAAATTAACTATTAGAAGCATGATAATGTAAGTCAGCCTTATAAAACAGCCATTATTCATTCAAGAGCACCCATTCTGGGAATGCACAGTGGACGGAGCTGTCACTAAACCAGGCTGGACTCTGCTCCCAGCTGGAAAACTGGTTAGCACACATGTGGAACCCTTCTATTCTTTAAACACTTTGGGCTATCCCTGCTTCTCTTGAATGCATTCAGCAAGTTCTAGGATTTCAGTAACAACTAGACGTTTGTGTGGGGAACTGTGTGACAAAGGAGCCACTGTCAGAGCTCTTGGCAGCCAAAGCACTTGGGGACAAAGGTAAATGTCTGATGAAGAGCAAGGACTGCAGGGATGGGGAAGAGCTCCCTCTTCCTGGGGCAGGTATGTGGATGAACTGTACTTTGGCTCCTGTTTCTGCTCCTCCCTGTTTCACTGTATAAATTTAGCAACAGGAGATGAAGAAATGAAGCTAAGGAGTAGTAATGGAGCAAAGCTGCCTACTTCATAGCCCAGGCAGTGCTGAGAGAAATCCTGAAGCCTCACATGGAATTAGTCTCACTTTCAATGCTCTCTGCTGCAGTTTGGTCATTCAAGTCGTGACACAAGTTAAATTATTCCCTGCAGCTGCCTCTTCCTCCAAAGTACCTGCTAATGGAGTATAACAGAGCTTTAGCTGTAAAGTGTTGAACAAAGTCTCTTATTTATGAGTGCCACTGAACACCAACCTTCTTGCATTAAATATTTCTGGACATATTGTTTTATTACCTGTGTGGTCTGACTTTTTTTAGTGTTGCTTAAGTGCTCTGTCTGTGGGCTTGCTCCAGTTTCTACTGAGCATAAAAAAACCCTATAAACCCTGTGGCCATTTCAGTGTTTTGGAAGCCCAGTCAAGGCATGAATGGGCAGCTAAGCCCCTGTCACTCACATCCAGCTGGTTGGGCAGGCTGGCAGAGAGAGGAGCTTGTGCAGCTCAGCCTGTGCTGCTTCTATAAATAGTCCTTGGGTTTGAGCTTTTCATTAGGAACGAAACTCACATACTTGTTACAAGTCCCAACTGGAATGTTGTGCCTAAAATTGAAGGCACAGTGAGCAATGCAAGAAGCAACTTAAAAGGCTTGTCTTCAGAGTGGCTTATTCTCTCCACTCCTCAGAATTAAACTTATTTGCATTCTCACCTCTTTCATCCAGCTCTGGCTGCAGAACCCGGCTCTCCATGAAGCGTGCAATGTGTACATTGAAGGTTTTACTTGAGCCACAACATGTTTACATGAGTATCCCCAAACCTGAAGGGTGTGTAGTGCAGGGACAGCAGAGCAAACCACAAACCCCAGAGAATTCCTACCCCTTCCTTAGCAGAAAGCTACAAAGTCTCCAGGGATTGATGTGGGATTAGCTGGTGTTTGTGCCATGCTGCCTACGTGTCCATGTGACTGTTCACTACAGCCCTGCTTGCAACAGTACAATCAGCTCCAAGCCAAGCTGCACAACACGAGTGACTTCTGAACTGTTGCTCTTCTGTGCTTTTCTTATGATAGAGAAAAAAATATAAGTGGTAAAAGAACACAAAAGTAGATACTCTTCAAGGGAATGTGCAGAGCTGAGGAGGTGCTGCCTTGCCCCTTGTCAAGGGCAGCTGCTGCCATCCTGTGGCACAACAAATACCTGCCAGCTGCTAGAAACATTTACATTTAATTCTAAAACCAAAACTAATGGATCAATAATGGCCTGCTGTTCATGTAGGCTTCACCAGCCACCAGGTTGTTTTTTGCCATGGCCTGTTGTTTTGCTCAAGTGTAGCAATATGAGGAGCTTCATGTGGGTTGATGTTTGACATTTCAGCTTTTCTTTTTGGCTATGCACAATGGAAACCTAATGTAAAAGTTGTGGGAAGAAAAGCTTCCTAAAAACAAGCAGGACAGAGTCTTGCATTAGTGCTGAAGAATTGTAATACCCTGGCATTAAAAGGGAACACTGATCATTTATTTAAGAACAGTTTTAATATCAGGGACTGAAATCACAACTTTAACAGTGTGAATGATCTCAGCTGGCTCTTCAGTGCTACAGAACTGGCCCAGTGAAACTTAAACCTGGTTACAAATGAAAACTGATTTATTGAAAAACCATCTTCCAAGACAACTTTTTCAAACCAGCACAAGACCTGTTTCAGTACAGCATCAGAGGTCCCTAACAGGGAACATCGTGGTTCAAGGGGTGTTTTTGAGGAAACATGTCAGTTTTTATCATCATTTACCTTTTCCTTGTCATACACTGCTCTAGAACAGGAGGTCTGCTCTGTAAACACCTGTATGACATGGGCATTAAAAAAGCAGCAAGTGAGGTTTACAAAGAGTATGAGAGAAGTACAGAGCCTGGGAAAGCTTAGTCTGCCTAAAAATTAAGTGTGGGCTTTGCACAACTAAACCTATGTGTATGCAGGGATAAACACTGGAAGCAGTGTACATTTAAGTGTTGCTATCATGCTAAAGAACCAGTGGTAACATTCATTTCAACAGTATTTTTGTTTCATTAGTCAGGACTTGCTTAACTCTAAGAAATACAAGGCCAGACCAAGCCATATCTAGAGCAGCAGCAGTTCATGCAGAGCAATGACTTTTTTTCGTTAAATATGTTCCAGGGAAACAGTTCAGTTAGAAATGGATGTGGCATATGACAAAAAAACACCTCTAAGGATTATGTGGCATCTGTTTTGGGGATTATGGGAATGTTCTGTCCCCTCAGTCACCAGCACAAAAGTCACTCATCACAAGTGCACAAGGAGTCTGGTTTATCACTAAGCAGAGTCTGTTACAGGAGCAAGCAAATGACAACTGAAGTCCTTAGTCCAGTTTTTCCCTTACATAAACCTTTTGTTCACAGATCTTGAGGAAGTTGCCTTCAGCACAGAGGAGATGAAATATGGTGTCAAACAGCACAGCAACTGCTCACTTCTGGCTTTCAGTCCCTTTAAGTGGCCTTGGGGCCAAGCACGTGCTGAGCATCACAGGTCCCAGGATTTCAGCACCATCACAAAGGTGTTTATTACAGGGCTGCAGCTGGGAGCCTCAATTTAGTTTACAACACTCCTCACACCAAGCACTGGTGCTGACACCAGTGTACCACCAGAGGAGCCACCTAATGCTCTAAACCAAGTGCTGCATTAAGGACAACACTGGAGCCCTTCTAGTCTTTGAATTAGAACAGGTCTTCCCCTTCCATTGAAGAATTAATTTACAGAGCAAAGAACTTTGCTCAAGAAGGCTCTCACAGGAGGTGTGTTGTTAACCTCCACAGCAAATGTTTCTATTAATTCCATTGGAAAAGTGAGGGAGGAACCAAGTCTTTTTGACTTATTTTATTTTTCATTACACCTAATTCCCCATCTCTCCAACTCTCCTCTGTACCTGAAGCCAATGTTTTTTTCCTGGGTAAAACTGAAGTCGTATTACAGAAGCACTCCTGAGGAGAGGGCAAAGCTTGGTTTGCAACTAACTTAGGCCTAATTCAAAATTACTACAGGAACCTTCTTAGCCACAAGCTCCAAGGCAGACAACAGACCATCCCTGCTCCAGTTCACACACACCTTCGACTTCAGCAGAATCAAAGTGATGCCAGGAAGGAACTTGGACCATGAGTTTATAAAACTATTCTTTTACACAGTTGACTCCAGAAGGTTCCCCACCTGGAATGGGGATAGTGTGATGTAAAACCTGATGATCCCATCCAACTGTGGTGAGCAAGGCATCATCTGAAGGGGACCAGGATAAGCCTTTTACAAAGTCTCGATGAGAACGGTCTCTGAACCTGGAAAACACCAACACTGCATTAGCCACGGAGCATCAAGAGTTTATGGGCCTGTGCAATTCCTAACTGCTAGTTATTTCTGGATGATGCTCTCCCATTTAGGAGTATTTTCACTTCCAGGTTGCCCAGAGACATTGTGGATTCCCCATGCCTGGAAATGTCCAAGGCCAGGTTGGACAGGGCTTGGAGCAACCTGGGCTAGGGGAAGGTGTCCCTGCCCATGGCAAGGGGTGGAATGAGATGATTTTTAAGGTCCCTTCCAACCCAAACCATTCTGTGATTCTATGGATAAATAATTGAGAAGACAGGAAGACAAACAGCCACAAGAATGAGTATGTTCTGTCTGTACTTACACCTCTGAGAGGTCTGAGTCAAGAACAGCAACTGAACAGTCTTCACTGATGGAAGCCAGTAAGGGTGAACTAGAGGACAGAGATGAAACCATGGTTAGAACAAATACATAAATTTTTAGAGATAAACTAGTGATTAAATTAGGGATTTTCAGTGATCCTGACCCAGGTACAGCAAATTAACAGACACAAAATCTTCACTTGTGGCAGGTTACCAGCACACTATGCAAGAATATTTTATTAGTCAGAAAGTAAGTGATCCTTCTTTAATCAGAGGTGCCCGATTAATTACAAAAATTCCCACAGTGAGTGGGTCAGTAATTCTCAAACTGCAGAAGTGTTCTCGTGGATATTCACATGTCAAAAGTGAGGCATTATTACTCTATTCTTTGCTACAATCTTCATGATAAAGACTACAACTAGGGTGTTTTTTGGGTTTATCCCCCAAAAATAATAAGGCTTTCAAGGGGATGCAGTCATGTATTCTCTAGCAGTGCATCAGACTGTACCTGTGTGTGGAGAATGCAAACCCCGTGATGCTGCGGGCGTGCACATTGGCACTGAGGGCAGAGTCAGGATTCTTTGTGTCTACTAGTGCAACTGTTCCACTTTCATCACCTTGAAGAGAGGGAGAATGAAGTTATTAGCAAAATTATCCCTGTGAAAACAAAGGCCTTGATTTGCCTGGTGAAAGTGAAGATTCTTACCCAAAACAAAGATGTCACTTTTCTGTGGATGCCACATGACTGAGGTAGGGAGGTAGTTACAGGCACTGCAAACTGCAAGGAGAGAAACTGGGATGAGTGTGGAAAGAGTCAGTACAAAGATATTCCTACTCTACCTCATTTAGCACTGGCAGTGCACTAAGACAAGTATTTTAAGCTTATTGTGCTTCTGTGACAGTGTTAGACTTTCTGAGATTTTAACAGACTTTTCTATGATCACATCACTACATTTGGAGTTAGACAGAGAAGTCAGGCATAAAAGGATTTATTTCTTCCCACACAAACTCATGCACAAACACTGACTGTGTCCAGAGACATACCAATTCGGGTAGCTGGTTTAGGGCACCTGGTGTCCCAGAGTAAAGTTCTGTTGTCCTATAAATCCAAAGAGAATAAAAAGGGTTTTACAATGTCTTTGTAGCATAAACTCAGATTCACTGCAGAACTGCTGCTGACCTTCAGTCAAAACCACCCCTTCCCTCTTCCTTCGGGTTAAAATGATGCTGCCATTTACTGCCTGGGACAGAAGCAGGAGCTACCAAAATTTGATACAGACCTGTAGGAATCAGCTTGGTAAGCTGATTATGAACTTATCAAACTGGAACACTGACATAACCCAGGCATGCAGCTTGTAACACAAGAGGTAGTTTCTAAGTGCATTAAACTGCAAGTAACTAAAATTACATCTCATTTTTAGGGGATAGATTTAGACAAAAGAGTGAACTTTACCTCAGCACAGGACAGGAACACAGTGTCCTTACCAGGACAGGAAGCCACACATGTCACTGCTGCGGCGTGAGCTACCAAAAACACAAAAGGACAAAGAGCCTCAAAGATTGTATCCAACTTTCCTGCCTATTCCCAAGGATCACTGAATGCACAGCAGTGTAACAAGGAAGACCTTATGCCCAGACACACAGTAACTTCTCTTCAGAAACAGCCAACTGCATCCTACCAAAGTGATGAGCTGCCAAATCCAACCAGAGCCACAGGTCCCTGTGACACACCTGGGCTTGAGGGACCAAACAAAGTGTGATGGAAGGGGCCTTATAAAAAGGAGGAAGGGAACCTTTTCTATGAGCAGACAGTGACAGGACAAGGGGAAATGGTTTCAAACTAACAGAGGGAAGTGTTAGATGGCATATAGGGAAGAAATTCTTGGCTGTGAGGGTGGGCAGGCCCTGGTACAGGTTGCCCAGAGAAGCTGTGGCTGCCCCAACCCTGGAAGTGTCCAAGGCCAGGGCGGAGCAACCGGGGCTAGTGGAAGGCATGGAACTGGATGATCTTTAAGGTCCCTTTCCCCAAACCATTCTGTGATTCTAAAGTAAAGCATCTGCTGTGGCCAGAGATGATGAGACCACATCTCCAGAGATCACCCTCTCAAATGGACTGCTATTCAAAACAAATATGGGGCAGGAGATGACAGGATCACATGCAGGTAGAAGAAAGATTTCAGTGTAGAAGAAATACTCTAAATCACACTTCAGGGATGCAAGGCAAGCTAAGCCTTACAGCATTCGTTCTGTGGGGAGAAATAAACAACAGACTAAGAAAAAAAGCTGTGGCAGAAACTTCACAGACTGGTAAACATGGGATCAGAGTCCTGAGTGTGGTCTGGCAAATGGGAGGTCACTGGTGATGCTGCAGGAGAAAGCTCAGCCTGCAGCATTTGGTGATGGGCCAGGAGGAGCAGGGCAAGGGGATGGTTTGGAACTCACCTCTGTAGGAGTGCAGCACTGTCTGCTCTGGGATGTCCCAGACCTTGACACTGTGGACAAGAGCGAGCAGTCAGCACCCAGCACCAGCCCTGGCACACAGATCCCAGGCTGGGGACAATCACTGGGCTGGGGACACTCACCAGAAGTCCCTGCTCCCACTGACAGCCTGGGTGCTGCTGGCCAGGACTGACACCGACGTCGTGATGTCATCGTGCTCGTATTTACAGAACTTGTTGACAATGAGAGTTTCATTCTCCTCCAGCTCCCACAGCTCCACAGCACCTGGGGGTGTAGGGGGACACCCACCTCAGTGAAAGGGTAAGGGATGCCCATGGATGAGATGGGGAGGGGGTCACCCACCTCTGTCAAAGGGAAGGTGACACCCAAGTCAATGAAAGGGAAAGGAGGGAGACCCAGCTCAGTGGAAGAGGGGGCAGGTGGTCACCCACCTCCGAGGAGGGGAGAGGATCCCCCATACCTATGTGGAGGAGAAGGGGTAGGGGGGGGGAGACCCTCCTGAGATGAGGAGAAGGGGGGACACCCATCTCAGGGGAGAAGAAAGGGGGGGGACACCCATCTCAGGGGAGAAGAAAGGG
>JAWWEW010000073.1:5721664-5751950 GCA_035583185.1 Anabacerthia variegaticeps
GGGACACCCAGGTCAGGGGAGAAGAAAGGGGGGGGGACACCCAGGTCAGGGGAGGAGAAGGAGGACCCACACACCCATCTCAGAGGAGCAGAAAGGGGGGACATCCATCTCAGAGGAGCAGAAAGGGGGGGACACCCCCTCAGCGGGCCGAGGGGGCTCTGGGGGTGGGACCCCCATTGCTTACCGGAGTCGGAGGCCACCAGGATGCCCCTGTCGGCCACCCAGCACAGGTCGGCGACGCCCGCCTCTGTCTGCACTCCGGCCGTGCAGAAGCCCTCGCTGGGGGCCCGCCGGGGGTCTGCGAACACCCACAGCGACCCGGCCCAGCAGCGCCCGTTCAGCCCGGAGGCGCCGAGCAGCAGGGCCCCGTCTGCGGGAGACACACCGAGAGAGCCGTGAGGGAGACCCGCCAGCGGGCTGCCCGTCCCCTCACACCGCCGTCAGCGCCCTCACCCGCCCCATCACCTGCGCGGTACCGCGCGCGCTCCAGGTGCCGCTCCATGCAGGCGGGCGCGTTGGGCGGGATGTTCCACTCGGGGCCGGCAGTGGCGGAGGGGGCCGGCTCGCCATCCACGGGGGCCGCCGGAGCCGCCGCGTCCCCCGAGGGGCCCGCGGGGAGCTGCGGGAGCGGCGGCTCCTCCATGGCGGGAGCGGCGGGAGCGGCGCCCCACACGTGTCTCCTCCCGCCGCCGCCGCCTGCTCTCGCGAGAGTTGGCGCCCCGTCCCCATCCCCGCCCATTGTAGCCCGGCCTCCCCCGCGCAACTCTCGCGAGAGCTCCGCCGCCATCTCAGCGCTGAGGCGGCCGGGCGGTCACCGGGACGAGGGGTCGCGTCCCGCCGCTCCTCCCGCTCCATTCCCGGTGTATTCCCGCTGCTCCCCGCTCCCGAAATGCTCTCCCGCCTCGTCCTTCGCGCCGGTGAGCCCCGAGGGGTGGCGGGAGGGCACCGGGGGGGTGTTTGTGCTGCGCCGGCCGCGCTCTGCCCTGACGCGCTCTCTGCCCTCTTGTCCCCTCAGCCCCCGCCGCGCTGAGGGCGCTGCCCCCGCCGGCCCTGCCCGTGGGGTGAGTACTGCGGGAAACCGGCTTAAACGGCGTTGTTGGGGGGTTTTGTCTTTGCTTTCTTCATTGGCGGTGTGGGAGTGTAAAACAGGGACGGTGGGAAGGGACCTCTGGAGGTTATTTAGTCCCACCCACTTCCTGGAAGGAGGTGCGTCCAATAAATGGCAACTTCATCGAATCGCTTCATCGAATTGGGTTGGGAGGGACTTTAAATCTCAACTACGTGGGCAGGGACACCCTCCACTAGCCCAGGTTATTCCAAGCCCTGTCCAGCCTGGCCTTGGACGCTTCCAGGGATGGGACAGCCACAGCTTCTCTGCCCAACCTATTCCATTCTACTTACTTAATTGGAAAAGTGCTTGAGCTTCATTTGAGGGTGGTTTGGGGGATTATTCGCGGCTATTTTATTTTAATAAGGCTCCTAATTGAAGCTTTTTCTGTCGTTTGTAGTGTGTTGCACGCCACAAGACAACTGCACACAACTCAGCAGAGTTTGGCTCCTTTGCCACCTCTGCCTGAGAAGGGAGGAGAAGTTCGTCATGGTTTGATCCCTGAGGAATTTTTCCAGTTTCTCTACCCTAAAACAGGAGTTACAGGTTAATACAGGCTATTTTAGTATTTACTGAGACAGGCTTTTACTTTTCTGCATTACTTTTACCATTTTTAATTGTGCTTATGTAGTTCTGTCCACCAGTTCTGGCTGCTGAAAAGGTAAAATTATAGTGAAAATTAGTTTTTTTGCATGTGAAGGTTGTGAAGAACAAGCCAGTTCAGCACTCCTGGCTCTGAAGTTAGACACCCATGCTTTAAATAAAGGCTAAAAGAATACCACAAGCTTGATTTTGTAGGAAAAGTTAGTTGCCTGTTGGTGCTCAAAACATTTGAACAGGGATTTTTGTTTGTTTCTGAATGAGCAGAAGCAACAGTGACACGTGCAAGTTGCTTCCATTTCTGGTGAGATTCCTTGTGCCACCTTTCCCTGGGTGGAACTGTGACTTTGCTCTTTGCCCTGGAAGAGGAGAATACTTTCTGATCTTCTTGTAAGCCTTCAACTAGCTCCCTCTTAGGTATTGGAATTTATTGAGCCTCTTCATGCTTTGTACAAATAATGCTGTTTTATTTGTTCTTTAGGGCCCTACATGTTGGGAACTGGCCTTGTGCTTTACCTTCTTTCCAAGGAAATCTATGTCATTAACCATGAGACAGTGGCAGCTGCCTGTATCTTGTCAGTCATCATTTATGGCATCAAGAGGTTCGGGGCTGATGTAGCAGCTTTTGCTGACAAACTTAACGAGGTAACAAAAGAAACCCTAACTTGTCTTTGCAATAGTTAATAAGGAATGATTTTGTTAAAGTATAAATGGCTTCAAACTGGCAGAGGGCAGGAATGGGTGGATATTAGGAAGAAATTGTTCCCTGTGAGGGTGGGCAGGCCCTGGCACAGGATGCCCAGAGAAGCTGTGGCTACTCCTGGATTCCTGGAAGTGTCCAAGGCCAGGCTGGATGGGGCTTGGAGCAACCTGGGCTGGTGGAAGGTGTCCCTGCCCATGAGATGTTCTTTTAAGTTCCCTTCCAGCCCAAACCATTCTGGGGTTCTGTGATTGCAAACCCTAATTCTGCCTTGCCGTCCTTTAACCTCAGCCCTGGCCCAGGGCAGTTCACACAGACATTTCTCAAATCTTAGTGCACCGTTTCAGAAGTCAATTGCAGATCACTTGTTTTCCTTGAGTGCCTGGAATTCTGAAGCATGTGTTTTGTTTCTTCTTTCAGGAGAAAATGGCTAAAGCTTTAGCTGTGAAGAACGAGGCCATCAATAGTCTCCAGGCTGCCATTGATGAGGAGAAGAAGGAGCAGTGGCGGGTGGAAGGCCGCACTTACCTCTTTGATGCAAAGCGGGTATGTGGTGCCTTCTCTGCTGCTCACCCCCTCTGCAGCCTGCCCTTCCCAGTCCAGGGGCCTCTTGAGCTCCAAACAAGTTACAAACGTGTCTGTGTGTTGCAGACAGGGCTGCTTTGGCCACCTGGTCCAGACACTCAGGAGGAGGGAGAGGGACTTTTTATATGGGCAGATAATGACAGGACAAGGGGGAATGGCTTCAAACTGAAGACAGGGTTAGATTAGAGATTAGGAAGGAATTCTTTATGCAGAGGGTGGGCAGGCCCTGGCACAGGTTGCCCAGAGAAGCTGTGGCTACCCCATCCCTGGAAGTATCCAAGGCCAGGTTGGACAGGGCTTGGAGCAACCTGGGCTAGTGGGAGGTGTCCCTGCTCATGGCAGGGGGTTGGAAGTGGATAATCTTTAAGGTTCCATCCAGGCCAAGTCATTCCATAACTGTGTCACTTCTGCTTCAGAACATGTTCTGCTTCTGCTTTGTGTTCTTGCCAAACATTAATTAACCTTCTGACTTCATCTTGTGTGTCCAGAACAACGTTGCAATGCTGCTGGAAGCCAACTACCGGGAAAGGCTCATGATGGTGTACAACGAGGTGAAGAAGAGGCTGGACTACCAAGTGGCCATGCAGACCCTAAAGCGGCAGAAGGAACAGGATCACATGATTCAGTGGGTGGAGAAGAACGTTGTTCAGAGCATCACACCCCAACAGGTACCTGCTGTTTTTTATCTGCTTTACATTTTAGTCTGTACAAAGATTTGCTCTTCAGGGATTCTGGTTTAAGCCAGGAGATGATGGGTGTCCTTGGGTGACTTCCAGATGTGGCTGCAGCACATTCCTCCTGCTGAATAAGAGCTAATGAGCCCAGTTCCTGGGTACCAAGTGCTTGTGTTGCTGGTGATTTAAACTAGAACTGTGCGTAGCATTTGTTGCTGTGGCTGCCCCATCCCTGGAAGTGTCCAAGGCCAGGTTAGACAGAGCTTGGAGCAGCATGGTCTAGTGGAAGGTGTCCTTGCCCATGGCAGGGGGTGGAATGGGATGAGCTCTAAAAGTCCCTCTGAACCCAAACCATTCTGGGATTCCATGATTTCCATTGCTGCTTTAATGCAGGTCCTTGTTTGGATGTAATCTGACTTCATGAACTGTAGTTACACCCCTTTAAATCTGTAACTGATGGTTCTAAAAAGGATTATCTAAATGCACTAGGAAGTGTTTTTTGCTGATTGAAATGTGTTCTGAAAGCTGTTTTCCTCTCTCTTGCAGCAGAAGGAGAGCATTGCCAAGTGCATCATGGACCTGAAGGCGCTCTCGAAGGGCGCACATGCAACGCTGTGACCTTGTCTGGTCCCACTGACATGTCTCAATACTTACTGGTGGAAACTCTTATGGTTCTAAACTATCATTAAACAAACAAAAACCAAACCCTCTGCTGTTTCATTAGAACAGTCTTTGCCTGTCTTGTGTTTGAAGTTGCTCCATGGGTCACAGCAGCCACTACAGTTGGTTTATAGTGGGGAATTAGTTGCAACCATAGTGTGTGTGATCTGGTTGGATTCCTTGTTTGGTCATGAACACTTCCAGAGACAAGAGACAGAAATTCAGGGAAAAATTCTGGTGCTCAAACTGATCACTTGGGGTAAAATTCTCTGTGATAACAACCTACAGATACCTGCTGTCTTTGCAAACATGTTCAAAATCACAGTGATTTGTGCTGCCATTGACCTGGTTCCGGACTTGGAGGAGCTCTCAATGAATGTCCTTGTTTTCAAAATGAGCTGAAAATGCCCATTTCACAACAAAGCTTTATGGAGTGATGCAAGTTGTCTTGGTTCTGGGAAAACAGTGATCTGACAGGAAACACATCAAGAGCTACCAGAAAACTTGGCTGCAGCTGAGCTTGTCAGTGTTAAGTTTAAAACAGGGGAAATGGACAAGTTTACTCGAGGGTGGGATTTTTCTGGATTTTCATAGGAAAAAAATACTGTGTTTTTTTCTTGCGTGTGAAGAAAAATAATTTCATGTGTATTACGATGATACACAGAATCAGCCTCTCCATTTTCTTTTCATAGGAAACTTTTCCCTGCCGGGTTTTGTTGTAACTCAAAATATCCCAGCTGAGCAAAGTACTGACCTGTACAAATTCATCCTTTGGGTGCTGGGAAGTGATTTATTTAGGACAGGAACTGAAGTGAGCAGTGTAGGTGTGCCTAATACCCACTTCTTTATGAGTTGCTGTGATTTTCAGTGCAGCTTTCTACACTTTTCAATACAACAGCACTTGAAAGGTTTGTTCAGGGGTACAAACCTTACTTTAAGCCAGCCTAAGCTGAACGTGCCTTCCTTTTTTTAGCTCAACAGTTCCAGAGAACGCAGGTGCGGAGTTTCCTGTTTTGTGATCATTTAAATAAGAAAAGTGAAGTTGCTCAACTTCCACATTTTTGTAACCCCACGTCTCAATGACATTGGAGCTTTTCACTGGTGTGACACATTCTTTTTGAAAAGCGAGTGGTTAAACTCGTGTGTGCTGACACTCCAGGAGTTTTCCACCAGCACTTCGATGGTGGGAGGTAAGATGGAGCTGTACCATTTCTTGTTCCTTTTTTTACTGCAAACACCACTCACTGCGAGGCTTGGGGTGGGAAACTGGGAGCTCTTTATGGTTTGACTCCTCTGGAACGTGGGTAACAATGGGATGCAGGAGCAAAAGTGGCAGCAGCAGAGAACGGGGTTTATTTTCATGTGATTTTTTTCATGTTATTCACAACATGCATTTTGCAAACCATATGGTGAGAAATACCAGGGTAGGGATTTTGTAGTAGACCAGTAATCCCTATCTTTTATCCCAATCTTCAAGATTCCACCCCCAAATTGGAGAAAAACGTTACCATTCCTGCCTTGGTGGGAAAACTCAATTTAACTTGAGAAAGGAAAACATCAAGGGGGGGAATTTTTCAAAGCTGCTGATTATGAAAATGTTCATGAAGTGCATTGGCTTTTAGCTGTTGCAAAAAATAATCCTGTGGTTGCTTTTTAATTCCTAGATATCCTTAATTTTTTGGGGAAGCAGGCAATGTGCCCACCAAGGCGTAGTGACCATGTGTGCAGGAACAAGACACTGCGAAGCAGGATTGATGCTGAGGAACTGCTGGGTTGGTGTGGCTTTGTGCCACTTTTATAAGATTTCTAAAAAATGGACAAAAACTATATCAAGTCTTTAAGTTAAAAGAGGGTGACAGGTTGTTTTTGCTCATGGTCATATGTATATGTATATAAATACAATTTTTTTCTGTCTCCTTTCAGCTTCTCTTCCTGTCCATTAGTGCTTGGAGAGAATGGGAAACGGTTCCTCCAAACAAGCTCCAGGTATTTTATTTTAAAAGCAATTTTCTTAGCTGCAGAGTTCTTCACTAAGCTGATGTCCTGACCCAAGGGCTGCTGTGGGGGTGGCTTAGCAGATGTGTGGAAGAACTGCATGGCTGCCAAAGTAATGATATGAACCATTCAGTTTTCCTGTCTGCTGGTTCCACTTTCAGCCCCCTGACAGAGAAGTGTTAGACATAAAATAACCCTGCCTTGTGCAGCCACGTGCCTGAATGCAGTTCTTGTTGCTTGTAATACTACTGGAGAAATTTAGATGTTTTAAAACAAGTTTTTGATTATCTTTATTCCAGTTACACGAATTTCCACTACCACCGTCCCCACCACCGTCCACACCACTGTCCACACCACCCTCCACACCACTGCATCTGACTTAGAAGCTCCAGAAGTGAAATGCTGGATTGAAAAGTAAATGTTTCACCTTTGTTTTCTGACTCCAAGCCCAGAGTTGCCTGAGACTGCAGCCTTCTTCTGCAAGGGAGGGCTTAGATGTCATATAGTCAATGTGTTGGGGTTTGAAAAATTCATTGGAATTTCCTAGTCTGTGCACTGGTGATGCTTAATGCAGATACACACCTTTAACCTCGTAGGTTTGGGGATATATGTGTTACACTCCATAAAATCTGGTGAATTTGAGCACAGCCAGTGCTCCAACACCTCTGCTAAAACAGGATTCTGACAATTTCCTGTGTATCAACAGCCATGAAATACTGTACATGTCACTGGCCTTCGTCTCTGGGATTCTCCTGACTGTCCTGGTCTTTGCAATCATCTACCTCTCCAGGAAAAGTAAGTGGCACAGTCGAGGGAATAACAATGATAACTACAGAAGTTACTTTGAAATTTCAAATTGTATCTGCCTTGAAAAACTCAAGTATTCATGAACAGGTCATTCCTTCCAGTAGCTCCTCAGGGGCTGTTTTCATGGGAGAATTAACTTGACCACTGATGAGTTGAGGTTTTTTTCTCATCCTGGCCCGGGCCAGACTAAATTCCTCAGTCCCTTTAACCCTGGCCACTTCCAACTGATGGGCAGGGACTTGGTAGCCCAAACTGCTCACCTTGCAGTGACAGATTTTACAAGTTAGGTGTCTGCCACCCACCATTGAGCCTCTCCACACACAGCTGAGACTGGTATCCCTCTCCTTCCTAGATTACAAGAAATCCCACCAAAATTTACAGGAGGAAGTTTTCTTCCGGGAAGCACCTGAGGAATATGCCAGGAACACCCAGGTAAAGGGCACAACTGTTATTTCTAACACTTGATGCAGATTTCACATTCTTGACAGGGTGGTAAATATTAATTTGGGGGTGGGAGGGAGAGAAGTCACTTGTGAGACTTGAGTGTTAGTCAGCTGTTCTTTTGACTGAGGAAAAGGGCTCTCTTTGGGCATCCAAGGCTTCAGCTTGTGTTTGTAATAGTCCAGGGAGTTACTTTAGGTACAGCAGGAGGAAAGAGGATGCTCCTCTGTTACCACAGAGCTGAAATGCCATGTGTATTTCAAGGGTTCTGGAGCTTAACTAAACCTCTGATTAGACAGGTTAGGAGAAATATTTTCAAAAGGCAAACATTTCTGTGGTTTGCCTTTGTGATATTAGTTCTGTGGAAGCCCCTAAAGGAGACTTGAGCCAGGATCCTGAGCTAGACTAACCCCTGGGATGAACCAACATGGTGTATATTAATTTCCCATGTGCAGGCTCAGATTCTTTATGGTGTGTGTGGTGCTGAGGGTAAATTAGAAGTGCTAAATTCCTGCTGACATGCAGTTCTTGAACACTGTAATGTTTGTGGCTTCTTTCACACCCTCAGAATGAGATTACCTACAGCACTCTGGTCTTCCAGCGGAGTCAGACACCACTGGCTGTGTGATGATGAAGTTCCAAGAGAAATAAAAATGTTTCCACTTTCTGAACATCCAAAGCCACCAGAACGTTACACCAAGGCCTGCAGTGCTCTGAGAATGCCAGCACTGCCATCTGCAACACCAGCTCTTTTTATAGTTGTAGGAGGGAAATTAAGGTCTCCTGTTCTAAGTTGGTTGCCAAAGGTTGTGGGCAAATTGAGGGGTTTTTAATACAATATTTCTTCATCTGTAGAAATTTCCCTGCACTTGTAAAGTTTCCGTTTGGGTGAGCTACCAAAGAGAATTGAGAAATGAAAATGCTCTGCATCTATCCATGTCTGTGCCCTTGTGTTTCCCTTTTCTGTCACCAGCTATAGCACTTTGCATATTTTTTTTTTTGATTGCCAAGTGCTCTGGTCAGTTATTTTCTGTTATTGGAGTGATGATAATGAGATGATTGTGTACAAATGTCTGCTTCCTGATCGGGTCCCATAAAAGAAATGCACAATCACAGTGTGACAGTGAAATATCTCTGGAAATGCTCAGTCATGTGTTGTTGCCCACAGTGTTCTAAATACATTGTAAAAAGTTAAGAATCACCCTTTTGTCATAACTGGGGATTAAGTTACCACGAGTGACTGTGTTTTAGCAGCCTCAGAGAAGGTTCCCTGCATGTTCCCATGAGGGGGAGGTTTGTTGTCCCAGGGAGCACAGGGATGTTGCTCAAGGCTGAATGGCAGCAGAGTTTCCTGCTGGCTCAGAAGCATCCTTGTTTGCGATCCCCAGAGAGTGCCAGATTCTTGCAGGTGTTTCTCTCCCCCTGAAAACACTGATATTTGCTGCTCAAACACATCTTTAGAGGGTTGTCTGGAGCAGGACAAGTGTCCTCCAAACTCCCCTGTGCTGTGGCTGAAACATCTGAGAGACTGGATGTGCCACCTGATGGCAGCACCAAGCTGTGGATGGGCACTGAGTTTAATTCCACTTAAACTGAACCCTTCTATGTTCTGAAATTTGCTGTGTGGTGTCGTGGGTAAGGCCACAGACTGTTCCACGCTACAACTTGTCCTCTTTGCTTTGCCATTATCTGCTCTTGTGTCAGTCATGGCAGTTCCTTCAAGTTCTATTTAATAGAGAAAATACCATATTACTGCTTAGCATTCTTAGCTGTGAAGAGATTCGTAAGGGGTGGTTGTGGTTTGGGCACAGTATTTTTAAATTTAATTTAATTTTTCTTTACAGTTGCTAAATGTTATTCTGCTGCCTGGCAGCGAGTGAGAAATAAGGTCTGAAGGTTTACCTGCCTTGAACAAAGTGACTTCCCCATGGCTGTAAGTTAGAAACGCAAGGGAAGGTGGTTCACCACAGGCTTCCCCCTTCTCGAGCCCAGCTCTAGGATGTTGGGGTTTCATGCAGATGTTTCCTCACCACGAACTGTGCTGAGTGTCAGCACAACCATTTCATACACATTGTGAAGCACTGCCAACCACAGCACAGCGACTGTGTGTGTGTACCTGGAGGGCTGAGTGTGCTTTTGTCTCCCTAAGAACAAGCTTTCACAACAGGAACGTGCCTGGGGGTGGAGAAGTCCAATCTAAATTGTCCAGCTCTGTGAGGGTGAGTGGAAACAGCTCATGGGTTAAATGGTGCTGTGAAGGATGCATGGACAGCAGTGGCCCATGATATTCCCTGGCATTTTGGAGATGACATCTGGTTGCAGAGTTAGAAGGGAGAGCAGGGTTGGTCAGCTTGGATGGCTTCCCCTGCTCGCAGTCCCCTCTTCTTCCTCCATATCCTTGTCCCCTTGGAGTTTGTCAAGCAGCCTAACATGAATTTGATGCAGTGTTGTTCCCTCTTTTCTCAATTTATCAAAATCACTTTGGCAAAGTTCCCTGTGCTTCGTTCTAACGAATAATTTCCTGCTCTTTAGGTGGGACCTGTTTTTCTGCTGAAAGCAATCAGTTCCATCAGTGTTCATTAGAGATCATGTACCAAATCCTGATGTACTTGTGCAGTGGCTTCCTTTGGCTTGTTCATATATAGAGTTGAATTGTGTAATGAGGCAGAGCTTTGGCCTGGGACAAGGGTTACATCAGATAAGAAACGAGATGTCTGATCTCAGCTAAAGGAACAGATGCCAGCGCTCTCTAAGATAAGTAACAGAATCATGCCCTCCCTTTTCTGCTTTGTCTGGACTACTTTTATTATTTAAAGACAGACAAAAACGTAGCCTGGCCTTTAATGACCTATTTACAGTTTGACCCATGTTCCCTAAAAACAGGCTGTGTCAGCTGTGGTGTAATAATTAGTGCAATTTCTGTGCCATCCTAGGCAGGACACCAACTGGAACTGTGCAGGCTGGTTTTCTGATTGTCATGGGAGAATTCAGTAGGCTGAATCAATATAAAATCCATCTAATATTTTTTATTATTCATGAAAATGTGACAGCACAAGTTGACCAGACTCAAGTTTAGTCTAAATGGACAGAGAAGACAAAGGCTGTGAGAACAGTCAGTGAGGCTGTGAGCTGCTGGGTTACAAAGAACACATCCTATTTTTCAGTGGACTCAACCAGTCCTTATGTAAAAAAAAAACAAAAAACCCCCAGCACTAGACAACATTTCCTTCTGTATTTTGAAATTATATAATACAAAGACATATATACACATGCAGCTTTAGGGTAACCTTCAGATCTACATGATGCTACATTTTCCCATGTGTTTCTTAGCAAAGCCAGGTGGTTTATCAATGGTCTGGAATATAGTGGCAGGTTCAGGCTTTATTTATGACTGTGGGTCTGTTGTTTGCTCTGTGAGAGCTGGGTCTGGTTTTTTGCACAGGATATAGGTCCTTAAAATGAAAAGGTATGTGGTTTTGAACTTCTTTATCCTGCAGGCGTAGACAATGGGGTTCATAGCAGAATTGGCATGAGATAACAGGATTCCCAAGTACATCAAACACGTGGGGATCTGAGTCTCAGGGTAAAAATAGGAAATGCAGTTTATAATGCACAGAGGCAACCAGGATATTGCAAACAGGAAGAGAACAAGTGCAAGGGACTTGGCTGTCTTGAACTCCTGCCCATAATAACCTCCAACCCCTCTCATACTGGTCAGACCATGCCCCAGCTTTGTCCTGATGATGTGGAAGATTTCAGCATACAGAGCACACATGATGAGCAAGGGGAAGAGGGTGCACGTGAGGAAGCCAAAATATACCATATAATCCATCCTCATCACAGACATGAATCGACACCTGAGGAAGTCGGAGTTTCTTGCCTTGTGCCAGCCAAACATGGGGATGAGCCCCACCAGCAGGGACACAGACCAGCACAGCCCCAGTGCCCACCAAACTCTTCTCTCTGAAGTGATTCTTTTATACCTGTCGGGGAAGGAAACCCAGGCTGTGTTAAAGAGAAGTGTTTAAAACAGTTAGGGATGGTTTCAAGAACTCACGTGTTCAGATACTAAAAGGTCATTATCAGAAAATGGAGCATTAGTTTTTTGTTTTATTTTTTAATGGGGAAACCGAATCTTATCTTGAGACAAAACCCAACAGTTACTTTGCAGTGTCAGTGAGAATTGTGCTTAACTTCCCTGTTTCTAGTTGGATGTTTTTATCTCTTATTTTTTTCTTTCACTATGATCTTAGTGCTCCTCCAAGATACTGTTTTCCTGCTATTTGCAGTTCTGTTTTGTTTCTCAGCTTTCTTAGTTGTACCTTCCTCTTTACATTTGGCATATCAAATGTTCTTTTTTACTTCAATTTCATAGGTCCTTTCACACAAAAACATACAATTTTTTGATGCTTGAGATTACACTTTGCGTTTTTATTTTATGTACCTTTCCATTTAAATATAAACAGTGAACAACTTAAGTTAACCCTTAGTAGGTTTGTTACAACTTTTGTGTTTTCAGTAAACGCTAAAAGGAATTTTATTTAAAAGACCTGCCTCAGAAACCCAAAGAAACTTCTAGCACACTCAGCATCCTGCCCAGGATGAAGAATTTAACAGTTCACCCACAGACTCATCCTGTGGCCAAGCTCTTGTCAGTGACAGCACCGAGCTGTTGACCCTTCATGAGCACCCTGGGAGTCTCTCTGTGCTGCACCAGCTGCAGAGAGGGGTCCCTGCTCCACAAAGCTCAGCTCAGCGGGGCTTTTGGGCACAAATAGCCACTTCTTTGTTAGAGAAGGGCCAAGCTGAGGAGGTGGCACCCGTGGGGCACAGGCTGGGCAGGAGCAGAGGAGCAGCACTCACCTGGTGGGCAGCTTCACTCGCAGGTACCTGTCGATGGCGATGGCCAGGAGGGAGAGGATGGAGGCGGTGGTGAAGATCACCATCAGGCAGCAGAGGAAGAGGCAGCTGTAGAAGTGCACAGTGATGCCCAGGCTCACCACGATGGCCAGGGGCACGACGAGGATCCCCACGGCGATATCGGCCAGCGCCAGGGACACGATGAAGTACAGGGTCATGTTCTGGAAGGCCGAGCTCAGCTTCACCACCCAGATCACCAGGATGTTGCCCACAGTGGCAAGCAAAGCCACCACGCACTCGGTGCCGATGTAAATCCCGTCCAGGCTGCTCAGGCTGTCGTTTGGCATGATGATGCTGCTGCCCTGGCTTGAGCTGCAGGAAGAGACACGGGCATCGATGACCCTGTGTGGGATCTGCCTTCAGTTGTTCCAGTGACTTCAATGTGTAAACTTCTTGGAGAATTTTACGTCATCCACACTCGGGCGGTGAATTAGGTGTTGCCTTCCCACAGAGCTGCAAACACCTCAGCATCCAGGAACTGCTCCCCTCTCTGGAGACATCTCCTGAAGCCACAGTCTCGTGTCAGTGAAGGGCTTTGGAAGGCTATTTTGGAGGAGAAAAACAGAGAAGCTTCCACACTCCTTACCAACAATTAATAAGCAAATATTTTAACTGCTTCCTCTTTCAAGCCACACTGTTAGAAGACAACCACAGCTGACTGCAAAGCTGTCACTTATCACTTCTGATAATCTCTCTGCAGTCACTGTGGCAAATGAGGCAGCTCAGGGGATGTTCAAGAGCATTGCATTAAATTCCAATACCTGATTTAATTCGGGGTGTACCAGTCCAGTTAAGGCCCTGAAGTGGCTGAAAAACATTTTTATTTGGACCTTTCTCAGCCTGACTCATAGCACGGGTGATTTTCCAGTGAGAGCCCTGGTTTCTGCTGGAAATCAGTATGACAACCAAGCTTTTCGTGTTCAGAGAGTGCCATACATTCCTGTGCCTGGTTTGTGGAAGATGGAGCAACTAAGGGAAGGTGTGGGGAGTGATAGGAAGCAGCAGGGAGAGGGTGTGAAAGCTGTGATGTGCAGGGAGCCTGGCAGTCGTGGTGCTCCACTCCTTGATTGGGGTCTGCACCAAAAGAGCTGCTCCCATTCCAGATGGAACTGAGGAAAGGGGCCAACAGGAGCTCACTGCTAGGAGCTGTACAGTGACCTGGCTCTTGGGCCAGCAGGGTGTTTTGGTGGGATAACTGCTGGGAACATGGGGAGCTGTGTGTGGACAGTCCCAGCCTGCAGCTGACCTTGGCTCTGCTGGCAAAAATTGGAATGAGGAACCCGGCACATGAAGGCAGATGAGGGGGGAGCTGGCTTCTGACCTGGATGGTGGAGATAAAAAGAGAATTCAGCATATTATTTCTTTATTTTGGATGTAAACAGCTTCAAATGTCCAAAATGTCAGTGGGCAGCGTGGATGTGGTCTATATCTGGTCAGAGTCTGTGATTATTGTGGTGGCTGAGGAACTGGTTGGGTGGTCACAACCAGAGGGAGACAGCCGATGGCTCAGTGTCCTGATGGACATCAGTGACAAGTGGTGTCCCTCAGGGGTCTGCACTGGGACCAGGGTTGTTTAATGCCTTCACTGATGACAGACAAAGAGATTTAGTGCTGGACAGGGCAGACAAACTATAAGGAAAGGCTTGTTGATCGAGGTGTAAGGACAGGGAGAGGTCACTCGGCCATTACCAGGATGGGCCACACAGCCTCAAGGAAAAATTAATTACCAGTCAGATGAGAGTAGGATCATGAGAAATCCACCCAAACTGTCGGGGCAGAGGCTGGCAGCTGGCAGCAGAGTGTTCCCCATCTGAGAATGCTCTGACCCAGCTCCACGGGGCAGCAGCACCCACTGGTGGAAGGGAGCTTTGGGATGGGAGGAATTGAGCAGCCTCTGTGCCAGGTGGTGTTTGCACCAGCCCTGAGATTTAATAGCCCTGGATCTGCCCCTCCCTTTTCCTTAGGAGGAAGGTGCTTTCCCATGGGGACGCTGTCCCTGAGGGTGATGGCACCGAACCCAGCTGAGCTGCACCCACCTGGCTGGGGCTGAATTGGGCTGTTTCCACCCAGCACCCCCAATTCCTGTTCCCATGTTCCTGCACAAGGTGCACTGATATTCTTCAGATGTTTCCTCCACCGGGCAGCATCTGTTTCCTGTCCTAACTATGACAGAACCACGGTGCTGGGCTGCTGTGACTCCTCTGTCACCAAAGGAGGACGAGCCTTTGCCCTTCCCCTCTCCCTGCCCCACCTTAACACAGCCTTCCCTCAGCCCTGGGATGCTTCATCCTTCTTTCCATGGGCGCCCAGCTCTTCTCCCACCACCCTCCTCCAGCCCCACTCTCAGGAAACACTGGCCTGGACGTTTTTACAGCTTGCAAAGTGATTAAGCACTCCCTGCACAGAGGAGCCAAATGAGGCCGGAGCGTGGGATCAGGGAGCGTTTTGCCGTGGAAATCAGCTCTGCCCTCCCCTTCTTGCTCTTTACTTACAGGCATCCCACCCCAGATCCCAACTGGAGAGCTCCCTCCCCTGCTTCCCTGCCAAATGGTTCTCCATAAGCCTGCCCTGTGCTCCTGCTGGGAGGCTTAGGGAAGCATATGCCAGTAAAGCTGGCAGCAGGAGGGACTGGGGGTAAGAAGGATCAGGCTCAGCAGCATGGGGAGCCAGGATTCATTTCTCCATTCCTCCATGGCATCAGGTGGGCATCAGCCATGGAGGAAAGGCAGAGGGTCTGCCCTGGACAAGTGGAAGGATGATGCTGAGGGGGATGATGCCGTTCTTCATCAGCCCCTCAGTTCATGGCTGGGAACTCCAGGACCCAGCTTCTCCCAACCCATTCCTGTCACCCAGGACAGCTGAGTCCTTCCTCCATGGCTGCATTGCTGTCAAAAGCTGTACTTCAGAGCTGTGTCCAGATGTGTGACCCACCCTAAATGGAAGGAACTTTGTTCCCCAATAGCTTTTACTCCCATTCTTGCTGTGTGGCATCCAGCTGGCTCTCCCATCCCCTGCTCTGCCTGCCCAGGTTGCATCCCAAGAGATTTTTGGGTTTGCTGCCACCCCAACCTGCCTGGCTGCGACCAGGGCTGCAGCTGGAGTAAGGCTGTGAGCCAGCAATTTAAGGTTTTGGTTTAGATTAGGATTCAAAGGTGTATTTTTAGCTGTTATTTAGCTGAGGTAGCAATGCCTGTGAAGAAGGAGGCTCGAGGAGGAGCCCGTGCAGGGCAGGTTGGGATGAGAGCTGAGTGATTGCTGTGTGATACAACCCAGGGATGTTGTAGTGAGATGGGGTTAAACAGCATTTCACATCCTGATCCCTGAGCACTTGATGGTTTTGCCATTTAAAGGCCGTACTCAGCTTGCTGGATTCTTGGATGGCTCCAGCAAAAGGCTTCCAACTATTCCCCAAGGATCCTCCTACATCCTGGTGAGATAAGGATCAGGAAGGGAAGGTCTCTCTGCAATCTCAGCTGTGGCTTTGAGCACAGATCCCCTTTTCACTTCGGGGGCGGAGGGGAGGAGAAGAAATTTGATAGAAAAAAAATTATTTCTAAGTGACACACAGAAGAAAAAAAATCTCACAACAATGATCTTATGGTGTGAGTCAACAACAGCCACGACTGCCTTTGTTCTGGTCGGGCTGTATAGCACTGGCAGGGAAGAGAAGGCAGCCTCCTTGAAGGCAAATTCCTTGGAGTGCCTTGCCTGGGACCCCAGTCAGGGTTTGGGGGTCCTGGTTGCCCCCCAAGCCTGTGCTCACACAGTGTCAGAGTGCCCCAGCCACAGCTGCCCTCACTGCTTTGAGGCATCAACATCCCACACCTCATTCCTCTTTCCTTACATCCCAGCAGCTCCTGCTCTTGTGCCAGGAGGTGTGGAGGAGGCTTTTTTTCCTGGGACTTTAAAATTTTATCTTTATAGGGGGAAAAAAAGGCAACTCATAAACCAAGAGGTTGCGAGTGGTGAGGACTGTCCTGGCTCTTCCCTGCCTGGGAAGGAAGTAAAAGCAAAGCAGAGAGAGGATGTGAATGTGGAGCAGGATCACATCTGGTGTGACAGAGTGATTGTGGCCGGGCCAGAATGAGAGGCTGGAGCCTGGCATGGGTGATGAATGTTGTGTCACTCTGTGTCTCAGTTTCCCCATCCATGGCAAGAGGAGGGTCAGTCTGGTCTTGACAGAGCTGGGAAGGGCTGGACAGGAGCAGGGCCCTTTTGGTTTCCCCCTGAGATTCCCCATTTGGGATTGTTTCACCTGCCCCTGCATGTGCAGGCACAGTGATGTTAGAAAACTGCTGTCAGTACTTCTCACAGATGGGAAAACCTGAGGAAACCTCTCCCCTGGCACAAACACAGCTGTGCTGAAAGGCAAAGTTCACTGCCCTTAGAAATGCAGATTTGGTTCCAAAGATGATTTCAACCACTGTCAAGAGCAAATTGTCAGCGGAGAATCAGATCTGGAAAGCTCTTCTTCCCTTCCACATCCCGTTCCCTGCGCTTGAACTGTGCTGGAAATCGGATTCTCCTGGTGACTCACCAGCGTGTTTGCAACAGCCAGAGAAGGTGCAAAAGCCTCTTTGCTGCTCAGTGCTCTCCAGTGCAACAGCAGGGCAGAGTCTCAGCCTTGGCTGGTCCTGAAAGTTATTTAAAGCAGAGCAGGGAGTGTGTGGAGTGCTGAGCTGGGTCAGCACTGTGAGGGCTGGAACTGGCAGATGGTGCTGCGAGATGTGACAGTGTCTGGTGGTGGATGGAGCCCCCAGACTCTGCTCCCATGGCCCCCTGACCCTTCAGCATCTCTGCTCCAAACCCTGCACCACCAGCACATGCAGCCCACGACACGTGTGACCCCAGCCCCTGGGACAGCCTGAGCCCACGGGCTCACAGTGAGAGACATCAGGGTGGAAATAAAGCGTTAATGCCACGAGGACACGGGTAAACTGCACGGCTGGCATTCCCTCAGGACGTGAATCCCTTCGAGACAGCAGTCTGTGGCTTTGCCTGGTTTCTCAAGCAGCATGTGTGGTGACCTCAGCATTCCCAGCAGGGACAGCCCATCCCTCCTCTGGGAGTGGGACAACCCAGGGCACTGAGCACACCCTGGCAGCCTGAGGACAGCAGCAAACATGGCCCCAAACTCTTCTAGCTGAGCAGGGCGACTGCCAGGAGTGGGTTCCACCTCTCAGCTCCTGCCCCGCAGCTGCCTTTGGAAGAGCTTTGCTCCTTTTAAGTCCAAGGGCCCCGTAAAGCTCCCTGCAGCAGCTGTCTCCATGTATGGGGATGGCATCCCTTCCTGGGATGGCATCCCTTCCCAGGAGGCTGCTCACCAGCTGCCTGGCTGTTCTCTGTGGGCACAGCCACACATTTACACTGCCCTGGGATGCTGCTCCAGAGCTGAAACCTGCACCCAACCAAGAACCTTCACGACACTTACGCTCCCAATGTGGTTTTGCTTGGCTGGATTGTGTGGCTTTGGATTTGCAACCTCCCGAAACCTTGGGAGCGAGTGTGTGTGTGTGTGTGTGTGTTTGCTCTTCTGGCTCGGCTCGCTGGGGAGTGCAGAGCCCGTGTAGGAGGGAGATGGGGCTGTCAAACCAGTATGGCTCGGTGGGTTGGCCCAGCAGGCGGCTGGGACAGGCTGGGATGCAGCTCTGGAACAGCTCCTGCTTGCCAGCCCGTGGAATTCCAGCTACAAACGGGGCAGGAACGCAGGGACAGCACCTTGGACAAATGATATTTTTGTGTGTCTTAACATTAATTGTGTTGTAATCGGAGTTTTTTCCAGTTTTCTTCGGGTGTGCCTGTGGAGTGGGTGACGGGCACAGCAGCTGACCCTGTGTGATGCCAACTCTGCTCCCGCACGTGGCAATGACCTTTCCCAGCCCACGGGAGCAGCGATTCCTCCTGGTTATCCAGCTCTCCTTGACCTGGACTGTTCCTCTCTCTCAAAGTACCTGGGGCTGTGAATGACCTGTGCCACGCTGTGTTTTCTCTGCTGACTTGGGACATGCAGCTTTTTGGAATATTTTCCTCCCAGAGCTGCTTTTCCAAGTTGTTGCAGAGCACACAGATGTATTCCCCAGCAGGCTGTGGCAGTTTTGAGCAGTCACCTCCCGGGTATGATGAGAGAAAATCACGTCTCAGCTTCAGTTACACAGCCTTTCTGCCTGGCTTTGTCACCCCTGGCAGGTGACAGCAGAGCCAGGATCCCACCAGAGCACACCCACCACCTCCAAGGACTCTCCTGCACAGCACAGAACTTTCCATCCTCGCTCTTCACTGGAGATTGTTTTAAAATCCCATGAAAATAACACAAAATAAATCCTGGAGAGATGAAAGGCAGTTCTGAGCTGGCAAGAGGTTCTTTAGAGAGGCTCTATTTACACAAATTCTCTGGCTGACAGGAGAGAAACTGTTTTGACATTTTATAAACTCTTCCGCTGATAATTTTGCATCTAAGTATGGCAAGGCTGGGGGAGGCAGGACGGCCTGAAACACCAAAGCCAAGGCCCTGAGCTCTCTTCCCAGCTCTTATTTTTGATCACCAGCAAGTTATTTATCTGCAATGGACTGCAAAAGCAGCCTTTCTCTGAAAAGAGAAAGGGAGGAAAGTGGTGTTACCCAGCCACCTGGCACAGGCAGCACCCACTGCTGCCACTGCCCTCCCTGACCTCAGGGGTTGTGGACATGGGGTGTAAACCCCATTTAGCAGCTTCTCCAGATCAGTTTATCTCCAACAGGGCTTCAGTGGACACTGCCTGAAATGTGTGGCTCCAACATCAACCACAGCAACTGTATGTGCTTGATATGGGCTCAGAATTTTGAATGTTTAGTGGCATCTCAGGCTGCAAATTTCTTGGATTAAATGAATATTACCATGGCATTTCTAAGAACATTTTGGGCTTGTCCTGTACAGGGCCAGGAGACGGACCTTGATGATCCTTGTGGGTCCCTTCCAGCTCAGGATATTCTAAGATTCTATGAATATCTTGCTGTAATTTATTTATGAAACATGACTCACTCTCTGACTGGCGTTCATGGACAAATTCATCATTGTCAGCACAACTACTTGTAGTGGGGGGAGCTTATATTTCCTCTGGATATCTTTCAAGTGCTTTTTTCCTGCCTTTATTTCCCTGATCAAACCAAGATCTTATTTATAGTACTGCCATTTCTGTCTGGGTAAGCCCAGAGTGGCCCCAATGGCTTAACAGGATTTATTTACTCCAGATTTACATGGGTGTAGTGAACAGAGGGATTTGGTCCTGTGGCCCCAGTAATCCTCATGGAGGTGGAAGCAGAGGCTTTCCCCTGAGGAACAGGAATTCCAAATGAACAAATGAAACCCCACAGGCCCTTTGGGAGGGGAAGGAGCTGGTGGGTCCAAACCAGAGAGGTGAGTGGGGTGTCCACATGGTGCTCCCATGTCCTGTGTCCCTAATTCAGGCTTCCACAGCTTGTTGGTCCCTCCAGTTTGAGCTCTGCAGGGAAATTCAGTCCTGTTTGGTAATGCAACATGTTGGATCTGGGAGAAGAGAAGGAATGAGGGAGGCTCAGTGCCCATCTCACGCTGTCACACAGAAACAGCCTCCTGGGATGCAGGACAAAGGAAAGAAACCATTTGGGTCTTTATTTGATCCAAGATGCTGCTGAAAACAAACCATTTTCCAGGGAAATGGTCCTGGGAGGTGCCTGGAGTCTCCCTGGGGTCTCAACCAGACCCACCAACAGGAAGATGAGCTGGAGGCAGCCAGACTCCAGCAGGGTCCAGGTTTACCAGGGAAGCTCCTTAGGAAGGAAGCATTGTTTATACTTTTTATTTTTAATGTTATATATATTTGGATCCAACCTTTTGTGTGCTGGACGACAGAAATTGAGGCCTCTTGTTCTACAGTTAACTCAGAGATGTTATTTGGTTCCTTAGTAAAAAAAGGGGATTTATTTTTCTTTACAGCAAAACGCACACCTCTCATTGCAGTAGAAAACAGTTTTGCCAAGATGAGAAAACTCATTGCCAAGATTGCTGCCCTGATTTGGGGGAAATAAATTGTTCCTAAACACTTGCTCTAAATTTTGGAGCCTCATAATGATGTCTCTGGAGTTTGCCCATAAGATTTGTGAGCGCTGGAGGACTCACAACACACTTACTCTACAGTGGAAGGGAATTTAAACTGGCTAAATAATAACACCACACTCATTACTGGTGGGAGAATGACATTTAGTGCCTATTTGTCCCTTCCAACCCATGCCTGTCTATGATTCAAATATTTAAATAGATGTATTTTTATAGATATTTATATAAAATGTGCCTATATATTGTTATAATACAGATTATATAATTTATTATATTACACATCAGTATATAATAATGTATAATATAATAATATACTTTCTTATTATATCTAATATATAGTATATATCATTTACTATATGATAATAATACAACTAACGCTATTCTATTCTATTCTATCCTATCCTATCCTATCCTATCCTGTTCATAAATTCAATATTATATGAAATCGATAGTATTATAATTACATATATACTATATATAAACAAATATACTATATATACGCTATATTACACTACATATACACACTATCTCTATATGCTATACTATATATATATATATATATATATATATATATATGTACTGAGGGGGGAGACGGGCCGCCCCCAGAGCAGACAGAGCCCTCCCCAAGCACTGCCTCCTGCACACCAACACGTGTTTGCTTTCCTTATCTCGTGGGAGTTGAATTTGTGGAGGAAATCCTGTCCCCTCGTGCCTGCCTGGCATGGGCACGGCCTCTGCAGTCATTAGGGCAGGAAGGATCTCCAGGGCAGCCCCGTTACCATCAGCCTGGCGAGCCAAGGGTAGATAAATCCCTGTTACCCAGGGCAAACACTGTGATCAGCTCTTGGAATACCCACCTTGTGCCACCCCAAACCCTCTATCCACATGGCACCACTTCCCCAGGTGGATGTGCCAAAGCTGCAACAGGAGCTGGACTCAATGATCCTTGTGGGTCCTGTGGTTTATGGCTCTCTGACTCAATTAGCTCATTTTCAGAGCCAAAGAATCACAGGATGGAGAGGAGAGGATGAGCAAAGGAGGTGCTGGGCGGGCTGGGGAGCCCGGCAGCAGCACAAGGTGGTGACAGGAGCCATCAGTGAGAACCCGTCAGTCTGGAATGCAGCACCTCACCACAACACACGGCACAGGCAGTGCAACAAGTGATGAAATGCCCTGATATCTCTGCGGTTTCTGTAGCTCTGGAGATGCAAGTGCAGATTTCTGCCATTAAGGTAACCCCAAGGACTGGCCCCCGTCACCCCATGGGCTCAGCAAACATCCTGCTTTATCAAACAGGACTGCAGTTCTTGGCAGACTTTTGGGCTGTTTCGATTAAAAGGGAGATGTGGCAGATAAACACCCTCATCCCTGGTGCTTGTTCCTTGAGAGAACAGCCCTGGGAGCACAGCTTCATCCCACAGCTCCCCACCAGGCGGGTACAACCCCAGGGACTTGCTCCTCACTGGCTCTGCCTGATGGCTGGAGCAGGGCTCAATCCAACATCCACCCACCTATTTTTGTGGGAAGCCAAGAAACTCGGTGATCTAAAGCCCTGCTGTGTGCCCTCACACTGTGGGGTTGTGTGCTGTGGGGTCAGTGGTCCGGGCTTTTTTCCCCATACCTGGCTGAATGCTGATCCAGCTTTAGTCCATGACTTCTTAATCTCCACCACTGCCAGGGCTGCACCCACAGCATCATCATGGTCACGTATGGGAATTTATCCTTTCCAAGTGGACACGCCTTTGGAAAGCTGGAGGTTTTGGTGACAAATGGAGAAGGAAACCGAAGTGCTGTGTATGGGAACAAATGGCTGTATGTGTTTTGAAGGCTTTGTGAGCTGAAGGAAAAGATCTTGGAGGTTTTGCATGTTAATGTGGCGAGAGGAGCTGCTGTTCCGTGCAGTTGGTCACAAAGCAGTGCCAGCTGTGGCCTGTCCCAGGGTAAAGCTTCCTGCTCAGAGACACACGCTGAACCAGTCCTGCTCCAGTGGGACCTCAGACTCATTCCAGCCTTCCCTGTAATATGGAAATTGTTACCAAACTGCTTGTGGGCAATAATCCATTTCCCACCTTCTGGGCTTTATTAGCCCTGCAAACCCAAGCCCAGGTGACCAGGGAGGGGAGATGCTGCAGCTCCCTGGCCTGGCTGAGCTTTGCTTGGGGAGCTCAGGATGGAGAACAGCCCTCACCAGGCAGGGGGACAGAAGGGTCCCTGGGGCTGGCAGTGCCAGCAGAGCCCCAGCAAAGGGGCTGGATGGAGCTGCATGGAGTGGATGGAGCCATATGGAGCCAGCACCTCAAGAACAGACACTCTTTAATGCTAAACCAAGCAGGCAAAAAATCCCCAAAAAACCAAACAAGCCAAAAAAGCAGCACTTAGAGGATTTTTCTGCTGGTGCAGAGTCCTGGGAGGGACTGTATGGGCATTGAGCACCGGCACTGGCAGCACTGAGGCTCCCTGCAAACCATCTGCTGGCTTTCTCACATCAGATGCAACTGTTTTATCTTTGCTCATTTCTATTGCTAAACACTGCCTGGGAGACGAGCTATTTTCAAACGCATCTGCTGTTATTTATGCAAACACTTTCCCTCCGAAGGGCAACAGAGGAAAGTGTTGAAAAGCAAAGCACCCCCAAATGTTTTCAGGATGTAATTGGGATTTTGCGCTGGGGATGCTGCTCGGGAGCCACAGACACCACGGCTCATCTTTTGGGGAGTTTGCCACTTCCCATGATCTGTAGCTCATCTTTTGGGGAGTTTGCCACTTCCCATGATCTGTAGCTGAGAAAGGCAGAGCTGTGTGTGCTTGCCATGGGTGCCTGGCCCGCCAGAGCCAGGCAGCACCAACCCCCTGCCCAAGGATTCCATGGGGAGAAACCTCAGGAGGGCTGGAGAAACACGAGCAAGACATTCAGCCCTTACTCAGGCAAAGTTTCCAGTCAACTGAGTCATAACTGGAGTGGAAGTGACTCACTGTGTGCTGAGGAGGCAACAGCTGACTCCGGGGATGAATCCCCTCGGATGGGGACTGTGACACGCTGCTTCTGCCCGAAAGGGTGACTGGACTGGGAGGGGAACATTTCAGCACAGGCTGTGAGGAGACACAGGTGCCTCGTGCTCCCTCTTATTCAGCATTTGCCATACTCTGACCATGAAGTAACAGCCTTTCTTCTGCAGGGAAATAGCTGCTCTTCCCGAGGCAGCAGCGTAAAGCTGGGATTATTCCCTTGTGTGCAGGAAGCAAGCAGGAAACAAAGAGTGCTTTCTAAAGCCTAAGTGTTATTGTAATTGTAATTATAGTGGAGCAACTAATAAAAGAGCTGAGGAGCAGCCTCTCCTGAAACAGCTGCTTTAAGACAAGCTCCCGCTAACACCTGAAAGCAGGAGGAGTAAGAGATGCTGGAGCATGTCCAAGGCTATGGGAGGATTAAATCCACTTAGGACAGCAGAGCAGCACTAATTGGAAACACACATCTCTTATCCAGGTACAGGTGAGTTCATTATTACCTCACTGATGTCTCTACAAACCCTGTCCTGCAGCCTGTCCTGGGTGTGCTGGTGGCTTGGGGCTTGGCTGAGGGCAGCAGGAGTGTCTGGAGAGCTGTGGTTCCTGCCATGCCTAATCCCTGGATACTGCTAATGCCCAGCTCTGACCCTGGATGGGACCAGCTATCCCCTGGGAGAGGTCAGGAACAGGTAATGAAGGGATTCTGTGGATTTTAAACTTATTGAATTAGACATTCTCTCATTTCAATATATCTGAGCTTTAATTTCAAGGCCAAGTTTGTCTCATTGTGTGGCTACAAGCAAACCTACACAGTCAAAGTGGGAGAGTCTCTGACTTTCTTCAGTAGTTTTTATTTATGTTTGTGGTGGTTTATTTTCCCAATTCTTCCTTACACTAGATTAGCTGAATTTAACAAAATAATAGTAGGAAAATGGAAGGTGCATCTGTCCTGGCTGGCAGTGGAGGGTGAGGTTTGGTACCTGGGTGACACACAGGCACCACCCAGCCATGGGCTGAGTGAGTGTCTGGCTCCCAAGTGCTGCACAGGAAGAAGTTGGGTAATAGCAGAAAATACGTGGTTGCAGCTGCCTTTGAGCAGAGAGCACAGTTTGTCAGCTGAAAGAATAACACTTGTTATTGCTTGTGTTGAGCTCTGCTGCCCCAGTTTTTCCTGCTTGACACTGTGCCTCTCCCAGCAATGGCTGTGCAGGGATCAGGGAACTTCAGTCCCCTCTCATTTCTCTTTGTCTGCTGCAAATACAGCACCTTTGATCAAGTCACTCTGCAAACTGTGGATGGGATAAGTGAGGGCAGAACCAGGTCCTGGGCTGGGCTCTGTTATGTGGGTCTCTGTGGAGATGCCATCCAGACCCAGCAGGTACCTTTGTTGGAGGATTTGTCAAGTATCCTAAAAATGTGTGTCACAATATGCTCCATTCCCACAAGCTACTGTGATATGTGTGAATCCTGGGTTGTGCTGCATGGCCTTGTAGGGCCCTTGCCTGGGGTAAATCACTCTCCTTTTCATGGATGAGTGAAATATTTTGTTGTTGTTGTCTCTCTCACTGTGGCTGGCACAAACAAGAGGCAGGTGACTTTCTGCCTGGCCATGGGGTAGGACTGCTCTGGTGTTTCCCTTTTGCAGGTACCCACGTTCACAAACATACAGGGAGGAGGAATAAAACATCCTGGAAATGTTCAAGGCCAGGTTGGATGGGGCTTGAAGCAACCTGGGCTGGTGGAAGGTGTCCTTGCTCATGGCAGGGGTTGGAATGGGATGAGCTTCAAGGTCTCATTCCACCCAAACCCTTCTATGATCAGTAGCTGCAGAAAGTCCCAGGGCAAAGGGTGTGCAGGCAATACATCCTCCATCTCCTCACCAGAGAAAAGCCAAGTTTCCTTCCAACTGAAAGGTTGCTTCCCCAAAAATGATGCAAACCTCCCCATCACCATCTCCAATTCCCCCCTGCATTTCCACTTGCTCAGATGCTCCATGCAGGTATGAGCTGCTGCTGCTGCAGATCCCACCCCAAGCTGGGATTGTCTCCCATGGTATTTCTCAGCTTCTGAAAGACAAAATCACCTCTCCCACCCAAAAATAGGCACAGAAAAATTGCAGCTCTCTGCCATGAGCAGACTGGCTGTGCCGTGAGGAGGTGCACAGATAACAGATTGCTAGGAAGACTAATTCAAATATAGTCCCACCACCACCACCTGTGATTAAAGCCAGGAGAGGTGCACAGGCTCCTGTCTCTGCTCCTGGTTTAGCTCTCCAAGGGACATTTCCTTGCCAACAGGCTCCTCTGGTAGGAAATGCCAGGCTGCTACAGCTTTGGACAAGTTAATTCTTGCTTGCAGAAAGCAAATATTAAAAGCAGCCCATTATGTTGCTATCAGACTGAAAAATGGGAATCCCTGTGTATGATAATAAGCAGTTCCCTGCCATAGCTGAGCAGAGGGAAGTGGGATTTGTGCTTCCTTCCCCTGTGAGTTTCACAGCCTCCTATGATATTTATAAAATCCTTGAACCAGAAACCCCTATGAGTGTCTGCCTTTCTCCTGACTCTGCAGGATTGCAGACACCAGACTGACTCCAGGCTTTCCTGGCATCCTTGCAGGGTAGGGAAATGTTTGTGAAGCTGCACAAGAAGCCTCAATCCTCTGTCCCTCTCAAAGTGACAGTCACAAAGGAGGAAAGCTCAGTGCTTTTGATAAAAGGAGCCCTATTCCTGCCTCCTCACCCTGTCTGCAGTCCCTGTGCTCCCAGCTGGGACATCTTTTGGGCTCAAACCTGGAAAGTACCTCAGTGTTGGCAGCTCCCAGTTGGGATTCAGCCTTCCCTGTGTTTTCAGGCAACTTTAATGATACTGGATGAACTGGGAGAGGAGAACAGCCCCAGCACCACTGCCCCAGGGCTGGAGCTCATGGAAAAGCCAGTCCAGGCTTTCCCTTTGGAAACCTGTTAGACCTTTTTGTGGAGAACTGCCTTGGGACCAGCCATCCCTCCCCAGATCCCACACCTCCCACCTCATCTGCCTAATTATCTGGTAGCTGCACCCAGCAGACAGTGGGCATGGAGAAAACAGGTCTGCTGCAGTCTGAGGAGGGATGAGGCAGTCAACAGGGGAGTCTGGTCCTGTCTGCTCTGGGAACAGGCTTTGGAGCTCCCCTGCCTCCCTCCCCAGAGCCTGGGATGCTGGTGTGTTACATGATCCCTTGCCATCAGATCCATGGCAAGGACACAACACCCTCCAGAGTGTGGGATGAGGGCTGGAGGAGGGAGGGGAGGTGTGTGCTCACTGACCCTGCACCCAAGGGAGTTGCTGGCAGTGATGTGGGCACTCACTGTTAATTACACCATTAAGTCATTACTCCTAATGATACCCTGCAATCTCATCTGTAAAGAAAATATTATGTTTGCACTTCAAAAGACTGGGTTGAGGTCTTTTTCCCTCCTGTGATTCTTCCATTTCTATAGTTTAAAAACTACTATTGTATGTTGTGCACTCAGGCCAGGACTGTCATGCAGTCAGCACCTTTATTCTAACAAGTAGAGCAATAAAATAATGTGTTATTAGCCTGCATGGTGTCAAATACACTTTCATTTACTCTCCAGCCCTCTGATTCTATCAGCCAGGAATCCAAGGTCATTATGCAATCACAAATTGTTTCTGAATTTCATTAAATCAGCAAATGGGCCTTAGCTAGATATTTACATCTGCTGAACTTGTGATAATTTATCCAATTGGGCAATTATTATTTTGGAATAAAAGAAGTCCTGAGGGATTATGCTTCATTTTAATTTGCCTGCAGAAGTCTCAGTGAAACCCCTGCAACTTGGCTGCAAAACCAGGTGAAAAACTGCAATCCTGCTGCAGGTTTTGGGGATAAATAACAACGTTTTTCCTTCAGTCTTTCACTGTTGCTGCATGCCAGGAAAAGGAGAGTGAAACAGTGGTATAATTCAGTATCAATGGAATTAGATTGGAAAGCTTAGAAAAGACATTACTGTGGCAACTCTTGTTGTGTATAAGGGTTGTGCTAAATGACAATATTTATTTATAAAACTGCAGTGTGAAGGGTCACTGGATGTCTTGGGCTGTGTCCAGGACATTACAGGCTGTATCCTGTATGTGACAGGATGTAGAGAATCAATTCTCTTTGCCTCATCACCTTGTGTTGTTGTCCAGGTGGTGTGGAGCAGAAATCCTGGTTTGGGGCTGTCAGGAGGTTTCATCCACTCCAGGCAGGTGTAGGTGATGTCAGTAACAGTGTGGATGTCCCTGAAATAATGGGATATGTTATAAACTGGGAAATGCACTGGGGGAGAGACGAGGTGTGGACACAGGATTTAACACCCTGTTGACAGACTGGATTTGCTGACGAGCAATCCACTGTTGTACAGGAGATAAAGAGTGAAACAGGCTCTGTCTGTGGGGCTGCTGAAGGAGGGCAGAATTTGGGGCTGGGAGAAAGGAAGCTCCAGTTTTATTCCCTGTTGGACTCATTAGGAAAAGTGCCTCTGATTGCAGCTGAACTTGGACCTCTTTCTCCTTCTCTTCTAATCATTTCATAACCAGGTTCAGACTCATCCAGATCTAATTTCACGCACTTGCAAAGTCTGACTCAGCAATAAATGTTATCAGCTTCCACTCAAACCTGCAGAAAATGGGGAAAAAAGTCAACCTTCCCACAACAGACAGCAATCAGGAGCCTTGTCTTGCTGAGTCAGGCCCTGAGTGTGCCTGGACCCTCATTGTTTTGAAACTTAGAAGATGGTCCACAAGCCAGGCAATAGATAAGTGTGTGGTTCCTTGGATGCAACAGTCAGTGCTGAGTGGGGAAAAACTGCAAATGTGTTGATGTTCGGGGCAAAGTTTATTAAAGATTTAATTTCAAAGGAAATTTAAAGTGAAGCCTTGCAGAATGCTTAAATATTTTCATGTACAATGAGCCCCTTAAAGGAATTGAGTGTCCTTATGCAGTTTCTGTCCATAGGAATGATGTTTTTCCTGACTCACAGCTTTAAAAGCGTAAGTTGTTGCTGATATTTGGTCTCTGCGTGTTTTCCAGAAACAACCTCGTGTTTTTAAAACATCGAGCTTGTAACTTCCTAAATTCGCAGATTTCACGATAACATTTGTACGGAGGAAACGAGTTGCTCAACCACGAGGGCTGAGCATCTTTCAAGGCAGATGATTTTACCACACCAACTTGTCCCTCTGCGAGAGGAGCCAAGTCCTGCAGAGACAGAAACTGTGGAAATCCCTTTGCTGACACTGCCCTGCCTCCAGCAAGAGAAATTAAAGAGTGATTCACCTGCTCGCTCCCAGCACGGTGGTCCCCGGGGAAGGAGACACCTCGCTAGGACTGAAGCCATAAAAACAGGGATTTACAGATCACTATCAGCAGCCACGAGTCGTACCTGGGAGCAAAATTCTCTGCGCTGTGTATTTATTTCTGCACACAAAGGGGTGAGAGGGAGAGGCAGAGCAGTTTTCTCTCAGCTAAGAGAGGATGAGTGGGGAGTCTGAGATGTCTCCTGGCCACTCGCTCGCTGGATGTGTCATTTAATCTTTGTCTCAGTTTTCTCATCTGCACCCTGGAGACATGAGATGCCCCTTGCATTTCAGGGAACATTCATGGAGAGCTGGGTGTTAAAATCACGGGCGCCACTACAGCCCTTCCTGGGGTATTTATACATTTTTAACGAGGAAAAAACCCCAACCCCTCTGAAATTTATTAACTGTTGACATTAGCTTTTCTTGAGTGTGTATTTTACAGCTGAATTATAGTTGAAGCCAGGGCTAAGAAAGCCCCTGTGCAGAGACTGTGCTGAACTTCTGACCTGATCCTCCCTGTGTGGCTGCTGTCACTCACAAAGCCTCAGCTTTGACACTGAACCACCACCAGGACAAACATGGGCCATTTCCTCCTCCTGTTTCTTCTTGGTTACAGATGTGTTTCACTTCAGTGTTACGGTTCTTTATTCTCTACACTTAAAAAAAAAAAATAAAAAAAAATTAATAACAATCACACTCTTAAATGTTGTGTTTCAAGAGACACTTTTTGAGGGGTGAAGGTGATGTGATGCTGGTCCTGAGCCCCACAGCAGCGATGTCTTAGTGCCTGGTGACCCCAAAGCTGCTGCTGCTCTTGCCCTGTCCTTCCTTGGGCACTTCCAGGGCTGGGCACTCCAAACCTCCCTGAGCAGCCCCTTCCAATGTCTAATCATGCTTTCTGTGAAGAAATCCTTCCTGATGTCCAACCTAATCCCCTCCTGGTGCAGCTCCAGGCTGAGCCCTCTCCTCCTGTCCCTGTTCCCTGCGAGCAGAGCCCGACCCATCCCTGGCCACAGCCCATTCCAAAGGAGTCACAGCGAGACAGAAGGTCCCCCCGAGCCTCTTTTCCTCCAGGGTGAGCCCCCCCAGCCCCCCCAGCTGGGACACAGGGCCACAATCACCCCACTCCTGGCTCCACATGGCCCCCGACCCACCCCAACACCGAGGGGCTGGGGGAGGAGGAGGAGGAGGAGGAAGAAGAAGAAGAGAAGAAGGAAGAGGAAGAGGACGATGAAGAAGAAGAAGGAAGAGGAAGAAGAGGAAGAGCAAGAAGAAGAGGAGGAGGAGTGGGAAGAAGAAGATGAGGAGGAAGAGGAGGAGGAAGAAGAGGAGGAAGAGGAAAAGAAGAGGAGGAGGAAGAAGAGGAGGAAGAGGAAA
>JAWWEW010000073.1:5752050-5767866 GCA_035583185.1 Anabacerthia variegaticeps
AGGAAGAGGAGGAGGAGGAGGAGAAGGAGGAAGGAGAGGAAGAAGAGGAAGAGGAAGAAGAGGAGGAGGAAAAAGAGGAAGAAGAGGAAGAGGAAAAAGAGGAAGAAGAAGGAGGAGGAAGAAGAGGAGGAGGAGGAAGAAGAGGAGGCGGCCGAGGCTGGCCGGCCCTCCCCCGGGGCCGTGCCCGGAACTGCTCCCGTCCCTCCGTCCCTCGGTCCCCGCTGGCTCCGCCCCGGGCCGGGCCGCGCAGGGCGGGGCGGAGGCGCCGCCGCGCAGAGCAGGAGCGGCAGGAGCGGCAGGAGCGGGAGCAGGAGGAAGATCGGGATCAGGGGCAGCAGCAGCAGCAGCAGCAGGCGAGCCCCGCGGAGCCGGCCGGGCAGCCGGAGGGGAGCGGAGCGGAGCGGCGGGGCCGGCCCGGCCCGGCCCGGGGAGCGGCGGGGAGAGCGGGGCGGGAGGGCCGGGCCGGGCCTGGGGAGGCCGCGGAGGGGCGGGCGGGGTGGGTGGGGTGGGGTGGGGGTAGGGGTAGGGGTAGGGGTAGGGCAGGGGACAGCGGGGACGGCCGGACGGTCCCGGGGCCCGGGTGGGAGCGGGGGAAGCGGCTGCGCCCCCAGTCCCGTCCCGGGTCCAGTCCCGCTTCTAGTCCTGGTTTCATCCCTGGGTCCATCCTTGGGCATAACCCCTGTTCCATCCTCCGGGTCCATCCCCCGGGTCCATCCCGGCTCCAACCCCTGTTCCATACCTGGTTCCAGCCCCTATTATAGCCCCGAGTCCATCCCCCTATTCCATCCCGTATTCTATCCCCTGTTCCATCCCAAGGTCCCGCTCTGGTTCCATCCCCCTATTCCATCCCCTTGTTCCATCCCCTGTTCTATCCCCTATTCCTTCCCCAGGTCCATCCTCGGGTCCCACTCTGGTTCCATCCCCTATTCTATCCCCTATTCAATCCCCCTGCCCCATCCCCTGCTCCATCCCGGTTCCATCCCCTATTCTATCCCCTATTCAATCCCCCTGCTCCATCCCGGTTCCATCCCCTGTTCCATCCCCTGTTCCAGTTCTGTCCCGGTCAGACATCCCTGTTGCCCAGCCGGCCCCGGGCAGTGACCGGGGCAGTGGCCAGGGCTGTGGCCAGGGCTGTCCCGCAGGGTCAGGGAGCGGTGCCGACCCCGAGGAGCGGCGGAGAGAACCGGGGAGAGGGCACAGAGGGTGGGCTGGGATGGGGGAAAGGCAGGAGGAGGGATGGGGATGGTGGGATTGGGGACAGGGGGATGGCAGGGCAAGGGGACAGGGAGATGGAAGGGCAAGGGGACAGGGGGATGGAAGGGACAGGGCGATGGTAGGATGAGGGATGAGGATGGTGGGATGAGGGACAAGGGGATGGCAGGACAAGGGATGGAGATGGCAGGATGAGGGGCAGGGGTATGGCAGGATGAGGTACAGGGGAGGGAAGGATAAGGGATTGGGGTGGAAGGATGAGGGATAGGGGGATGGAAGGACCAGGGGCGTGGGGATGGCAGCATGATGGATGGGAATGGCAGGATGGGGGACAGGGTTGACCAGCCATCCTGCTTCTCCACCCTGGATGGGTGGCAGGAGGTTTGGGCAGGTGGGACGAGCCAAGGGGGCAGCTCCTCGTGAGCCATGTGGTCCATCTTCATCCTCGTGGCTCCATCCTCGTGGCCCATCCTCATCCTCATGGCCCCATCCTCGTCATCCCGGCCCACCCTCATCCTCCCAGCCCAAGCACCAGTTGTCTCAGACCACGTCAGCTCTGAAAAGGCTTCTTGCACTTCCTTCAGTCGCTTTAAAGAGAAACTCCTGTCTGCACAGGGGAACTTTGGTGTTTAGATACTTCTCATTAATTGGTGTCTTTGCTTGCCATATTTGAGGTGTGGTTTTGGTGTCAGGATTCCTGCAAAGCTTTCTCAGCAGGAGGGTCGGGGTTTGAACACACCGAGGCAATTTCGACTGACAGAGCTGGAATCGGTGCCTGGGTTTTGCTCTGCTCACAAGCTGCAAACAGGAAGAGCAAACCATAAAAACCCTGGCTTTTTTTTTTTTCCTGTCATTAGCTTGACAGGGGAGATGCTCTTTCTTAAAATAGTTGTTTGACTTGAAAACGCCTGTCTGCCTTCGGAGTATTGTATGAGCACTCTGTAATTTCTGTTGCTGCTGTGATTCTCTTGGAGTACTTGTGTTGCTCTATGGAAAGAGACACCAGACTATGTGAAGAGTTGAGGAAACTGCTCAGTTGACAGTGCCTGTCTGCTGTGAAATGTGTCAGTCTTGGGATTTGGGTGCTTTTCTCCTGCTGGAGTGGTGTGTCAGTAACTCTCGGTGGTGCAGCAGATCCCTTGGATCTGAAAGGGTTTTAAAGTGAGAATTTGTGAGGCTTTCAGGAAGTCATGGATGAAGCCTGGAGAAACAGAAAGTGGCGTGTTAGCAAAGCTCTGTGCCTTTAGTGAGAAGTTATCCAGAATTAGGCAAGTTAAAGGGAAGTCTCAGATGGAACACTCTTACTTTTGTGCTCTCTGCAACTTTCTGAGTTCATAGAAAAGCGATGTAGTTCACCAAGTATGAAATGCTGTCTGATTGTTCTGACCTCATTATCACGTTGCTATAGTGACTTCATTACGCTGGGAATGCCATGTTCACATCCTGTTGCCATGGCAAAAATCAGTGTCATAAATAAAAACATGTAATGTTCTGTTCATCGCCGCGGCAGGAAAAAAGGCATCGATTTATCGACGCCAGCGAAGACTGGCAACATGTTCCAGCAGAAGTTCTTGGTGCCAAGTTAGAGACGGGGAAATTGTCACTCGGGAGCCCTCGGCAGATTGTCCCTTCCCTCCGTGTGTTGTGGCAGGGAGCAGAAGTTGTGAAATCCTCGTTTGGGAGCGGAGGGTGACAGTGTGTGAGTGTGTGTGTGTGGTTCTCCAAGGTGGAGCCGGCAGGAAGTGCTCTGCTGCTAAAAATAATCTGTTTTCTTGCACAGTGTTTGTGTGCCACCAGCTCAGCCCGCAGAGAGCGAGTTATCCTTGAAAGAAATATTTCTTACAGCCTTCCTGAAGGTATGAGAGGTGCCCAGGAAGGTGTTGGGGTCTGAGGAAGGGACTGCAGGGACATTTCGAGGCCACAGTGTCAGAGCCTGGAGCTGTCGCTGTGAAGGCTCACAGGGAGCTGAGTGGTGTCTGTCATCACGTGTCCTGGCTCTGGAGTGGCTCTTTTTAGGGTAAGTAGCTTTGCTGGAGGTTCTCAGAGGATCTCTGTGCCAAACGGGCTGAATTACCAGCACTGCATAAGTCCAGTGACACGTTAATGCTTTTATTTGGAGCCTCGTGTTTACACAGTGTAGCAAAACAGTTTATATTTGAAACCATAAGCTGCAAATATACAGACAGAAGTCATTAGTGATACATTTCGTGGCTGTTCATCCAGTCTGAGGACTGTTCTTAAAAAAAACCTGAGAAGTCATTAAATAGCAGGAGCGTAACATGTGGATGTACTCGAACATAAAAGTTTTAATTGTGTATTGAATCATCGTCCTGGGCATAAACAACTCTAAACATTGCTTTGTACTGTGCATTGCAGTGTTTTTTCTGGGGCTGTGCACGTGCACAGGGTGCTTGGTGGCACTTTGAACTTGGGCTGAGTGTTTAAAGAACAGATTGCTTCTGTGCAGCTTCATAAAAAATCATCTCAGAGAGGACTCTTAATGTTCCAAGAGCAGGAACGTGTGAGCTGGTTTCTTAGAGAAAAGGAAGTGACTCTTTTGAACATACCTAAGTTCAGATCTTTAGTCTTTCTGTTTGAAATGTTTTTCACTTGTAGCTGTTTGAAATTGAGAGTTGTCCTTGGTCTGGTGTTACTTTCAAGCCTTCAGAAATCAGCTTGGCTGGCTCAGGCTCCTGATCAAAACTTTTGGTTTTTAGGATAATATGGGACACTTCCTTTTTTGTCACTTTCTCTTAATTTCTGATGAGCCACATTAATGCTGAACATAATTTAAATTGTAACTGTGTGTATTTAATTCTGAAGAAGCAGATTCAAGGGAAACACAACTCTTAAAACTCAGTCAAGCTCTGGAGTTGTATTTGGATACTTTTGGCCTTGATTTGGGGTGGGTATTGGGTTATTTTTCTGAAGAGGTTGTAGTGAGGATAGGGCTTATAGTACAGCCTGAATTCATTTTATGCTGGTTTTATGCTATTCATTTTATGTAGTTATTGATTTGCCTTTACTCTTACATTCAGTAGTTAATAGGAAATTAAACAGAATTTTAATGGAAGCATCATCTTAAAAGGGTGCTCATAAATCCCAGAGACAAATTTTCACTTAGATATTTGTGTTTGCATTTTGCAAAAACTGCTGCTGCTGGAAACATGACACCTAATGGCAGAGATAAGTAAGGGTGCCCCAAAGTTTTCTCAAAGAAAAGTTAATCTTGTTGAGCTCTCTTGCTTGGTCCACTCAGTCTTGTCCAGGTGCTAAAATTGTGTGAGGTTTATTTGCTGCAATACTGAAGTCTGGTGGCAGCCAGGATTTATTTGTGTTCCTAGACTGCTCTCTGGGTAGAAATTAATGTCCTGAAAAGTTCACCTCCCAAACAGGTTTCTCCTTGGATTATATCCTTCATCAGGAGTGCAGAGAGGATAAAGGAGGACTTGGCTTTTTGTGCCTAAAGCACAAGTTGGGTCAACACTAGAGCTCTATCAGCTCATGGCTGTTACTCAGCAGCCCCAAAACACAATGTGCTTCCTCCTGCTGGGATTGCAAATGTCATAGAATATTGTCATAAACCCCCAGACCACCAGCCCAGGCTGCTCCAAGCCCTGTCCAACCTGGCCTTGGACACTCCCAGGGCTGGGGCAGCCATAGCTTCTCTGCCCAACCTGTGCCAGGGCTTGCCCACCCTCACAGGGAGGAATGTCTTTCTAAAATCCAATCTAAACCTCCCCTGTGTCAGTTTGAAGCCATTCCCCCATTGTCCTGTCCCTCCAGGCCCTTGTAAATAATCTCTCCATCTTTCCTGTAGGATCCCTGCAGGTACTGGAAGGGGGAATCCAGTTCAGTGTGTTTCAGTTAATGGAAATGGTGAATTAGAGCATCAAGTTAGGAAGATGAGTTTATTCCAATCCTCCATATACAGGTGATAGATGGCATTAATGAGGCCAAGGAGAGAGGCACGATTTTTAAGGGTAAAACATTTCCCAGAATGGATGGGAAAGGTTACTCACCCTGTGCAGCTGCACAGTGAGGTTAGTAAGGCAGCTCATAGTTTTAGCTCCTTTGCTTTCCCATTGTTGCATTTTTATTGTGGAGCATTCAGGAACAAGAACCCAGTAGGAGTCCAAGTGATCCAGTTTGGTGTGTCCAACACTAATGTGAGAATGAAAAAACCACGTGTTAGTTAAATCAAGAGCTGTTGAACTGTTATAGCAGAAGAGAAAGGATTCAAATAAGTGTGAAGAGGATACACTTTCATTAATGGCTTCTGTGTAAGAAGGAGATATAAAAAAATACCTACTGCAAAGTGTCTGTGGGTACACTTTTTATATAAATATGTCGAAATAGAAATAGCCTTGATTAGCCTGAATATGTAGCTCACATTGCATGTTGAAAAAACAGCACCCAGGCACATGACAGGAATTTGAGTGTGGCTTTTAGCTGTCTCCTAAAGGTCCTGTGCTGCCTAGGAAAGCTATTGCAGGAAGAACTTATTTAAATATTCTTGGAGAGCTCAGCCCAAATGCAGTTAAATTTGTGTTTGAGACAAGTGTGTGCTCTGAGGAACTGAGGGTGTCACGTCCTGCTTTTAGTTTGATGACCAGTTTTGCTCTGAGGTGGCCTCTTTGTTGTTTCACTGCCTGTGTTTGTGTCCATCTTTCTCCTTAAGATTTCTTGACTTATATGTGAACAAGGTTTCCAGAATGCTTGATTTCTTTTGATTTATAAAATATACAAGAGTTTAGAGTAAATGCTGCCTTTTTTAGCCATACCTTGCTTTCTAAAGTTGCTGTTTGGCTGGTGGACCTGATACTCAACACAGCATTTGTTCCAATAATGCAAGATTTTTAGGAGAAACCTTGTTAGAGTCCATAAGAAATGATGATTTAGTTGTATTTTATGAAGTATCACCATGATTAAAAGCACCTGCAAGATGAAATGGCTTTAATGTGAGCTCTGAGGCTCCAGCTGAGTGTGCTTGGAGTTGATTTGCTTTTGCTCAGGGGTCAGAGCATCCTCCAGGGTCAGAGTGGGTTTGCTGTGGGTGACAGTCCTGGGAGAGCAGAGTAGGTAACTTGGGTTTCTGTAGGTAACCTGTTCCTCATGCCAAAAGAAAGAGGATTTTTCAATCATATGTGGCTGCCCAGGGACCTTCTGGGGTCTGTGTCATTGGAGAGACACAGAACGTGACTGGGTGAGGTGCTGAGTGACTGGTCTGACTTCAAAGCCTCATTTGGAGCAGGAGGTTTTAGCAGAGCCCTTTGGAGATCCACCTCAGTCTGAATGACCTCATGTTTCATGGGATTTGCATGGATGGTTGTCCTGGGGGAGAGTGGGTGAGATGCAGTGGGAGCTCCAGCAAAGCCAGGGCTGCAGGCTGTGGTTTCATGGTCCCACACCAGTGTCCCCCTTGCTCTGGTACCTGCACTTGTAGATGCTCAGGAAGCTCAGCAAGCTGGAAACTGAGCTAGTCCCAAAATTGCAGATGTCATTTTCAACCAGCTCAGTTCTTGCTCTGACTCACTGTGTGGTTGTGCAAGTACCACTGCTGGTGGAGGGAAGGAGCTGAGAACCAGAAACTGCAGTTCCTGAGCCCCTCTGACTGAGGGCAGCTCCTTTGCCCTTGTTTGGGGTTGGGGACAATGTGGTGGCTCAGCTTGGCCTGTGACAACTGGACACATTGAGGGTCTTCACTGCTGGTGTCTCAGTTGGCTTTGCTTGCTGGTGGTGGCTGTGGATGTGCTCCATGAGCTGGTTTGACATGTCTGACTGAAACCCTTTGGAGCTAAATGGCTCATTATTAGAAGCTTCCTGTTCTTCCCTGTGATAGCATACTTTTTGTTAATTAATGCCTATTTTGTGAGCTCCTTTCTGAAGAAAGGGGAGTGCAGGGGGTGCTGTACAGACCCAGTGACAGCAGAGCATCAGTCAGGACATACCTGGACCTGTTCAGCTCTTGGTACCTGCCATTTACACTGAAGCACTTTGGGATTGAACCTCTGATGCCATTGCACTCTCAGGTTTGCTCTAAAACAAGTTTTGATCTGCAAAGGAGCAGAAACTGGTTACTGAGAGCTCACTTCTTCCCTTGCAAATACTGCAATAATTAAGGTTGTCTCCAGTAATCCATTTAACGATATTAAGATGAGGAGGCTGTGGGAAGAAGGGAGGAGCCACTGAGTGTTACATTCCTAATCAGAAATGGGGTGTTCAAACTTAAATTGCACTGGTGTGCTGGGGGAAGATCCTCTGAGGTGTGAGTGGGCAGAAACAGGACACCAGAAACCAGCCCTGATTTGGACCACCAATGATTTTAGGGTGGATACCTTTTCCACTGACACCCCTGGAGCAGCCAGTGCATCTGGTTAAAGGAGGGCTCTCAAACTGTGTTTCTGGGTGTCCTGTGGCAGCAGAGCCCAGGGCAGGGCACAGGGCTCTTTCTCACCCTGCCAGCTGCTGAAGCAGGTCTGGTGGCCCTGCCTGAATCTCAATGTGGCCACATGAAGACGGTGTTTTGATGTTTTGATGTGTGTTGCTGCTCCGTGTGGTCCAGCAGGTATGGGGTGTTGGGAAATACCTGCTCTACCTGAACAGGCACCTCCTCACTGCAGCTGCAGTGGCTTCACCTGAACCCAGGGGAAGGCACCTATTGGATTCTTCTTTTTGGATTGAGAAATCCAAATGCTGACAAAAGCAGACTCAGGGTGTTTTGAAAACTGCTGGTTGTTTTTCTTTTGATGAGCAAAATCATTTATTATTTGAGGGGAGGAAGTCTGACCCTCCCCAGAGCTTTTATAACAGGGAAGAAGCAGGTAACAGGACAAACAGCAAACAGGAGGAGTCTTCAGGGCTGCAGGTGGTGCCTTGGCTTTTTCACCCATTTCACTTTGTTTCACTTAAAATATGGGGAGCCAGGCAATAGCCAATAGTGCTGCTGAGCAGGTGGTCTGAGTCACTGTGGTCTGTTATTTATTTTGAATATTGAGAAGATGGAAAATATTTAAATCCAGCTGAGGCACTGAAGCAAAAGGTCTGGATATGCCCACAGCAGTGGCTGAAACAGATCTTTATTAATAATTAAATGAAGTGGTCAAAAATACACTGGTGACGAGCAGGATGAGCATTTCTGTGATAGGGGATGGTTGCCTTGTTAAGAGTTACTGCAAAAAACCTGCTTTTTGGAAATACTCTGCAACTAGTACCGTGTTTGTCAATGGGTTGTGTTGCATAAGTGCTGCTTGCTGGAGCATTACAGAAAAACAGACACTTGCATTTCACTTGTCAGTGGCTACAACTGCAAGCTGGCTGGAATGGTTGGGGTTTGGGGTTTTTTTCAGTTGAAATATTTGTTGGATTTAATGATGATGTGCTCTAATACCGAAAAAATGTGAACTTGTCATGTTCAAATGAGGGTATTGCGTGTGAAGTCATGGCAGTGAAATCTGCTGGGTGAAGGATGTGAGCATCCCTGCCTGCAGCTGGGGCTCTGAGTGCTCTGTGCTCCTGGAAGGAGAGCTGGTGGTATTTTTTGGTGCTAGGGAATCAGGCATTTCTCCATTTTTCCTTGGAAATAGAGCCTTCCTCTGGAAAGCGTGGAGAATGTGGGAGGAGCAGTTCAGCTGGATGTATTGGTTGCAGTGCCTTTTATGTTGTGTTTTTATGTAATATTCTTTCCTCTCATGCAAATAAACTTGAAGTTGTAGGGAGGGGCTGCTGAGAAGAGGAAAACTTTCATTACAGACAGCTGACATGCAGAATAATATCTTTTTATGTGCCACTCACCATGTGATAGTTGAAAGTAACTCATAGTTCACTGGGTAAGGCTATTTCTGGTGCAATTTGTGTAAGAGTCTCATTCCAGCACATCTTGCTTTACCCTGGGATTTGATGTTATCCCTGTGCTGGGGAACAGCTACTGGGTATTACGCCTGAAGAACAGAGATCTTGATGGATTTATGAAATAAATAACAGGTGAAGATAAAATAAATCTGGCCAATTGTTGCTTTCTGCTTTGGATTATAACAGTAATTGTAGTTGAAAATAACATTAAGATTAAAGATACAGGCTGAAGAGGTTCCAGACAGGCTTTGTCATGAAATATTTATGCATTTAGGGCTTTTAACTCATCACATCACTTATAAAGTCATAGATATTACAATACTATTATGGCTTTGCCCTGTTTTCTGAATACCCTGTATTGGCATATTGATCACTAGAACACAGTCACATTTAGAGTGAAGCCTTTTCAGGAATCTCATTTGAAATGATCAAACAGATAATTTAATGCTCCAGGGTGTGATTCTCAGAAAGTGGGTCTCTTCCTTTCTTCTGTGATTTCAGCCCTCTGTAGCCTCTGTGAAATGAACTGTTTGCTCTAAACCCTCCTCATACACAGGACATCAAGTCCAAATCTGAGCAGGGTGATGGGGTGGCTCAGCAGGTGTCAGAGGAATCCAGTTATATCTGTAGAGCTGAGGTGCTGTAACTCCTTTTGTTGCCCTTTCCATGCCAAGTTCATTCCTATCCACTGCATCTGTTTGGGCACAAGTTAAAATATATTTAGAAGCTCTTTAAAATCAGTGGTGATAGTTCCCCTGCTGAGGGCATGAGTTTGGCTGATGTATTTGTAGGTTTGCTGTAGAAAAAACAGTTCACTGGGAGCTTTAACTTTGGTGGGAAGGTGTCCTCCCCAACAGGGAAAGCAGAGAAACTGTGGGGAATGGCAATTAACACTCAAATTAAGTGTTGTGTGTTCCCAGGTCTTGCTCAGAGTGCACAACCAACTGTCTCCAGGCCATGTGTTTAACAAATTTACATACTAAATATGGGAAAGAGGGTTTTTTTTCCCCCTACTGCCCTACGTCTTATCATTTCAAAGACATTCTAAAAATAAAGCTTTTTTGGTTCCTGTTTGGATAGTGCTGGTGAGGTGGAGGGGAAGCACTGGCTGATGCCAGTGGTGCTCATCTTGGAGGATGTGTCCTCCCTTCCGTGTGAGTCAAACCCAGCCTCTCTTCTCCTGGGAGCAGGAACCCAACATGAGGTTTGGGGTTGTTGCTGTTTCAAGGCAGCTCTTACAAGCAGCTATTTTGGTTGTAATCAAGCTTGACCTATAAATACTGAAATGGCTCATATAAAACTGATTAAACCATCAGAGCTATTTCCTTTAGTGCCACCTTTTATTTTGCAGAGAGGAAATTCCAGGATGAATTGTCCAAGTAGTTTTGCCCTTTTATTAAGCAGGTCCAGGAGGATTAAAAAACTTGGGAGAACCCCCCAGTGCAGAGACCAGATCTGCCAGTGCTTTGGTTATAACCCTGCTGGCCTCAAAGTTCTCACTCTGGCACAGAAGTGTGAACAGCATATTTGAATATTCCTTCAGTTAAAATCTTCACAAAGAAGGAAGTTTCATTTTTGTTGTAAAAGAAAACTCAGTTTCCACCCCCCTCTGCCTGCAGGTTCCAGGAAGCAGCTTTAGGGGCTGAGCTAAATACTGAAGGATTAAGCACCGTATTAAACAACTTAATTGCTTTATGAAATGTAATGAAAGTGTTACTTTTCCCTCTATTTTAGGTTAATTCTTTGCTTTTATTGCTATTCACGTTCCTATCAAGCCTTCAACTCTGCCATGAAACCCTTTCAAGAGGTGCAGTTCTTCAGGGCGCTGAAACACATCCGCTGTTAACTGTGTTTAAGCCCTCATTACATGGATCCTCGTTGCTCTAGGGGTTTTATTTAAACTGATAAACAAATGTAGTATTAATAAGTGGCCATATGGCCCAGTGAGGCTTTTCATTCAAAAAATGGTTGTTAAAAGAGGCGTTTAATTAGCGGCAGTTGCGTGGGAACGGCCGCGCTTTGGTTGCTCGTGGCTCACACACAGCCCAGCACTGAAACCCTCTGGCTGCATATGCAAACCTGACCTTTAGAGCAGCCCCCGTGCTCAGAGCCAGTGTGTACACACTGATTATTGCAGCCCTGCCAGGGAGATTTAAAGAATCTTAGTATTTTCTGGAATTTCTAAATTACCCCGGGCTCCTGACAAGCTGGGAAGTGGCCCATGTGAATGGACAATGTGGGTTTAGAGGGGTAATGTTAATTAGCCTTAGGGTTTATCAGTGCTGGGTAGAAATCATAGCATTGTGGAGTGGTTTGGGTTGAAAGGGACCTTAAAGCTCTTCTTCTTCCCCCTGCTACGGGTAGAGACACCCCCACCAGCCCAGGTTGCTCCAAATTTCTATCAATCTAAACCTGCCCTCTTTCACTTTGAGATACAGTGGAAGAGCAGTTTAAACTTCTACCACTTGAAATATTTCCAAGAACTCTTACTCAGGGAGAAGCTTGACTTGTTCTGTCCATCAGAGATTCAATGCTGGAACCCAAGTAAGGGCAAACTCGGCTTCATGACCAGTGTCTGGTCACTGTTACTGCAGAAATAAAATAATAAAAGTGCAGGCTGAAATGGCAGTGACAACCTACCTACCTCATGTCACTTATTTACTCTAATTATATAAACCAGGAAGAATAGTGAAGAACGTTGCCAAGCTACTATCAGCACAACAAACTGTTCTTACCAAGTATAATGGAGCTGGTCTTTTGCTATGATTGAGCCTCCTCGAGTCTGGCTGGAATTTAATCTGTGTTATGAAAGGTCAGGATATTTTTTTTTCCACTAAAGAAAATGGAGAGCAAAAAAAAACCCCCAACTTTATAGGACTTAAAGTCAGTGGCAGGTTGGGGATGTGATAGACAACAGATGAAGGAAGTCCCATAAACAACTGCTGTGTTTAATCGTGATGCTTTTTACAATTTACATGTTTGGCTGATACTGAAAAGGGAAAAAGGAAGTATTTTTTCCTTTTTTCCTTCTTCCAGAAGAAGGTGTTGAGAACTCCTCTGAATGGTATAAATTGTTGAAATACCCAAGCAGGTCTAGATGAGAAGAGAAACGGCCGAGTGCGAGTGTGGTGTTGGTTGGGAGGACCTGTGACCACACAATGCTGCCTATTGAACTGGTTTTTTATATATATATAATTGGGAAAAGCTGGTTTCCCCTCGCTCTGCACAGTTCAGGTGGGTGTCTGTCCTGCTTGCAGCTCAGTGCTCATTAGTATGAGGTTTGCAGCAGTGCCGCAGTGGGTCCGGAGGGGAGGCTGCCAGCTCCACCACTGACGTCCTGGGCTCTTCTAATTTGGGGATGCAGTGTGTGTTGGCCTTGGAGCTTTGCTGCTGGCTTCCCTTCCCTTCTCTTTGTCTGCCTGGCACATGGCCCTAGCAACTTTCTGCAAGTGCAGACCGAGAGGACAAAAACTAAATTAGCCATTTCAGCATGGCAAGGTTGAGCTGCCCAGAGCCCTCGTTCCTTGCCTGGAGAGCTTCTGTGGCAAAGCAATTCCCAATGAATAATTAGGCAGTCCCTTCTAGAGAAGTTACCATTATGTTGGGCAAAAACTGCAGGTTCAGCACGAGGCTGTGATTGCACAAAAGATTACAGGCTGAGGAGGATCGATCTCGGTGTGTTTGTGCATAAAATGACTATTTCAAAAGGCAGAGTTATTGCTGCTCTCCCCGAGGTTGGTTTCTCTGCCTTGTTTGTGTGGGCTGCAGTTAATTTGCTCCAAGCTCCAGCTCAGCACAACAGAGCAGTCGGAAGGGCTCTGTTGCCGGAGGACTTTACTCTTCGCCCGGGCTTTTATGGCCTTGGCTCTGCATCAGGAACTTCCCAACAGAGCACAGAGCATGGGAATGATGAGGGAACTGGGGATTTGGGATGTGGCTCAGAGGAGCACATTGGTGGGGGCTTGAGCTTTTGGGAATGGATGCAAGGTTTGAAGGCTGGGGTCTTGCCTCTCCTGGTTAAACACTTCACATAACACCCCTGACCTGTTCTCTCGTGTTCTCAGATACCTGTTTGCTTGCTTGGCTTTATTTTTTATATGTGCTTCTTACTGTGTCTTTTTGGGTTTATTTGTTCCTTCAAAAACAGAGGCAAAAAGTCTATTTAGACTTAAATTAGTGATTAGTTGGACAAAATATGTCATTAAAATCATAGGATAATAGAATCCCAGGAAGGGACCTTAAAACTCATCTCATCCCAGCCATGCCATGGGCAGGGACACCTTCTAATAGCCCAGGTTGCTCCAAGCCCTGTCCAACCTGGCCTTGGACACCTCCAGGGATGGGGAGCTCACAATCTGGAGCCACAAAATGTGGCTGCTTTCTTGCCCTAAGTTTATGAATTATTGGTGAAAGTGCTCTTTTGGAAATAATAAAATATTGTACTTTTCACAATCACAGTGAATTCAGTTTATAGTTATTTCAGTAAAATGCTTTTTAGCACAGTAGTGATTCAGGATTTGAATCAGGCAATTCCCAAGGCTTATTGTAGGGAACTGGAACATGAGAGTTGCTTTAATTCTTCCATGTCCTTAGGCTTCCCCCAAGGAAGTTCCTGATCCGAAATACCTGTTTTCTAATGCTGAAGCTGCTGAAGTGTAAAATAGCCTGATTAGGCAATGTGAATTCCTGCCTGGGTCCAAAATGTTTTCCTTGTTTTTGCAAGAAATAACTCAGGTTTTGGCCTGCAGTGACTTCAGGGGAATAAAAGCTTCCAAACCGAGAGGGACAGGATATATGTCCCAGCATCAGGAATGCTCTGCAACGAGGTCATGACTCATCCCACACCAGGCTCGTGGATGCAGTTAATTACACATTTGTTGCCTTGATTGGTATTTGATTTGATTGTGGAAGCAGTCAGTGGAAATGATAATGATTTTACTGTTAAAATTAAAAAATTGAGGCTGAGATTCCTGCCCTGATGTATAAAATATATTTCCTCTTACGTAACATTAATATATGAAGCACAATTACTTTGGTGTCAGATACCGCAGTGATAATGAGTAATAAAATAAATGCAGAGTCTGTGTTTGTCAAATTGTACCTTAAAGTCACATTGAAACCCTGCTTTCTGCTTAGTCTGGTCTTTTTTTCCCCTCTTCCTCTCATTTTTCTGATGGTGGTGATCTCAGGAAAGGTGGAGGAGCTTTTCCACATACCCTAAAGCCAAGGAGTTTGACTGCCTTGGGGAAGGGGCTTGCCAAGTGAGTCCATGGCATTGATTTTTATCAATTAGCTAAATTCCACACTAACTAACGGGGTAATCCATGGCAGTGTTTGCCTTGGTGCTAATTAATTGTGAGATTTCCAGACAGACACCCTTTCTTTTGGGATCCACCTTCCCTCTTGCCGGTGCCTTTCCATGGCTCGCGTGGAGCAATTGTCTAATTGCCAACAGCCTTGATGAATATTGGGGAAGTATTTAATGTGCTTTCGACTCCAATGAGTCACTGAATATCTCAGGACATGGTGTAGGACAGATGAGGGAGCAGGTGGTGAGTGGAGCTGTCGCTGGGCAGTGCAGGAGCCGCCTGAAGCCAAGGGGAGAGCCCTCCTCTTGTGTTCCCAGCCTTCTCTGCTGGATCATCCCCTGTGTTTGTTTGGCTTTTCTTTTGTTGTGGAGGGAATCTGTCAGTGGAAGGGTGATTTTGATGGCTGGAAATCTTCCCCTCGCAGAAGCGCTGGATTTGGGTTTGTTTTGCCAACATGGCTCTGAGTAATGAAGGGATTTTGGGAGACTATCGAGCAATGTTTAGCTGACACTTTGAAAAAAAGAAAAGCCAGCCTTTTCCATGGCCTAGTTTATAGTAACTGAAAAAAAAAAACCAAACCAAACAAAAAAAAAAAAAACTGGCATGGAGAACATTTCCAAGTTCAAAATGAAACAGGTTTGTTTATAGTAGCCACGATCCAGTATTTCACTGCCAGGATAAAAATAACCAGGACATGTGGCTGCAGCATCCCAGGAATCTGCCTCTCAGCTGGGAAATGGGAAGGGCACGGCCACGGGGGTGGCACTGCCAGCCCGAGGTGCTGCAGTTCACACACACAGCTGCTCTTCTCTCCCAAACCTGCCTCATTCTGATGCCTCATTTCCCCGGGAAATGTTCGGTATTGGGGTTTCTGCTGGTGAAAACCAGGAAAAGGGAGGTGGGGGTGATGAGCGAGCAAGGAGTTCCTCTCTCCTCTCTGCCTTAAAGCCAGGTGAGTGGTCCTTGCTTCCTGCCCCTCCATCCCTGTCTTTCTCTTGTCCAGTGCATCTTTGTGGGAAAGAGCAGAAGGCCAAACACACCTCAACTTAACAGTGGCTGGAGAAGCTGTACCTTGAGAGGCTGGCTCACGTTGGCTCGAAGAAGTGGTGTGGTTTCTGTGCTTCATTCTGTGCCTCACTTCTTTCTGTTCCTTTTCTCTCACCCTTTTTTTAAGCCTGGGCTGTGCCTTGTGCATTTTGAGGGCAGAAAGCAGTTGGTGCTGCTGAGTCGTTGTCTGTCCTCAGTCCTGGAGCTGGGGCTGGCTGTGCTTTCACTAAAAATCATGGAATCACAGACTGGTTTGGATTGGAAGGGACCTTTAAAACCCATCTCATCCCACCCCTGCCACGGGCAGGGACACCTTCCAATAGCCCAGGTTGCTCCAAGCCCCATCCAACCTGGCCTTGGACACTTCCAGGGCTGGGGCAGCCACAGCTTCTCTGGG
>JAWWEW010000073.1:5775535-5810048 GCA_035583185.1 Anabacerthia variegaticeps
GGGTGGGATGGGATGAGCTTTAAGGTCCCTTCCAACCCAAACCTGCAGGCTCTCCAGGGATCCAGAGCAGCCCCACTGTCACCCTGGGATGAGCTGGACTGAAATGTGGATTTTCCACACTGTACAGGTTGCCAGTTCCTCAGCTGAAATTTCAAGTCTTCCATATTTGGTGGTTTTTATTCACAGGCACTGCAGTAAAGGCATTTTTGGGGGGATCCTCCTTTATGAGAAAGGCAAACAGACAATTCATGTGCAGAAAGATTTTGCAAACTTGCTTGGATAAAGTGATCTTAATTCAACAGAAAATACACAAATTTTATTTTAAAATCTGAAATTCTATGTGTGTTTTTCTCTGGCCCCCTTTATTGAATTTTAACAACAGAGTGGAGTACTTTTTTTTTGTTGTTACTTTTTCCGAAAGTGCTTCTTGGTGAATATTTCTGGTTGTGTTCAGCTCACTTAATTCTTTAATTCTTTCTTTTCTCCCCAGACTGTACAGTTCGTTCAGGGAATTTTTGTTGAAAAATATGACCCAACAATAGAAGATTCATACAGAAAGGTAAAACACCATCATTTTTATTTCTTTCAAGTCTCACAGAGCTTTCTTTTTAATAATGCAACAAAAGGTTACCCAGAATGAGAAGGGTCTTTTCTGAGAAAACATTATGGGTGCTTAGAACAGCAGCAGGAAAGGGATGCATGGAAAAGCATCACTGTTGGAAAGGGTTTCCTGCAGTTTGACTTGGCTTTCCAGAGTATTTTACTGGCTTAAGGCCTCTGAATGCAATCAGACAAATTGTACCAGCTACTCTAAAGCTGAATTACCAGGGAATGGTGATTTGGGCTGTTTCCTAACTTAGTTCTGTTTAACAGGAGGATTAAACCTCCATTAGTCCATATAACCAAGAGCTTTCATGTTACATCTCTGATGGCTCGGGGCAGTTTGAGCCTGCAGCTCTCCCCTGGTTGCCTGTTTCTTGTTACAGAGAGAAATTTGGTGTGTTTTCCTGAGCCAGCACCAATTTCCACTGCCCATCCTCCTGCCAGAGCTCCTGGTTGATGCCTGGGAACAGGAAGAGCTCAGCCAAAGCGGGGTCAGGCTGTTGCTCGGCTCTGTTTGCTGTAATTTGATTGAAAGTTATTACTTCAAGACATAAATATGTCAATATTTGCTGTGTGTATGCTGTGCAGAAGTTGTTATACAGGATATATCCCCCTTCATCACAGCAGGTTGCACTTGCCCTGGGTTGTTCCCTTCTAAGAAAGGCTCTTTTGCCATTTAACTCCAACGTGTTCTGCTGGGTTTGAAGGGAATGAAATTCTTTAGGGCTGTTTTGGAGGCAGGGTTGGAATTGCTGAGCAAAAGTCCTTGTCAGGGTCCCTGTTACGTAATTCCATCCACAGAGCTGCTTTCTTCCCTGCACTCATGTCAAGTGACCCATTGTTGTAGGGATTAGCATAAATGTCACCATCATTAAAGGCACCAAAACATGAAACAAAAACTTGTAACATTCGTGCCTGTGTGTAAATTGTGGCATCAGTTCTGCTCCCAAATGTACTTGACTTTCCTGGAATTACCCTCCTTGCATCTGAGACATTTCTCAGTGAATGGAAACTTGCAAAGTCTGACCCTGAGGATCCTGAAAGATTTTGGTTTTTCTTTTCTTCCTTACTCCCTTCTCCCCCAGCAGCAAAGGAAAATTAAAGTTTTAAGGTCCCTTGATTTGTAAGAGTGGATTAAGTCGGGATATTTACAATCTCACTTAAGTTGAGATGTTTACAGGGAGCTGCTCATTTAAGCCATTATAATGAAGGGAGTCCTGGAGCATGTGAGCTGACCCAAATGCCTGGCTTGGGGCATAATTAATCCTCTAATAGCAGTGCTGCTTAGCCTTGGGGAGGTGCAGGTGCCTGCCTTGCTTACAGAGGTCTTTGTGGCAGGGGTAAAAATTCAGCTGAGGTTCCTCCTGTGTGTCCCATTGGAGATGTTTGAGTCTGACCTGTTTGTCCCTTCCCTTTTTTGCACAGCAAGTGGAAGTAGACTGTCAACAGTGTATGCTTGAGATCCTCGACACGGCAGGGACAGTAAGTCTCATTCCTTTTTCTAATTGCTATGCAGTTTCTTTGTTAAGAATGATAATCCTGCCCAAGCAAAAACAATAAATCAGCTGCAGTAATGTAAATGGAAGGAGTTGGTTGAATAACCCACAGCCATTGTGGTGAAGGAGCCCCTGCAGCCCTTCCAGTGGCCTCATGAACCCCTTGCCCAGCTGGTCCCCAGTGCTGGGACACAAAGGTTGGTGCCTCCTGTGCCACTCCCCTTCTCTCTGCCATCCACTGTGGTCTCCTTATCAACACCCTGGTACAATTGTCATTTTAAACATGAATTCTGCAAGTGGCCAGAATACACAGGCATGGACTGAAGCCATTCCCAGGCACGGGATTGCTTCCCACGTGTCCCATCAGCCTGCCCAGGGAGGATTTCCTCAGTAAGTCTTGTACCTGCCAAGGAATCCTCCTTCACCCAGGTGGCACCTCCCTGGCACTGCCTCGTGCTGCTTTGTCCTTCCTGCAGCTGGGGTGACTCCCTTTGCTGTGCCAGTGTCACCTGCCACTGTGCAAAGTCCTGTCCCTGAACAAACAACCCCTGTGATGGTCGAGTGAACGTCACCGGGGGAGGTCGTGCTCCCTAAAAGTTGGTTTTCCTTGGAAAGCTCTGAAAGTTACCACCAGCAGAAGCAGCAATGGTGGTCACGTGGGTCTGGTGACATTCCTTTCACAGGCTGGGACAAAGGCAGCTCTGAGCTGGGGCAGATTGTCCAGCCTGCTCTGGCTTTTCATTGCATTGAACCTCTAAGCCATTGTCATGCTGGACATGGTATAAAACTGCTCGTGGTCAGAGGTGAGCAGACAGTGCCTTCCCAGGGTTGTGCTCACTGACTGTGGGGCACTGCTTCACTATCATGGGAGAGGAGAAGTCGAATTTCCAGTCCCTGTGTGTTGTCTGGGGAGTTGGGCTGATGGCAGACTTGTTCTTAACTCCTTATCAGCAAATAAATGCAGGATCACTGCAAAATATGTCACCAAATTTATGGCTGGGACATGAAACAGCCCATCTGCAGAGATGTTCATTGCTGCTCTTCATCCTTTCTCAGTTTTTCTCAATAAGGGAAAAAAAACCAACAAAGGGAAAGAGATGTGTTAATGCTTTTATTCAATTTCCATGCTTCAGTGGCTTTCTGAGAGGGGAAAATATGTAAATCCATGTTGTGTGGCACTGTATTCTTGCCTGCAGTATAACAGAAGTATTCCTTTGTAACTGTTCATTAGCTGCATTCACTGGCTAATTACTTTAAAAAATATTTGATTCCAGGAGCAATTTACAGCCATGAGGGATCTCTACATGAAGAATGGGCAAGGGTTTGCACTAGTATATTCTATAACAGCACAGTCCACGTTTAACGACTTACAGGACCTGCGGGAACAGATTTTACGGGTTAAGGACACTGAAGATGTAAGTGGAATATTTTCTTCCTTCTGCAAATGGTTTAAAAGTGTTTGTAGGCACATACAGGGATTGGAGAGCAAAGTTTCTTTCAACAAATATTTTTGGCTTGTGTTGAATAAGTTCCCTTGGCGTGGTTATTTTCAGTGTTGTTGTTTGAGGCCCAACACCTGCTAAGGGGCATAATGAAAGCATGTCCTGGAAGTGTGACAGTGCTTGGAACTGCTGGGAGTGGATTGAAAACAACAGCTCTTCCTTCTCTCCTTTTAACTCCTCTCCAGTGTTTGCACTTTCTTTCTTTGTGCTTTAGCAAAGTTAAGGAGAAGGAACAGCCAGAGTCAGTGCTGCTGGTGGTGGTGGCAGATCTGCAGGTGCCTCCCAGTGGAGACTGGCATTGCTTTTCCCAAATGTACGAAGGGGGAATTGAAATCCAAAGGTGTGACATTTCCCAGAGGTCAGCTGGGAATTTCCTGGAGCAGGGCAGTGCCATTCCCTGTGCCCTCTGTGCTGGTGGCACAGGAGCTGATGGACTGCAAATAGAAAGGACATGGCCAACTTACAGGCTGTGCTGGGGAGTTGAAGTGTCATTAGGATTGACAGCCTTTTTTTGGGAAATCATGGAATGTTCCTTTGTTTTCTGGTCTCTCAGTGGGAGAGGCAGTGTCAGAAGGGGCTGGGGAGGTGGATGGGAGCCTGTGCAGCACTGAGCTCTCCAGCTGATCTGGCCATGGGTCTTGTGGCAAGAAATAGAGATTCCCTTAGAACTGTGGAGTTGTTAAGGTTGGAAAAGACCTCTAAGATGATCAGATCCAGTCAACCCATCACCACCACGACATTCACCACCCTCACTGTAGCTGTGCAGTGTCCTGGGGTGTGAGCTCTACTTCTATAAGACTTTGTTACCTTGTGAAAATGTGCTTGTCCCTTTCTGCAGGCAAGGAGGGTGTTTAGGGCTCCAGGACACGTGTGTGGGAGCAGGCATGGCCCAGCTCTGCCCTGCAGGGGTGCCTGTCCCTGGGAATGGCAGTGGGACTGTGCAGAGCACCCTGCCAGCCCCAGGCTCCTCAGCTCTCCCCAGCTTCCTTCAAAGGAGGTCACACAGTTGCATCAATTAAATCAGTAAGACTCTCACAGGCTCTTAGCCAATGATGCAAGGTTGTGATTTTAGCTGTTTAAAACCCTTTTAAAATAAGGAAAAGTTACATGTAAATGGTTTGCATTCTGTGCTGTTTGACAGAAGAAAACCATGTCCCAGAGCTCCACTTCATGCTCCTGTAACTGGAACTCTTTGGTGGCCTTTAATTCCTAAAGGTGTGATGCAGGTGAGGTCCCAGATGACTTTTGCCATGGAGGCTCTGTGGGAACTCTCTCTCTCTGTAGGCTTCTTCCAAAAGAAGCTGGTAATTGTATTCAAGGGTTTGCCTTGAGCAATGTGAAAGATAATGCCCATTTTTTTTCCACTGGCAGCTCAAAACCAGCCTCTGCCTTTGCTGTGGATTCCTCTGGGGTGGTTTTAGCTGTGCAGGGATCAGTAGACAGGGCCAAGGGCACCTGGTTAGGCCAAATCCTGGCTAAGCCATGTGTGTTTTAGTCAAATATCCATCCAGGAAAATGCAGTTGGAGCCATGAGCAGAGCCCTGGGGACTGAGGGCAACCTCCCAGGGCTGCTGCTTCCCTTGGAGCCTCCTGGTCCTGTATCCTCCTTACCTGGCTTTGAAGGGCTTTGGTTCTCTCCTTGGTTTAACAAGCTGAACTTCTATTTATGCAAAACTGCTTTTCCTTTAGGTAGGGATTAGGGCAGGGTAAATCCCTGCTAACAGCAGTCCTGGCTTGGCTCTGCTCACTCACTGGGGCTGGGCAGGTTCCTCACACACTAGATACTGTGCCTTTCCTTTTTACCTCAGTGATTTAATTATTAAAATGTATTTATTTCTTTTCTGTTAGGGGGGTGTTACATGTTGAATCCAAGCTTGAGAACCTTGTGCACATTTCAGCTCTGTTCTGCTGAGTTAGGGAAATGTGCTCCTTCCTGGAGGTAGTTTCAGAATGTGTCTTTGAAAGTCCCAGTACAGAAACCTTTAAATTATCTATGTCTGGCAAAGCTTAAATTCCAGTCTTCTACATGAAATAGTCAATGATCAGAAGGTAGTTGGTCATCAAACTCCCTTTCTGGCTCTGTGATGAGCAATTAATACCTTCTGAAATAACCTTATACAGAGTTTCATGTCTTTCAAACCTCCACTGCTTACCCATCACTTTGTGCCCTGTTATTTCACACTCTAGTTTTTTGCTGAACGTGTTCAAAACACATTTTCATGTTTTGGCAGGGGAAAATTTCTCTTAACTGTCTAGAAAAGTGTAAGGAAGGAGATTGAGCTGGTATAGTTGTAAAGATCCTGTAGATCTCTGATTCAAATGGAGCTTTTTTGAATTTGCTTCATCCATACTGTGACTCCAGGCTCCTGATGGTTTTTAGTTCTCAAAAATAAAAAACATGATCATTTTCTAATGTGTGTGTGAGTTTTAAATACAAAAACTAATCTTAAGTGTAGTTGTATCAGGAAGAGCCTACAAATCCTAACATTGCAGCAGATTAAAAACACGCACACAGCGTGTTGTGAATTACCAAAGGAAGCAGAGAATGATTTATTTTCCAGCTGGAAAGCACTCATTTTCTGTTCAAAGAATGAAAGGTTTGAGGAAGTGGAGCGGGTGCACACCCTCAGCAGCAGTTCTTTAGGGTTTTTTTTCTCCTCCTACCCAGTGGAAGGGAAACAGGATGCTGTTGCTGCTGCTGAGGGCACGTCCTGCCATGGTCTCACCTCCAAACCCACCTCAGCTCGGGCTCTATCACCCCTGGGAACTGGGAGGTGCAGGATCTTTGAAAGCAAATCCCACATTAGACTTGACCCCAAGATCTCAGGTGTTCACCTCCGTGTACCTGCCCCTGAGGTGGGTGCCCCCTGGGCAGGGTGCTGCTGGAGGGCTGGGCACTGACTGGGACCACTCTTGTCCTCCTGTAGGGGTGGAGATGCCACCAGAGGGGTGGTGGGTTTAGTTGTTAGGGAGCCATTTTGGGGTGGTTTTCGTTTGCTTGTTTAAGGTCTTACAGAATCCCAGCCTGGTTTGGGTTGGAAGGGACCTTAAAGCTCATCCAGTCCCACCCCCTGCCATGGGCAGGGACACCTCCCACTAGCCCTGGTTGCTCCAAGCCCTGTCCAACCTGGCCTTGGACAGTTCCTTTTCTACCTATTTGTGTTGGAGAGCTACAAACCATGCTAGAGACTGCCTAGGAAAAAGAGAACACCTTCTGAAATGATCTATCAGGATATTAAGATGTCATAGTGCTGGTTTTAACCATCTTTTTTCCCCATTTCTTTCTGCTGAGAGAGTTTTCACTCAATATCTGAACATAACTGAGGAAAGTCTAGAAAGGAGCTCCCATCCTTTCCACTGCCCCTCATGCTGGGCAAGTTGAGGGACCTGAGGGGACAGCTGGAGTTGTGTCAGGGCAGGTTTGGGTTGGATCTCAGGGAAAGGTTCTTCCCCAGAGGGTGGTGGGCACTGACCAGGCTCCCCAGGGCAGTGGGAACAGCCCCAAGAGCTCCAGGAGGGTTTGGACAACACTCTTGGGGACAGGGTGGGATTTTGGGGTGTCTGTGCAGGGCCAGGAGTTGGACTGGATGATCCTTGTGGGTCCCTTCCAGCTGAGGACATTCCATTACTGTACAATTCCAACACAAAAGAACCCCAGTGTGGGCATTGGGGCATCCAGAGCCACGGGAAAGAGCCAAGGAAAGCCATCCCAGCCATGCCTGGGGGGCAATGGGGTGCAGATTTGGCACCCCCTGGGGTGATGCCAAATGCACCCACACCACCACTGCGTGCCCAGGGCTCAGAAGGGACCAGGAAACCTCGACACGGTTAAAAACAGCCTGGACTTCCCATTCATCTTCCAGCCAAGGCAAGATGGGTCCCTGCTGGATACGCTGCGGCTCAGCCAGGCACAGAAACAGCTCCTGCGCCTTCACAGGGTGATTATTTGGGGGGGAAATGGCTCTCTCTGGTCCCCCTCCAGCCCCCCCAGCACGTGTTCAGGACCCAGAGAGATCTCCAGGGCTCTGAGCACGAGCTGGGAGTTAAATGCAGGCTGAAACACTTGGCTGAATTAGAGCTTTGGATGTTTGGCTGCGGATCCGAGCCCCGCTCAGGTGAGCAGCTCCCCGTGTTTGCAGATTCCAGGCCTGGAACAGCCTTTCCCCTCTGCCTTTTGGAAACATAAATGCAGAATGTATTCCCTGTGGTTCAGCTAAGCTGGTGCTGCAACATGTGGGAATGGTTGTGGAGAAATTTCCGTGGTGTAAACACGGCCCTGATTTAATCCTGCAGCGCAAGGGTGAGCCCTGGGAGCATCTCCCACCCCATTCCCTGCAAAAAACATCATCATTCCCAAAAATAGCAAGGACTGAGCCCCTTAAAGGCTGTGATTTTGTAGGTGTAGAGAAACAGCCTCTTTGATCACAGATATCACCGGGAGGGGAGGGGAAGGTTCAGCCTGAGCTGGCTGCTCTCATCCTGCAAAGCTGAGATTAAAATTCCAGATATGGGCAATTAATTTGATCTCCTTTGAAACTGGAGCAACCTGAGGAGCTCTGGGAAGGGGGAGGCTCCCACCACTGCAGGACCGGTGTCCCAGTGGGTCCCCCCAGCATGGGGGATCCAGCCCAGGCTCCCCAGGGGACAGGAGGGGCCAAATCACCCCCAAAACACCCCAAAACTGCTGTGAATCCCCCCCATTCCCTCCCTCCCTCCCAGGGCAGCAGCCGAGAGCGCTGTAGGTGCCTCATCCACTATTTATTGTTGTTGTTATTTATTATTAAAGCACCAACCAGCTTTTCCCGGGCCCCGTGCTGGGGGAAATGCTCCATAAACCATTCCCTGCTCCCAGACTGGGATGGGGAACGTGGAGCAGCTGCAGGCAGAGCATCACCAGCACCATCCCTGTTATCCAGAGGGCTGGGATGGAGACCCCTCCTCCTGCAGAGACCTCAGCTCAGTTCTTGGAGCCTGGATTCTCCATCCAGGCGGCTTCGTTGGAGCACGAGGGATATTTTGGGGTGCAAACCCCAAAGTTTGGGGGTGAAAAGCAGGGAGAACGGGGCTCTTCAGGCATTTTCCATTCCCTTCCAGGGGGAGCAGCCCCTTGGGTGCTGAGGTGGGGTCAGTGCAGGGTCTCAGCTCCCAGCCCAGAGCACATGGATGTGGCAGGAAGCAGGGATGCTCTGGAAAAGTGGAAGCAGAGGGTGACCCGGGATGCTCCGGGCTCCAGGGCTCTCTGCCCGGCCCCCCAAGGGCACGGCAAGCACAGGGCAGCTCAAAATAGAAACAACATGTTGTGCTCTTTTTTTTTTTTGAAGCAGCAGAAGTAATTAACCACCGAGCAGCTTTACGGGTACCAGGGGATGGCACTTTGCATTCCTGAGCTCTCAGAGAAGCTCTGGAGAAGAGGATCCCAAATTTCTCAAGGCCAAGAGACTGTCACCGACCCCAGACATCCCTCCTGGCTGTGCCAGCCGAGCCTGGGGGGTCTTGGGGGACTCAGTGGGGCTGGAGGGGTGAGCAGGGGTGGCTTCCAGCATCTCCTGGCCATGTCTATCCATCCAGGATGTCAAAGGTTTGTTTCAAAATGATTTTCCTCCAGCTTGTCCCATCAGATCTCACTTCCAGGTTTTTCCCCCATAACCCACCATTCCTTGTCTGTTCTTCAGGTTTAATTTCTCCCCTTTTTTTTTCTTTTTCATTTTTGAGTTTATTTATTACCTTGACTTTGAGGAGTAGAAGTCCTTATTTCTGCTTTTCCTGCCCCCCTCCTCATTCTCCTCTTTCTCCTCACAAACAGCATCGTGGATCTCATGCAACTGAGCTTCTCCCAGCAAAGCCAACGAGAACATTGTGTGCCAGGCTCTATTTTAAGCACCCAATAAAACTGATTTTTGGAGTGGCTCCATCACTGTGTCCTTCTTTCCCTGAGCCCTTGGCCCCTGCCAAGGTCCCACGTCCCCAGCACCCATCAGTGGGCACTGCTGGGCTCCTGCTGCTCCATCCCTGCCTGCTCCAAAGGCTCCCAGGCTCTGGGAGGAGCTGACACGGGTTTATTAGTTAGTTAGAGAATCAAATCAGGCCTCTCCTCCTCCCCCTCTCTCCAGCACTTCCTCAGGAATGATTTAAATTAAAGCCCCCGACCTCCCTGGGAAATGTCAGCAGCATTATCCATATGCATGATGCCATTAGGATGGAGCAGGTGCAGCTTCCAAAACCTGCAGGAAAATCTACCTGTCAATCTCCACGGCATTTGGCTCCTTCCAGATGCTTCAGCTCTTCTCCCCCTCCTGCCTTTTTGCTGATCTACAGGTGGGGGAACTGAGGCACAAAGCTCCAGTGGGCTCCAGCCCCTTCCCCACCGGGAAGGACACAAGCATTTCCTTGGATTTTACATGCCAAAATCACCAAAGTAAGGAAGGAGCAAAGGCAGGAGTGAGGGAGGGGGAATTGCAGCTTATTTCTTTCTTGCTGCCTGTTTCAGCTTCTTGGAGCTGCCCCTGTTGGATCGTCCCAGCCAGCCCCAGGAAAAGGATTCAGGTGGGAAAATGAGGCTCAATGGGAAGATTGCTGGGAGCAGGGAAAGGCAGGATGGGGAAGGAATAATAGGGAATAACAAGTCAGGGCCCAGCTGGGAGATAGCAGGAGCAGGAACTCTTGGGGATGTGGTGGGAACAGCTCATGATGGGAGGGCTGGATGAGACCCTGAGGAATAGAAGGCTTTGGCAGAGATTCAGCCATTCCAGCAAGATGTGGGAGACAGGGAGGGGGGCAAAGCTCCCACTCCTGCAGTGAGAATCATCAAAACCTGCTAAAAACAACAGCAAAAATACCCAGATCTAAAGGGGAGGTCTGTGCTGTCACTGCTCAGCTGGGGTCCTGTGGAAAACCTCTGGAGAGCTGGGAATTTCTAGTGTGGATAGCAAACAGCTTTGATCCCTGCCAATCCTCCCTAAATCTTGAGCAGTGTCTTGTAAATCTTTAATTACAAGAAAATTGCAACCTCACCAGCGAACACACAAACGGTGCTGATAAATATTTAAAATTGCCACAGCGACAGATCTGAGGGGATTAAGAAAAGATAGATTGGAGTGACAGTTATTAAACACCAGATCCCAGTAAATGTTCCTGAGCAGATAAATAATGCAGGGCCCGGACAGTGCTTGGCTGGTGAGAGGGGGAGAAAAAGCAGGAGGGGAAAGTGAGGGATAAAAGAGCCTTTTCTCCTGTTTGGACATGTGCTAAAGGAGGGGCTGGTGGGGTCTCTCAGCATCCTGGTTCAATGTTTTCCCTGGAAATGGCTTTAAACTGAAAGAGGGAAGGTTTAGGCTGCATATTGGGAAGGAATTCTTTCCTGTCAGGGAGGTGAGACCCTGGCACAGGTTGGGCAGAGAAGCTGTGGCTGCCCCATCTCTGGGAGTGTCCAAGGCCAGGTTGGATGGGGCTTGGAGCAACCTGGGCTAGTGGAAGGTGTCCTGGGGCAGGATGTGGAATGAGATGAGCTTTCAAGGTCCCTTCCAGCCCAAACCAGTCTGTGATTCTCTGAAATCCTGTGTATTTCTTGCTCTACCAAATGGTTATGTGACTGGTGGTGTGGGGATCCAGCTCCTTCCCCTTCATTCCCTCATCCCTCCAGCATCCACCGAGCTCCTGCCCTTTTGTCCCAACTCCTTGCCCCCACCCACCTCCTTCTCCCTTTTCTCCAAGTCTTGAGGCCACAGAGTTGATTTTCATTATTAATTTTCCAGCCAGAATTAAAGATTTATTCCTCCACTAAAGGTAACAAGCAAAAAGTTCACTATTCCCCACAGCCCGGGCTTCACTCATACCAAGGGAAGGTGCTGGAAGGGTGAACCACCCCAGCAACCTCCCCAGTAAAATATTGATCTAAAAAGCTGGTTAATTATAAATATTAAAGCAGAGTGATGAGAAAGTCTCCTGAGTCTGAACTGAGCTGTTCTAAGAGGGTGAGCATGGGCTGACCACTGTGATCCCTCTCAGTGCCTGACCCAGCTCAGGATCACCCTGTCCCTGTCCCAGGGATGTCCCCAGGCCACCCAACATCCTGGGAAAGGCAGAACTCCATGTTTGCCCCCCATCCTCCTCCTCCCAGCCTCTTGTTTGGGGCTGAGCCTTGCAGGGATGGGCCAGGAGCTGCTGGGGTGGTTGAAATGTAATTTATGGTGAGCTCTGCTCAACTATGATAACGAAGCACTTAAAAACTCTAACGAGGGGGGCTGGTTTGGCCCTGCAGAAGTGCTGATGCCCACCTAGTAAATCTTTAATTGGCACTGGAAGGGAACTGGGAGGCTCACCGGTGCAGAGAACACTGTAAATATTTAATCTGGGCACTGATTACACAAACAAGGGGAAGGGGAAGGAGGGAGAAGGTAGATAAAAGTGGCACCTAAAGAACATTAAATCCAGGGAAAGTCATCAAGTAGATAAATAAAATATCCTGCAAAGGCAGGAGAAAGTGCTTCTTCCAGGCAGCTGGGGAAGGCACCACTTTCTGCCCTGGCATCCACAGAGTGCCAAGGGCTGCACAAGGACTGCTGCAAGGGAAGGGGTGAGCAAAAGAAAACCCATGTGAAACCCAAAAATGAGTTTTAGGTGAGGGTTCAGCTCAGCGCCGTGGGGGAAAAGCCCCTCACAGAGCCAGGTGAAGCTCAGGGGGGCTGGAGGCAGCAGAGGGGGAGCAAGGCTGTGCCCATCCCTCCACCAAGGACAGGGGGAGGCCCCAAATCTTCCCAGCTCCAGCCCTGATTTGGGATAAAGCCCAATGCATAGATATAGGGAGCAAGCAGGACTCAAGCAAGGCAACTTCCTTGCTCAGGCACTCATTCCTCTTTGTGGTATTGATTTTGAGGAGAACATGGATTTCCAAGCAGCCCAACAATAGCTGCCACTTGTAAAGCTGTTCCCAAGCTCTGCAAACATTGACCTGGCATTTACAGCATCCCCCTAAATCACTGGGCAAATAATCCTGCCTGAGCCATCCTGCCTGATGCACCAGGGCTGAGGCACAGGGTGCTGAGGCACAGGGGGGTGTGGGGCTGTGCAGGGCAGTGCCAGCCCTCGTGGGCAGCAGGGAGGGCTCAGCTCTTCTCTGAGGGACAGCACTGGGGGCTCACTAAACCCACCAAAAGAGACCCACCAAAGCAGAGCTTGCTTTGGCCTGCCAGGAACAAAAGGTTTCTGGAAGGATCTAAGAGGTCCCCATCCTCTGTGGCCCCACTCCCCAGAGCTGGGGTCTCACACCAGTTCCTTCCAATCCTCCCCATTCCAACCAGCCCCTGGGATGTGTGGGGCTGGGTCACTACACAGAGCAGAGCCTGTTGGTCCCCACAAAGAGGGAATAAGGAAAAGCAAGTCCCATCCATGGGATTCTGGCCCTCAGTGCCTTTACCTGGTGGTCTGTCCAGGCTGGAGGGAGGGAGGGAATGCTGCAGGGAGCTGCCAGCACCGGCTCCATGCCATGCACAGCCAGTGGGTGCCATCTAGTGAACTCCCTGCCTTCTCCAGGGCTGCTCCAAAAAAAAGAACATCAAAACAGCTGGAAAAGGGCTACAAAACCCCCTGGCACTGCCACAGGACAGTGGTGTGGTGTCTGCCCTCCTGGGAAACTGGATGTCAGAGCTGAGGGGACTGGGAACGGGCTGAAAAACCACCCAGCAAGGATTCACCAGGCTGGCTCAGGAGGTGAATCCAGAGCCTTTCCCCTGCTGCCATTCCTGCTGGATTTTGCACACACAAACATTGGTGCAAGGCTGGCACATCCTGGGAGGGACAGTCCCCTCCCTCCCTGGAAAGGACACACAGGAAGCTCACAGGCTGCTCCCCTGGAAAATGGCCTTTCCTCAAGGGCTTTCCCTGAAACGCAGAACAAATGAAAAATAAACCCATGGGATCATAGAATGAGCTCGATTTAATTAAATTCATTTCGTGCAGGACACAAAAAAATAGGGTCAATTTTGTGGTACAAGCCTTATTTAAATAGTGCAAACACACAGGTGATGTTTAGCAAGAGCTTCTGCTTGTCACTGCAGCGACTGGTGGGCGCAGAGTGGGACGTGGGGGCTTTCTCAACAAGAAAAATAAGCCTGGGAACACCAGGCAGTAGGGAAGGGAGATGGGAGATCCAGGAGGGCATCACTCTTCCCAAAAGGGCCAGACTTTACCTTTGCCAGAGGCACAACATGCTCCTGCTGCCTTCAGGTATCTCCTGGCTGCTCCTCAGATGTGGCTGTGTCTTCCAGGAGTCGAAGACTCTCAGGGTCATTTCTCGGTTCAAGGAGCTGCATCTTCCTGAAGAACCTGCTCAGGTGATAAGTGAGGGGTGGTCCCACAGAGGTGTGGGCAGCAAGAACACCTGGTTGGGGTAAAATAACACAGAAACAGGACTGCAGCCCCCACAGCTGCCTGTAACCATCATGGAAAGGTGCATAGGGAGCTGCTGGGATATGGGACCCAGCAACTGGCACGGAGTCACAGGCAGGGTCAGGCCTGTTTCCAAAGGAGCAAGGAAAATTCCAGTCATTGTGGACAGGTAATGAAGAAGGATTTCCAGAGCTGCTGTCTGAAGGTCAGCTGTGCTTCTGGAGCTGTACCAAATCTGTGGGTCTCATTCTTGCTTGCACTGTCTCCCTTTCAGGGGTCCTGAGACTGATCATCAGAGAGGGCAGAGAGGATTCACAGGACTCGAGGAATTCCTTACTCAGCTTATGGACAAAGACCTTCACTGAAGGCCTCTAGTGAGAGCTCTTCTCCTGGAGGATGAAGCTGGAGACTGGAAGATGAAGGTTGGAAGAGGCAGAGTGTGAGCAGGCAGAACCCCAGTGGGTTTTGGGACACTTGGTTTCTGCTCCATTTCAATTCCCATTGATTCCAGGGCCACTTCCCCTCTGCAGGGATGGCTTGTGAGGAGCAGGTCCGACCTGGGCTGGAGGCAGAAGGATGGGGCAGACCCTGGCAAGCTGTGCTGTGCTTCCCACCACAGTCCTGCTCCATAACAAACAGGAAACAGAGTGTCCATAGCCTGGTCGGTTCAGGAGAGACTGAGGGGCTGCTCCAAAGGGTTTCTGTTTCGGCTCAACGGGCTCATTAACACCCCCAGCAGAGGAGGGATTTTCGGAGAGCTGAAGGAAATGCGCTGCAAACAAGTCACTGAGTAACTGAGAAGAGGCACTTCAACTGGAAATACTCTCGGGAATAAACACCCTGTGTATCTCTGGCTTTCAACAAACAGTTTACAAACACATTTTCACACTGCAGAGCACTAGAATGTGCTGCAAGTACACACTTGTGAGCTTCGGAGTTTCCACACTGGTTTTAAATACCTAACAATCAGAAATCTGGTGCCAAAACTTCTGGCTGAAAAGCATTTAGTAAAGAAAACTTGACAACGCAGGCAGCAGGTTCCTGTGAACAGCAAACAATGTCACCAAGGAAAAAAAGCAGTAAAACAGATAAACCTTTTGAGTTTTGGGCATTAAAAGCTTGTTGTGCCCATAACTCATGTGAACAGACATGCAGCACCAGCTGCTAAAGGCTACCAAGGACCTCTTCTCTTGTATTGCACTTAAAAACCACTGGAGAGAGAGGAACTGCCATGAGCAAGGAGACTCCCACAGAGTGGTCAGAGACCCAAACTCACAGCCAAGGAAAGGATTTCTGAGCCAGGACATGAATGCCTGTGGAAAAGGGAAGGTGGCCAACCCCTCACCGGCACTGCAACAAGTGGTACCGCAGCAGAGTGCTTTGAGCTCCTTCTTCACCCTCCAAAAATGGCGTGGAATCATTGAATGCTTCATTCATAGAACGGCAGAAGAGTACTCCGTGCATTGACACTTATTTAGATTTAAATTAAAGCAATAAAACATTCTTTGCCTGCACTACTCCCCCCTCCAAGCCCCAACCTGGGCAGTCACAGCTACACAAAAGACCTTGCACTGCAATAGCTTATTCTTCTATAACAGGAAAATCAACTTACATTGTGGTGGCTTATGTACATTGAACACTCGAGTTAAAAATAACTAAGAAATTGGCAAATGCACGTTGTAAACACTGCGGTTACACTGAACAAGAAATCACAGAGACGAAAATCGTCACACTGAAAATATCCCAAACCTCCACACTGAAATTCCATTTAACTGGGGAAGATGCCTATGGATCTCAGTGGGATTTTGGGAGGGATGTTCAACACCATTACTAGAACTTAAAACTTGCCTGACTTTTGTTTTGGTCAACACAAATCCCACCCTCTTCAGTGCGGTCAGATCTGAACAATTAAGTCTAACTGCTTTTAGCAAAACATAGAGGCGTTTTTAGAAGCAATTGTGGCAAAGGGGAATTCACAGTATTCAGAAGTGCCACAAAGTGCCACAATGCATCCTGCTGAGCCCAAAGCCCTGAAAAGGGAAAAAAAACATCTGAAAAGGGGAAAAGATCCACCTGGAAAAGGGGAAAAAACCCACCTGGAAAAGGGGGAAAACCCATTTGAAACAGGAAAAAATCCACCTTGGAAAAGGGGAAAAAACCCACCTGGAAAAGGGGAAAAAAAATCCACCTGGAAAAGGGGGAAAACCCATTTGAAACAGGAAAAAACCCACCCGGAAAAGGGGAAAAAACCCACCTGGAAAAGGGGAAAAAAAATCCACCTGAAAAGGGGAAAAATCCCACTCAAAAAGGGGGGAAACCCACTTGAAACAGGAAAAAACCCACCTGAAAAAGGGGGAAAAAATCCACTCAAAAAGGGGAAAAAATCCACCCGAAACGGGAAAAACTACCTGTCAGGACCTCCCTTGTGTAATTGCAGGGGTAAAGCTGCTGATCCCAGCGAAGTTAAAGTGCATCACCAGCAATTTAAGAGCCCTTTAGTTAAGGGAACAATAAATCACCTCTTCCATGAGGACCGATTCCCATGGACCTGCAGATAGTGCACCAATGTGCTAGACCATCATCCCATTCTGAGCACACGACTGTCAATAACAGCCAGTAACAAAGGAAATTACAGCCAGCACAGAAACCATCCCACCCCTGTGGAAAGGATGAAGAGTTTTGGCAGTGATTTGCAGTGATTTCATAGCACCTACTCTGGTATTTTGCACAGAAACAACAACTCAGACATTGTGGTTTGCTGGAACCTTCTGCTGGGCAGGTTTTGGGGCCTCCCAGTGAACCCCTGACCTGCTGGGGCTGCACCAGCACATGGAGAGTGGGGAACAAGGAGGAACAGCCTAAGGAAGCACCAAGGGATGAGCAACATCTTGTGTTGCCACGTGCACTCCCTTGGTTAGAGAGGGAATTAGAAACATGGCAGCAAACAGGGTTTACTCTACACTGCACTGAGCTCAAATTGCTGAAGAGCTGAAAGGTGAAGGTTCTATTGGTCCTCCAAAAGGCCTCGAAAACAGGAAAGCTGAGGGAATTGTGAGCAAAATCTGGGATATCACCTCAGGAAAGGGTGAGATGCTTTGAAGAAGCAAGTTCTAGCTGAGTTTCAGCAGCCAGCAGTGACCAATGCACAGCTCTGAAGGACAAAGCTGAAGGGTTAAATCACAGCAGGGGAAAAGAATCAGGAGAAAATTAAAAACTGACACCCAGCACAGCCCCCGAGTGAAACTGGTGCTTTAAAGGAGTTATTTTTCCCCTCAAAGGCTCATGTCCTGTCTTTGAAGCCACACTGCACTCAAAACTGAGGATATTCCATGCAGATTGATGAGGCAGGTAGAATGTGCACAGGGAACATCCCAAAACAGGCACAGAACTGTTGGAACTGAATCCAGCTGGCAGAGCAGAGCTTGAGCTAATGCTGGACAGGCTTCAAAGCTATGCAAGATGACAGAGAATATATTTAAACGAGAAAAGAATCAATATAAATTAAATGAGCCAATAAGAAAGCAAAATGTAATACTATATTCTCTTTTCACCTGATATGTGACTTGGGAAGTTATGGATTAAAAGTCTGGGAGAATTTATTTCCTGTCTGGGAGCAAGAGGACCTTCACCTTGCCTAAAAAACCTACCTTAAACAACAAGAAAAAAATCAGCAACGGGGATATTTACTTTTCACTGCTCTCAGGAGAACTGATCCTTGGAGAAATGGCTTATCTAAGTTGCAAACACCTTGGTGTACCCACCCTGACCATTTCTCTCTCTCTGTTATCTCTCAGATCAGCCTCCCCCCTCAGAAGGCATTGCACAGCTCTTACTGGAGAACATCACTCCAAAAGTCACAACTCTTCCCAAAAGTGGTTTTCCTCAAGGATCAGCTGTTAGAACAGAGAATCCCAGTGACACCACTGACCTGAAATGAGAACATTTATACAATTTCCAGGCTGGGGCATTGACACCAACGTGCCACTCCCTGTTCCCTACAGGCTTTAACTTAAATAGGCATGAGAAAGTGGAAACTGCAGAGGATTCCTCAATGTGCTTGGGCAGATTTGAATCTCGATTCTCTTTGGCTTTCATTGGATGAGCTCTGAAATTGGGGTTTGAGTGCAAGTAACCTGTTGGCTCTTTTTTGGAGGAGAAGGCCTGGAGTGGGCCAACTACCCCATAAAGATCCTGATGACCATCTTGATCTCCTTCCTGCACACAGGACAGGGGGATCTCTTTTTCTTCAGCATCCTTGCACACCTGAAACAGGCCACGAGGTGAGCAGTCCTGCCATGGACGATGTTCCCATCCCGGGGCCTGTGCTGGCACAAGAAGCAGGGATTCAGCAATGTTTTTATACTCTCTAAGGACTCGACTTCTTCATCCTTTTTGCACTCAGTGAAGCTCAGCAGAGACTCTTTGCTCTCACAAGTCTGTGCCAAGTCCAGAGACTCCACGGAGCTGCAGGGGGGTTTGGTTTCCACCATGAACATGCGGGTGGGTTGCCCAGCAGGAGCTGACAAAGTCCTTCTGCAGTCTGGGACATCTATCCCCTCATCCTCCTCCTTAGTTTCCATGGCATCAATGGTGGACAGGGAAAGGGAATGGGCCAGTTTGGGCCAGTCTGAGTACCAGTCCTTGCGCAGGGCCCAGCAGCGGTAGCAGTACCGTTTGCCTGGAGAGTTATACTTCCTGCATTTGGTGCATTGCCAGCAGTCCTGGGGAATCTGAGGCCGAGAAAACAGCAGTAAATGAGTGCATTCTTGTGTGCAACTCCTTTCCTCTATGTAGGAAAAGCAGCAAAGAAGCCTCATGAAAAAGAAAGGATTTATTACTGATTTATAATATAAGCCTGTAGTTCGACTATCAGCACCTCAGAAAGCCTAACAAGGATCTGACTCCCCATGCGTTCCACAGATGCAGAACTCTCAAACATTAAATCCTGCCCTCCCTCCCTCCCAGCCCTCAGCACTCTGGAAAAATACAATGTTCTCTGCTGGGCACTTTATTGAATTTTCAGTATCTCACTCTAAATTCAAGGGTAGAGCTCCTGGAGTCAGTCAGGATATACTTCCCAGGCTCACTAATCACTTGGCATCTGTTGAATCTGCACAATTAATAGAGGTTTGCTTGATTACCCCACACAGCAAGGGCAGGAGCTGCCCAAGTTCAGAGCCATGATTCAGCTGTCCAGCGCCAGGGACGTCCCCATTTATTCCAGCACAGGCTGGAAAATTATGCTAAAACCATTTTTTTTGGTGTCATCAGCTGCAAAGAGTCTCATGATACACCTCTGCTGACTAGAACAAACCTCCAAGGCAGCCTCAGGACTGGGAGAAGGACAGCTCAAAGAACACTGATCTGATGTCCCTCAGGATCCATCATGAGGGAATTTGGAGGAGGAAAGGGGTAGTGAGGAGGGGTGACAGCTCAGTAATTACTTCTTGTTCCCTTTCCACTTTGTTTTGCCATTTAAATGGGAAAAAACCATGATGTGCCCTTTGAGAGGCACTCCAAGGGCACAGACACCACCCCAGACATGGCACCCTCCTGCCAGAAGCCACAAAGGGAAATGGGCTGAGATGAGACCTGGATTCTCTTCCCACCCCAAAGAACACAAAGCAAGAGGCAGCTCCAAGGCTGGGCACCCAGGACTCAGTGCATCCTTGATCCTGACACTAACAAGGAGTTTTTCAGTACGAGGCACTTGAGTGATTAAAAAAGTGCCTATTTGAGATTTCCAGATCTCTGCCCAGGACTATCCTCCAGATTTCCTTCCAGAAGGCAACATGGAATTAACCCTATTAAAACATGCATGGATATCAACACTAACTTCATGCAGCATTAGTCTGGCCACCTTTTTTGGCCTTGAAACCCTTACAAGAACCAGCTTCTCCTGCCACAACCAGTGGTGGGTGTAGGATGAGCGGTCCCAGCTGTAGCTGGGATGAGGCTGCTCCAAACAGGGAATGTTATCCTGAGGGACTGCCTACCTCAGAAGCAGCTTCTGTGTCTGTGTCATTACTTAAGCACTGAGAATCCTCAAAGTCATTCAAACACACATCCTCAGTCACCTGGAAAGAGTGGAAATGTTGTTGGAGGAGGAGGAGAAGGGAAATGCTGCAATAATCTACATTTATCATGTGCCTGGCACTGCACACCCAAATTAAATGACTATATAATCACCATGCTAATCAAGCTATTTCTGTAAGTGAATGAAAAGCCATTTTTGTAGTGTTTTTATTCCAGAATGTTGATAATTGTAGCTGGACTGGTTTAGTTTACATTGACTACAGTCAAATGGAACTGAGATTTTCCTCTTTGAGTCTTTTCATTTACCTTTGACAGCTGGAATTGATGACCTTAGAAGTCTATTCCAGCCTTAATTCTATGACACTGTGACTTATTATTCTTGCAGATATCTAGATAGAAATCTAGTAAAGTTGCTGCTGGATGTTTAATTCATTTTAAATTAATTCTGTGCTTTGAAAAGACACATTTAACCCAAGACCTGAGCAGAAAAGTCACGACCCATGTAAGGAATGGTGACAGCCTTTTCCAAAGAGTTTAAACTCTGGATGGTTCCAATTTCAGCACAGTATGATGGGATCAGTTAAACCAGGCCAACCTGTGGAACACACACACTGTGGCAGTTGGAAGAGGTACCTTTGTGTCACCTTCTTTCCCTTCCTCACTGTCAACCACTTCTACCTTGAGCCCAGCACTGCTCTGGTCCAAGGGGCACTCGTTGAGGAACCACAGGTCATCAGTAGTATCCGAAACAATGGCAGTGTCTATGTCCTGATGGAAAACAAACAGGGAAACCCACTTAGAGCTCAGCTTAGGAGCAGCAGCACCACAACCATCACTCTCCCCTTTTCCTCATCAACAGCCTCCTCAGCCCTAGGCAGCTTTTCCAGACATGTCCAGGAGAGAAAAGGGCACCTCACTACTCTCAGACACCCCTTCTTCCAACTTCCAGCTCTGTGCTGCTCCCCATTTCACCTGGCCACCACCCTAGAACCCAGAAGAAGGGCAACTGCTGAAGTCCAACCAATGCTCTGGAGTGCACAAGGGCCAAGCATGGTCTTCAGAGAGAGTCTGCTTTATTTAAAAACTCTAAAGGTAACCAACCACCTGATGTGAAAGGCAGGAACACACAAGGGAGAGGCTGAAAATCCTGGAGTGGGAAGGGGAAAGAAAGAACAAGAACATTTTACTGACTTGGAACCCAAAAGAGGAGAGGAAGAGGACACAGTGCACCTGTTTCAAATGTCTACACACCTGGTTAGTCTGAATATCTGTTGATCCATTACTTCTGGACTCATAATTGCTTCTGAGGTTGCCTAAAAACCACCATGGAAGACCAGCTACATCCCATTCCTCAAACACCAGGTCCAGTTTAGGCTTCTTGCTTTTAGAGAGGTTTTCTATTAAGTCTTTGTCTGTAAGAGCCAAGCAGAGTCTAAGTCATGCCACACCTACATTAGTTAAGAGACCAGCATATTAAAACATGGCCCCACCTGATTTTAAAGACCTTTCTTGCTCCTTCTTACACCAGTTCCTGCTGAAAGCTCTGGGGTTTGTCTGTACTGGTGTACCTGGCAAAACAGTCCCTGCACTGAGGCCAGGGAGCATCCCAGTGTTCCCAGTGTCTCTATACTGGTACAGGTTGATTTTTATCTCATGACTCAACCCATAAATGTAAACCCTTTTTTCCAAGCCCTTCCCAAGTCACAACTGAGTAGATTTCTTGAGTGACTTAGGATGCAGAAAGAACTGGTGTGAATTTAGTTTCCAATGATGAGAGCTCCTGAATTCCCAAACCAGGCTCACATAGGAAGGAGGAAGGTAAAAATCCATCCTCCCCATGCTTCTACCTCCTTTTTAGCCTGTGCAGCTTAGTCTGTCATCCCAAACTCAGCATAAGTTTCAAGATAACCTTGAATCTCTCTCCCTTCAGTGCCACGAGTTTCAAAGGCACAGCCAAGGCTGTTTCTCCCTCTTTTGTACACACAGGAAATATCTCCCATTCTCATTTGATCTGGAAATACCCACACTCACAAAGACCTGGTTTTACAAATTAGGTTCCTTGATATGAAAACAACCTGAGAATAGAAAGTAGAAAAACAGGAAAATTGCTTCCATAACATCTGAAATCTGTATGAGTGACCCAGCAAGAAATCCCCAGACATCACACCAGAGGAAATGTCTAAATATGAAGGAGCTGTATTACACTTAGGCTGGATACAAAAAGCCCCATTGTTATTCAGTTCCCTGATTGGTTTGCAGGTAATGACTGCAGATGGGGCAGGCTGGGTTCTGTGTGATCAGGAGAGTCCCTTGGGGAGATAAATAGATGCAAGTGTAATTTCAGCATTTAAAATACCCTTCAGCAAGGTCTGTGAGATTTTCCATAGCATTGTTTAGTGATAGATGTGCTTTTGGGGTTTAACCTGCCATTTCCTTCAAAGCATTTGTTTGCTTATGAGACCAAACAGCCAAGCCAGAAAACACATTTATCATGAAATACCTTTGGTCAACATTTGTGTTCTCTCAATCTTTAGCATAAACTGATGATTTTTAATGATTATATTCCAAACCAGGGGTTTTTTTAGTGTCCCAAAGCCCTCCTCCAGTGTTTGCTGATGCAGAGGAGGGGCAGCAGGGCTGGTGCAGGTTGTGGCAGTGCAGGAGAGCCAGGACTCACCTTCATAAGTGTCACAGTTCTGCTCCGAGGTAGACAAAGCAGAGGCCTTGCTCTCACCCTCCGTGGTCCCAGCATCAGAACCTTCTTCCTGGCTAAACTGCAGGGAGGAAAATCCAGGTGTTAGTCCAGCAGAGCTTATAGGGACAAGGGGATGTAGCACTTCCATTCCGAGTCCCCAGCTGCAGGACAAGACCAAGCAGTTATGAAGAGGAATCAGTTTCTCAACAAAAACTATACACTATTTACCCTTTACAAAGCCTAATGCACCTGTAATCAGCACAAACATGGAACTTCAACCTAGGAAAAATCTTTAGCTTGGAAAAAAGTCCCCAAGTTGCCAACTTTCATGCAGTAAAACCATGATGTTTAGGACTCTCTGGCCCCCAGTGTGAACAGACACCTCCCAGATCAGGCTGCCTTCATCCCAAAACACACCTGGAAATGAGTCTGAAGGTGCAAAGATTTTTCCTAGGTTTCCAATTCTCCCTGAAAGCTTGAAAAACAATCCTATCTAAACACAGAACTTGGTCACACGTTTTAGAAAGCTTAATTATTTGGCAAGTACTACTCAGAGAGGGGATGGGAAAGAGGGGGAAAGACATGAAAACACAAAGCACACTGGAGGAACTGAGGACTAGAAGTGCTACACCCCAGAGAAACGCGCTCAGAGACTGGAACTCTGTTATGAGGAGAACAGAGAAGGGTCACTCTGTCCCTGCCCTGTGGACTCCAAGAACTTTTCAGGAAGGTGAGGACCTGGCAGCCAAGCAGCACAAAGTTCTGGCAGTCCACCATGCACAGGTACAGAGAAGGGGCACTCTGTACAACAAAAGAAACCACCAGGCAGTGGGTTTACCTTCAGCTGGTCTTGGCTTGGCTTATCGACGCTCTGCTCCTTTGGGAGAGTCTGTGCAGCATCTAGATGGCAGGTAAAACAAAAGAAAAAACCTTCCCTGGTAATAACCATTCTCACAACACAGAGGGGCTTCACAAGCAACCAACGAGCCAGGCTTGGCAGACCTCTAAGAAACCCTTTAGGAACAAAGCCCTTCCTTCCTCAGAAAGAACATATGGAGGCACCAGCCTATGGAATAGTCTGTGCCTCCCTGGAGGAGATGAAAACTCACAGCAGGGAAGAATCTTCTTCCCAAAGGGAAAAACTGTTCTTTTTCCTACAGGTGGTCCTGCCATGACACAAGGTCTCCCAAAGGCAGGCATGCAGAGTGTGGGGAATCCCACCTGGAGGCTGGATCAGATCCATGCTGAAGCAAGTGAACAGGAAAGAGCAAGATTTTTATAATTACCTGAAGATTCCATCCCTTCCAGCCCAGACTGAGGCAGGAAAAACACCTTTTTAAAGGGTGTGGACACAAAGAACAAAGACTAAAGAAGGGAAAATTCCAGGCACAGCAAGCTCTTTCCTGGGCAGCTGTGGACACACTCCTAACATCATTTAATCCAGACAATTATGCTGGCCCCAAGAGTTAATTAAAAGACCAAGCTAAATAGCAAGAACAATCAAATTAACAGAACTTTCTGCATAATAGGAGCTGCACTTAGGAAGTCTGTCCTTCAGACAGAATGACTGGCTAGAGAACAAAAGATCCAAGGATGGCTCCTGCTTGCTCCCCTTTCAATTTAGCAGAGAAATTCCCTGCTGAATGCCAGGCACACAGGACGAGTCTGATTCACACCATGAATCACAGCACTGATATGAAGACACAGGAAACTGTTGCTACAGGCAGAAAATTAGACCACAAAGTGGCCATCAAATGGAGCAAAACCCAGGACAAGATGACATGGCTCTGTCCTTTATTGCTTTAGTTCACCTTTCCTTTCCTGCTGCCATCACCCTACAGCTTCTGCAGTCACTGATTATTTAATATCAGAAGGAAAACAGAAGCCAACTGGCTCATCCATCATTGCTTTGGCTCTGCAGGGACATTGGAACAGATGAAGACTCACCCTTCTAACACTTTATAAATTTTCACTGTGTGAAAACACTGTGCTGACTGGAAGGCTTCCTTTTTGGAGCCAAGATATCCCATACAACATGTCCCTGAAATGAGGGATTTCTAAATATACCTCATGGGAATCACATTTGGGGGGAATGTTGGCCAAGGAAGGGGGAAAGAGCTGGCCAAGGAAGGTGTCGAATCAGACGGTGGTCTGATAAAGAGCCCTGTGTAAGGGCTTATTCCTCATTCTCAAGATGTGCTGCAGCCAAGTTTCTTTCTCCAAGTGCACTTAAAAGTGGTTGAAATAATCTGCAAAATGATGAGCTGATAAGCCCTGATTTGGCCAATGAACAGAAGCAGCTATTGCAGAACACATGAAGAACTCTTTAAGTCATTCCTGTGTTGGGATGAAGGGAAAACAATATCTGGAGTTCCCCTCCCTATGGATCTGGCCAAGGTCTGGTCTGCCAAGCTTGTTTCGTTTCAGTCACACACACACAGGTCTAACTCAGGATTTCCTCTGGCAGGTTTAAAGTTACACCAGGACTGGAACACACACACAGCCAGCCACAGCCACAGGCACACACCAAGGAAAGGGGACAGGGCAGCAGAGGAGAGTGTTTGGCTGGGATCCTTTGCTCTCCACACAAACTGCTTCAGGGAAGAGGCCAGGGCATCACCAGCCAGGGAAACAGCACTCACACCGTTATCCTACAGGTAACACGTTTAGGAGAGTCCACTTAAAAAGATCCTTCTTTATTACTGAAGCAGGGGCACCTCAGAGGCACCAATGTGGCTCCAAGCAGAGGACTAAGCACTTCAGGGCCATGTTTTCTCAGTTTCTAAATTTGCACAAGCTTTTATGCACTCATGCAAAAATAGCCTGAGCCCTTGTAAAGAACTAAGTCTGTCTGATCTGCTTAGAGACCCCTGGAAATACAGCACAAGAGTCCCCAGCTCTCCCAGGGCAGCTCCCTCACAAGCTGATTTTTTCCAATGAAGATTACCAGTCCTACAATGGGAACTGGCTGCAAGGAAGCCATCAGCTCAGATTAATTTAAGAATAAATTTTCATTTATGACTGAAGGACTTTTGATATAGCTAGATTTGATTTCTCTTATGAGCTGGGAAAGCAACAGTGACCTTTAAAGGTTCAAGTGTCTGATTAAAGTCCAGACTTCTGGCCTGCAGAGCTCGCTGGATTTCTAGTACTTTTATAGATTATGAAAGTGTAAAATGAGGTGAGAGCGAGAAGTTGCAGCTATGAAAATGAAACATACTGAGAAAATCAATAATGATTTGGATGGTACATTTCAGCCACGTTGATTTGTTCATCCATAGTACTTAGCTCTGTCAGCTGCTCCCAAATTTGGCCATTTTAGGCAGCCACACCACTCAAACAGCTCCCTGCTACCACAGCTACTGACACACAGAAAAGACACATACTCCAAGAGATTGTCTTGTCAAAACCTTCAGCAGCACTTTATTCCAACTTGACAAACATTTCTCTGTCTGGTTTTCATTACTTACCAGGTTATATCAACACTACATTGAAAGGACCTGCCCGGACTGTGCCCAACCTACCTGTGAGTGCAGCCGCCGTCAGGTTCCGTTTCAACATGTCATACAGGGGGCTGTGGGGAGGGAGGGAGGGACACGTGAGTGCTCCCAAAAACCAAGCATGACCCTTCTGAAAACAGGGACAGACATTCCCTTTCATTACCCAGAGGGACACTGCAAACCACAGAGGGGGTTTTTTGCCACTCCTCACTGCTTGTTACTCAGAACTCAACTGCAGATGGAGATTTTTGTTTAAGAGTGAGATCAAGGGTTTGAGGAGATGCAGAAACCACAGGGAGAGATGTCACCTCAAGCAGCATATCTCACACTTGTCACATGCACTTACCACCAGGGCACTTGGTGTTCAGGGAGGTTTATGTGACAGAGAACAGGACGGTGACACCAAGAGTTGCTGTCTCAGCAACCTCTGTAAGACAACCCAGGTTAGAGGTGACTTTTTCCCTACCTTGGATCTTTTACAGAGAAGCTCTCCAGTCCCAGCAGCTCTCCCAGCTGATCTCCTCCACAATAGACCATGTGCTGCTGCCTTTTGTCATAGAGCTGCCTCACCATGATGTACTGGCCTAGGTAATGCATCACCTGTGGGTACAGAACACACCGTCAGTCCCATCTGTAGCTGAAACCAGCGACCAAAACCCCTGGAAATTTCGTTTAATTTATAATCCTTGCCTCTTGCTGCCCTGAACAGCGTGAGTCAAATCACACCTGCCTCTCTGTGCCTCCCAACCAAAGGAGAGTTATGATTTATGATATTTTTAACTATCAACCCTGGAGAAGAAGGAAAACTGAGGGAAAGATGGACAAATAGCACTCTCCCAGTTAAAACAGTATTATGTCAGTTAAAAGACTAAGCTGTTCCCAAAGGCTGACCACAGTTACAGCACTGCCCCCCAGGACACAGCCTGGAAGGTGAAAATTAGCCCCATTAGTATCACAAAGAGGGATGGAGGGGAAACATCCTCCAGCTCCGGTGAGCAAAGTACTGTAATTCCTCTGGAATTTCCCGAGGGGAAAGCAAAGTGCATTAAGCACAATTACAGGCAGGTTCCAACTCCCACCACCCACCAAAGTGACCCTGAAGTGTCCCCAAAAAGTTGCCAACAGTGCTGCACTCATTGCAGAAAAACCAACTGAGTTAAAGTGTTAATCCCTACAGGTAACCTGCACTTAATACTCAGCTCTGCCCATTTAAACCATTCAATTTGTTTTTGCACAAATTTTTAGAAGCTAAATAAGTTATTTAAATGCATAAGTGTTAAATTAAGTCACAGGGCTCTGCAGGAAGATTTGACACATATAATAAAAAACCACTGCATTTAATTCTTTGCAGACAGGATCCTCTTGTAAATCACAGTGTCATTTTTTTAATCTTGTACATATATTGCATTTTAATCTTAAAATAAATGAATACACAGGGTCTCTCAGGTTTAGCTGACAAGCCATTTCAAGGGAAAGTTAAAAAATATCAACTGGAATCCAATTTTTAAGGCTTTGGTACACTGAGCAGAGAGCAGCACAATGGAGCAGAATCTCTTACACTCTCTCAGGAATGTGATTATCCCATCTCTCCTTTCTCTACAGAGGTTTCTGATTTTCCATGATAAATAATTTAATAATTCACACTTTTATTCCAATTCCTCCAGGGGCATTATGATCAATCAAGCCAGAACAGCCCTACAGGTAAAGTATTCTTATTTTGTAGGTCGGGTTTCAAAGTACAGAAAAATTAAGAGCCAGTTCCATCCCATCTCCCAGAAAAACAGGGACAGGCAGTGTCAGTGCCTGGGATCTGGGCCCACCTCCTTGAGTGTGAAGGTGTCCCCTTGTGCTCCTGCTGCCTGCAGAATCCTCAGGAGTGGCAGCTTGGGTCTCACCTGAAACACAGAGCAGAGTTTTGTTGGAATGACAGGAAGCAGAGCCCTGCTGAGAGAAATCCCATCACCCTGGCACAATCACTGGGCAAGACAAAAAAACAGCCAAGGAATTCAGGCAGCCAGCTCTAAAGGCTTTAATCCCTTACACAGTCCCATTAACTTTGATGCCATTCATCCTGTGAGGGAAGACTGGAAACTCAGAGCCTTGGAATGGAGGCCTGGGCAGTGACTAACCTGAGGTCTGAGTCAGACCCTCAGGAGCAGTGGTGGGACATGTCCATTGCCACTGTGCCTGCATTTCCCCATTGCCACTGTGAACAAAACAGTTCTGCCCTGCTCAGACCAATGATTTATCCAGGTATTTACCCATGAACAGGCACAGAATAACAACACTGCATTAAACACAAGGTGTGGTTAATGTACACCAAGGATCATGTGTCTCATCTGTTCCTCAAAGCTGCTTTGGGGGTGTGGAGAAACCTCAAGGGCTTGTGGAGCAGTTGCATCATTCCCAGGGTGCTTTTAATTTCATATAATAAGGGTTTAATTAGAAACTGAAGTGACAGGACAAGGAGAATGGGTTCAAACTGAGAGGAAATCTAGGAGATATGCAGAAGAAATTCCTCCCTGTGAGGGAGGGGATGCCCTGGCACAGGTTGCTCAGAGAAGCTGTGGCTGCCCCATCCCTGGAAGAGTCCAAGGCCAGGTTGGACAGGACTTGGAGCAACCTGGGCTAGCGGAAGGAGTCCCTGCCCATGGCAGGAGATGGAACAAAATGAGCTTTAAGGTCCCTCCCAACTCAAACCATTCCAGGATGCTGTGCTCTTTATAAGAGACCACCTGAGCTGCAGCACCACTTCCCTGCAAAGAGAAGGGCAGCAGAGTTGCCTGTCATGGATGTCATTTGTCACTCAGCTCTCAGACAGCACCTTGGCAAAGTGGTTATTCCACTGTTTTCTGAAACTGTAAAAAATTCACCTCCTCTGTGAATGTGTCTGGTCTGCTTTCACATCATGATGTCTCTTAAATGCATTTTCCAGCTCAAACTCAATAGCTTGTGTCCAGCCCCAAGCCTCTTTCTCAAAAACAGCTTTTTCAGAAGGAAAAAGCTCAGCACAGCTCCAGTAAGTGCTTGTATCAGCACATGGCTTTTAATAAGATGAAATTATGTGTTTGTTCAGTCATTTCTCTAATGACCACTTTCAAATGGGTTTTGAAGTAACTTCTTATAAGTCTCTTTCTGATTAAAGAAGAACCCAGTCAGCTGGATCATTCTAAAAGGGGCCCGTAGCTACCACAGGCCTGATGGAAGTGTTTGTTCCACCCTGCCCGGGACACTGAGTGTTGACAATCAATATTTTGCCACTATTATCAGAGCCTATTAACTTATATTTTTTTCCATGCAAAGTGAATTGAATAAATAAGCATCGACATCAATTCTGCACAGGACTTGGCTCCAGTCCAAAGCTTCTAAATTAAGCTCCAAATGGGAAGTGCTCAACTTCCCATCAGTTCATTTCCACTCCCACCACATTCCCTTATATTGTGGGGGTGCTTTTTTTACAAGGCCTTGGCTCTGGAAAGTTCGATGCCTGGCTTGGAGAAGCCTTTCTGATTTTTTTAGACCAGATTTTTACTGTTGTTGGCAAATTTTTCTTCTCTGAGTGACTGGTATTGAACCACACTCAAACCACACACCTGCCACGCTGGCCTTGGCTTGCCCCTGTAAATATCTTTTGTTCCAGAACAGTTGATAACAGGAGTACTTCGTGTCCAAAGCCACCCAAACAGTCTCAGAAAAGGCCTGGGGAGGCATTACTAGACAAAGTTTAACATACAAGGTTACAAAGCTCCAATACAACTGTCACAGAGTCCAGCTCCAGGAGGAATGCTGTACATGAAATATTTTAAGTACAGGTTCAACACAAAGATATGCAATATACCATTTTTGTATGTCCAGTTTTCCCTTCCTTCCCCTTTAATCATTGATCTGAGAGTGACAGACAACACAACTCCTCAGGATAAAAACCCTGATCCATTAGGCTGAATTCTCCTTACTTAAATACTTGGAGAGCTTGGATCTAACAGAAGAAATCATTGCTCTAAGGGAAAAACAGCAGAGATAAGTAGGAGAAATAATAGCTAATTACCTGGTTAGGTTGTCCCAGAGTGATCCTGCAGGCATTCTCAGCTGCTGGATGCTGGGCAGAGCTGGGGGATGTCATGGTGGCAGTGATCAGCTGTTCACAGCACACACCTAAAATTGAGGAGGTTCGTGTACCCATCAGGCTGAGAAACCTGGGCTGGAGTTTAACCACTTCCACTTTCTTAGAAGCTTCAGGAAACCAGGGTTTAAAATTAGCCCTGCAGTCAATTTTAAATGATGCTTTGCAATGCTGATGGTCCTGTGCCCCTCCTGCTTTGTCCTGCCCAAAGGGAGGTTTAGATTAGATACTAAGAAAAATGTATTCTGGAAAGGGTTGTAAAACACGGGAACAGGCTGCCCAGGGCAGTGGTGGAAGGAGCATCCCTGGAGGTGTTGGAAAACCTGTGGATGTAGCACTTGAGGACACGGTTTGATGGTGAACATAGTGGTGGTGCTGGGTTGATGGGTGGATTTCATGCTCAAGTCTTCCCCTCCCTCAGTGATTCCATGACCCTGAGCTGCACCCAGCAAACAGACCTGGGACAGCTGGGACACCGGTGCTGTGTCACCGAGGATGCCCAGGGAAGCTGTGGCTGCCCCATCCCTGCAAGTGTCCCAGGCCATCTTGGACAGAGCTTAGATCAACCCGGGAGAGTGGGAGGTGTCCCTGCCCATGGCAGGGGGTGGCACTGCATGGGCTTTAAGGTCCCTCCCGACCCCAACTAGTCTGGGATTCTGTGCCCTGAGTCCTGGAGTGACACACCACGGTGAGGAACTTGGGGAACTGCCAGTCCCCACGAGGCCATCGGCAAACTTACCGCGGTAAAACTCCTGAGTCAGAGCTGGGGAATGAGGAGCTGAGTCACAACCAGCCACACTGGAAATCCCAGGACAGCAGCCCCTGACTCCCAAAGGAGCAGCAGCCAGAGCTGATGGCCACAATTAGCACATTCCCCACCTCCTATTATTTCCAAGAGATTAAAATCTATTAAAGCTGCCGCAGCCTTCCCCCCAAATGCCTGATAAATGAACAATTTTAACAGCGTTTCTGGGTGAGCAGGTGACAGATCCTTTCCTGGAAGGGAACAAAAGGGGAAGTCCTGCAGCTATTTGAATTTGTCTCAGTTTCAGAATCCACCCGAAGAGCAGCTTCACAACGAGCAGGAATGACTCATGTTCACAGCACAATCCACTTTAAGGATAAAGCATGAGATTAACTACCAAGACTGGCACCTCAATTTGCCTTGGTAGCTGCAACTTTGGAAATGTTTTCACTCAACTTTTGATCCATGCAGTAGTTTAATTATTTCAATTTCAATGATAACTTAATTATTTCAATGTCAGTTCTAAATTCAAAACATAAGACCTGAAAATGTGAAGCCCCAAACTTTCAAAGCAATATCTAAATGGTTTTTCACAGAATTTTCCAGCTACAGTAGATGAATTTATTACTACACTCAGTTATCAAGAACGTGAGCCAGCATGATTAGATTGAAGCGAGTCCCAGCAAAATAGCCAGAGTCCTGCCCGAGGAATGTAACCAAAGGTCCCAGCTGCAGACAAAACAGGCTCAACGTGTATCACTAATGACCAAAATTTGAGCTTTAGCACCAATTCAAGTTCCTGAGCACTGGTAACTGTTCAGACCCTGCGCATCTATTAAAGAGGGCTTTAAATGACTTTATTAGAGGCTTCTGATGGCTTTTATGGCATTACCGTTCTCTGAAGTGAGGCACTATCAGAAACAAAATCATTCCCAAAGATCACACATATCTCTAAACCCTCAGGAAGTGCTTGTTAAAGCATATTAAACATTCAAGTTTGCAAACAGCACTGACAGCGGTAGTAACTCAAACTACAATAGTCTAAAACATTTCCACGTTAGCATTTCCCCAAACTCGAACACAGCTCTCTAGCTGACAGCACCAAACACGAACTGCCCACCTTCAGCTTTACAGCAGCACCTGCGGCCAGACTTACCGACCTCGGCCGTCGCTGCCGGGAGGGATATCCTGGGTTATGATCCCTGGGATTGCTGGCCCCGGGTCCTTGTGCAGCCCCGGGAAGGCTCTGCCCCGTCCCGCCGATGCTCCGGGCTCTGACTCGCCCTTTCAAACCGCGCTGGCCCGGGCGGGGGAGGGAGCCCCGATAACGGCCCGGGCTGGTGTGAAAACCAGCCCAAAGGGAACAAAACGGTGGATTTCCTCTCCACCCGCATTCCTGGAAAAGGACTCGGCTGCCCCTGGCCTGAGAGAATCCACCAAAGATGACTTTAACTGTTTCAGCACTGATTGTATCAGTGAGAGCCATGTCGGTGCTTTGCCTCCAGTTTTACAGATAAAGTAAGTTTGATTCTTGGTAATACTGGTTTTCTCTAATGAGAACTCCATCTCGGGGTTACCGAATGCCACCTTCCCAAGCTCCAAAACACATCCAGGCTGCAGATACCCACAAAATTTATGGGCACAGCCACCATCACTGTCCTGCCAAGGCAGAAAACCTCCCTCACTTACAGGCTCTGCTCGCAGCCAGGCCAGGCACACATGGGGTGGAAATTCCTACAGGCAGGAGAAGCTCCTTGCTCAGTGAGCCCAGTTTAACTTCCCCTACAGCTCTATTTCCAAATATTCAATATTTTACCTCACAATGCTGTGTCTGGACCAGCCAAGGGAACGAAGCACCGGTGCATTTAAAGCTGTTTGGAGCTACAGAAAACGACACTGGACGTCTGAGGAATCCATGAATCACAGAGGAGTCACGAACAGCCAAATTTTCCACTTGAAAACTTGACACACACTACAGGAACAAGTCGTCTGCCTGTGCTGTGAGTAGAACTTCCTTCTCAAGAGACCAAAACCCCATGAAACCACAGCTTTTGGTGCTTCAGAATAAAGATCTTAACAGACCCAGAGAGTGCAAGCACAGTCTGAAAAGTTAAACTTGTAATTCAAGCCCAGTTTTGAAGTCTCATTTCAAGGAAAGAATATTTCTAACCTGTGTGCAAAGTGAAAAAACAGCAAGGAGTGTAAACCAGAGGTTACTTGGTGAATTTGGGGGCTCTGGAATGGCTCATTTTGATGGTGGGTTCAAGCATGACACTTCAGCATCAGCCTTTTTCAAGCTTTCAAACAAAGCAAAATACTGAAAGCTTTTAACTCTATGTACAGCATCACACAGAGCAGCCCTGGAGGGGAGACCGTAAACAGGCACTAATTTGATAATTAAGTCAGGGATAATTAGGTTTGTCCCTATCAGTCCCTGGGGATTTTTGTGCCTGGAAGTCCTTCCCACCACTGACAAACACCCGAGTCCTCCCTGGGAAGCATCTCCAGCTCCCTCACCCAGGTCCCCACAAGTCCCTACTTGTCCATTGGGATCTGGGGGCCTCTGGCTGGGAAGGGGTAGCAGGAGGAGATAAAACTGGGCTATAAATACATGATTTAACAGATTTGACACTGCTTGACTCAAATTTTTAGCGTTTCAGTTAAGTGCTCTAATTTGTTGCTTTGGTACTGCCTTGGCATCAGACCAGGAAAAATCCTCTGCCAGGAAAAAGATCCAGAGAAAAGCCCAATTTCACTACGGAGAAGTCCTTTTATTTTATTATTGCATTTTGCTGCATTACTTATGGCAACAGAAAGCTAGTCTAACATGTTAATATAAATAAATAGATGTTTAAATATATTAATATTTTAATATTTAGCTGATCACTATTTTTACAGTCTCTTTTTGCAACTGCCCTGCAGTAAAGTCCAAACCTTTTAATAAAAAAATAAAAATCCACTGTTTTAATTCTGAGTTTCACCTGAGATGGGATTTGTTGCTGATTTGTGATGGATCTGCTACGCGTTCGGTGCTGCCCCCCAAAGACCTGTCAAAGCAACACCCAAACCACCCATACTTGGGTAAATACGAGCAGATAACAAATAGAAACGTTGTGCAACGCTGCTTTTGTTGCAAAACATGGGGAGCGGGAAACTGATCGCTTCAATTAAAGGCAGCCACGCAAACTGCTCTGCAAATCCCCCTCCATCACATCAGTTCCTCGGAGGGTGCTGGTGTGTGAGAGCGGGTGTCAGCTCAGAGATGAGTTATGGAATTATGGAATCCGACTGGGTTGGGTTGGAAAGGACCTTAAAGCCCATCCAGTGCCAGCCCCTGCCATGGGCAGGGACACTTCCCACCAGCCCAGGGTGCTCCAAGCCCTGTCCAACCTGGCCTTGGACACTTCCAGGGATGGGGCAGCCACAGCTTCCC
>JAWWEW010000073.1:5810148-5820619 GCA_035583185.1 Anabacerthia variegaticeps
GTTTGGACAACACTCTTGGGGACAGGGTGGGATTTTGGGGTGTCTGTGCAGGGCCAGGAGTTGGACTGGATGATCCTGTGAGTCCCTTCCAGCTCAGGATATTTTATGATTCTGTGACTCCTTTCCCTGCTGCCTGATGCAAACCCATTGCTAATAAGCATTTACTACAGCCAAGGTCGTTTTCCTACAGTATTAAATTTCTGTTTTTCTATAGGATGTGTCACAAGGAATATGGTTTCCCCAAGGCACTTTTTTCCTCATGAAAGAGCAAGAAGGTGACTCACCCAAACACTTTAGAAAGCCAGTGGCTTAAGGAGAGGGGCAGATGCCATTTCATCGTTGTCTTGAACAAATGATTTGCCTGTTATTTGCATGATGAGTGTAGGATGAGTCTTTTGAACTTGATATCAAGTGTTTGTTTTGATTCTGCATGAGATTATTTTTGGGAAGTGATGTGCTTTCAGGAACCGAGCTGGTGGGTGGTCACTAGCTGGACATTTTAATTATTCTAAGCTAATAAATACCAAGCAGTGTTTGTGCCCTTTGTGGTGAAATGTCCTCTGTGTGTGTGCAAAACGTGTCAGTAGGGTGAGATTGTCCTGGGCTGGGAAGGGAAAGGCAGGTGGGCTTGTGCTCAGGGCTGTGGGAATCCTTGGCTGCACAGGGCCATTCCTTTTGATTCCATGGCCAGGGCAGTGTTTTTCCAAGGTGTTTCCATTTATTATTTTGAGGCTTGACAAGACAGGTCAAAGGGGCTGACCCATGGAATATATGTCTGAAAACACGTGCTGTGTGTGTTGTACAGACTGAAGCTGTCTGAGCTGGGCCCTTGGCAGCAGTTCATCCTGATGTCACAGCAAAGGCCTGAGCTGCATTTCAGGAATAAATTAACTTTTGGACTAAAATGGTGTTGCATGTAGAGACCAGAAAGTAAAACTTCACTGCCTTAAAGCTGTGCTGAAATATTATCATTGGGGTTTTATATGTGTTTAATTTAGTGCACCAGGGTGTCTGTGGCGTGGACTTTGTTCAACCCTTTCCCAGCAGGCATCTAAATTCCAGCCTGGTCTGTCAGCTCTGCTGAACTGCTGAGTTTTAGTGGTTTTCATACTTTTTATTTTCTCTGTGAGCCGGTTGTGCAGCCCACATTGTGCACATGAACTTGCTGATGCATCTCTCCCTCTTGCTTGTTCCCCTGCAGGTGCCCATGATCCTGGTTGGCAATAAATGTGACCTGGAGGAGGAGCGAGTGGTGGGCAAAGAGCAGGGGCAGAACTTAGCGAGACAGTGGTGTAACTGTGCCTTTCTAGAATCGTCTGCAAAGTCGAAAATCAACGTCAATGAGGTAACTCCCAGCTCCTCCCTTGCCTTCCCAGCTTCAGCAGGAACATGGCATGAAACCAGCACGTGTGGATGAACTGGGGAGATCCAGGGTGATTCTCTGTTGTCAGCCCTGCAGTGTGTTTAGCTGCTTTTGGTTGGTTTAAGGAGATCTGCTCCTTTTTCTCTGGAGAGGGTGGGAATGGCAGAGCCTCCTCAGCAAGCCCTCTTAGCTCAGAGAAGCTTTATGTGGAAGGTGTATTTTTTCAAGGTAACAGCTCCTACTCCTAACATGGGTTATGCCCCATTGTCCCACTTGTACTGTTGTGTCACACTGGCTGTTTTTGAGGTGTTTGCATTTCACATTCCTGCTCCGTCCAGCCACTCAAGCAGACACCCTATCACAGCCACCAACTTGCTGAGACTGTGCCCAAACACAGGTCTAAGCAGTTCCCCAGTGTGAAATGAGCTCAGCTTTTGCCCTGGGGTTCCTTTTCCCACTGCCTGGGGCCGTGGAGTTGTGCTGAGGGAGCCCCAAGTCTTTATTCCATGCTGTGAATTATCTGCCTGTGACACAGGCCAGGTTTGCAGGGACAAAAGCTAAGGTGACCCTGTGCAGTGAGGCTGGTTTGGTGCCAGCAGATAACTGGGGCCGTTTAGGAGGCTGTGAGATAAGCAGGAGCAGCAGGATCTTGGCCTGAGCCCAGGCTTGATTTGGCAGCCAGAGGGACGTGCCCTGCGCTGCATCGAGCTGCTTCAAAGGCAAGGCAGCTCCAGGCTGCATGAATTGCAGCTTCTGTGGTTGGGATTAGCCTGGCTGGAGAGCACTGATCCAGCCCAGGAAATAGAGCTGAGCCATACTTGCTGCCAGGAGGGATTTATTTGTGTGTGTGTGGCTGAGCTGTAGTAAAACTGTGCCTGGCAAGGAAGGAATGGGTGGCTCGGTGATCAAACATCACCACAGAGCGTGGCAAAGTCGGGTTTATTTGTGTGTCTGCAGTTTGGTGGTGTAAGACTGACCTCTCATTGTAGCCAAAGGTGCCTCAACACTGGGTGGGAAAGGGCATTCTGTGGTGGGCAGAGCCCTGAGCTGTCCCAGGGTTACACACCCTCATCCCTACACATGTCGATCCTGGCTCTCCTGTTCCCCTGCAGCCTCCAGGGAGATCACATCGTGGAGAAGAAAATGATTCTCTGGAAGATTAGTTTCTGCTTTCATTGTGATCTTCATTTGCTGAATGCCTGCCAGTTTACATGGTCTGGTTGTGAAAAGTATAAAAGCTGAGGAAAACAAAGAGGAAAACCAGTGTGAATGGAGCAACTCCCTGCTCTGGTTGTTTGTGTCCTGCTGGCTTGTGGGCTGCGGGAGTGTTTGCATTATTTGGGGCTTTGGTTTTGCTTTCCCTCTACTTCTGGACTTTCTAACTTTGTGAGAAACTGGGTAAAGGGTGCTAAATTTCTTTGGGCATTTGCTGAATGTGACTCAAGCCTCTCATCCATAAAATAAGCTTTTAATCCAGAGTGAATCTTCGTAGGAGCACATCAAGTGTCCTTCTGGTGACCTCTGAGATGCTCTTGCATCACACTGACTTTTTTAGGGATGGTGGCATTCCTGAAACCTTGTTGCAGATTCCTGTACTCACAGTCTGTACTAGCAACTTAAATAATCTCTTACAAAGGAAAATTTTAAATTTCCAGTTGCTACATTATGCTGCAAACTGTTTCTTTGTCTTCTGAATTTCCTTGGAATCAACAAGAATTTGTGAGCTGTCAGCCACTCCAGGAAGGGAAAAAAGTAAACAAGGACAAGGGTGGAGCCTTCTGAAGGTTGAAATATTTCTCCTCAATGCTGTGACCCGGCTCCAAGCATTTTTGCAAAGCTCATTTTGCTGTAAATGGGTTGAGTATTGCTGGGAAAACAACTCACAGCAACAACCTTCACAAGAAACTCGTCTCTGCAGCTGAAAGAGGGCCCTGTAATCGTGCCCTGCTGGAAATGTCGGAGTTCAGGGCAGATGTTTGGAGGGAGAAAGCCAAGGAAAAGGGCTGCCTTTCCTTTCCTTTCCTCTCCTTTGCCTGCAGTGGGAATACACTGCTGCTGGGGGAGCAGTGCTCTGCAGACACTGCCCAGCCCAGGGGTACCAGGGAGAGGATGAGCCTTAAGGGTATTATGTCTGTCTTAAAAACCCTTTTGTTACTGCCCAGTGTTCTCCCACTTCCCCAAGGGAAGCAGGGCAATTGTTGCCATTTCATTGCCATGCTCTTCTGAAGCCTTTGGTCATGATAAACTGAGCTTACAGCTCCCTTATGTTCTGCACTCTGATGTGAGCTCTGTCTCTTGTTCCATGAGCAGCTGTCTGAGGAACATGTTTTAGTAAATTCAAGCCCTTTAATTGAATTTATGCAACTGCTGCAGCCCCCAGGAAAGAGTGTCAGCTCCCCAGCCTGCCTCAGTTTGGACACTTAGTGTTCCATCACTTGGATTTTGCAGCTTGTGTTTCTCATTTTCAGATCTTTTATGACCTGGTCAGACAGATAAATAGAAAAACACCAGTGGAAAAGAAGAAGCCTAAAAAGAAATCCTGTCTGCTGCTTTAGACTCCCATCCCGCAGCAGCTCTGAGCCAGGTAAGAGGGCTCTGAATTCTACCTGGGGCTCAGGTGATTTGTGGGCTGCTCCTAACAGAGAGGACTCTCCCCCCTTCCCTCTGCTCCTCTTCCTTCTCTCTGCTCCCAGATAGGAAATGAAAAAGGCACTTGTACTGCCTGACCTGGCAGAGGAGTTCCTGCTTCTCTCCCTTTCTCTTTTTTTTGGGTTGATGAGTGTGAGAGAGCAGGAACTTCCTTTTGGCTGCTGCAGGTTCTCCCTCTGGCTTGTGACACTGAGCCCTGAGCCCCCCCAGCTCAGTTTTGCTTCCTTTTTATTCTCTGATGACATCTGGTAGCATCTGTGTCACTTGTGTTACTGCTGCTGCTCTCTCAGCCCTGGGTGCTTTGGGGGCAACCACGAATTGATTTGGGTGGGACGTGGGTTTCAATGGCACAGAAATAAAAAGCTGCCCACCGAAAAAAAAAAACAAACCCAAAAAAACCAAAACAAAAAACCCAAAAAACACCCCAAGGTTGGACACAGCTATAAATAATCTTCCTGTGTATCTTGGCAGGGAACTCTGTGTGCTTACAGCTGTTCTGTCGTGCTCCTGAAAGGAAACAGCAGCTCTGGAGCTCCAGGTTTGGGGCACAAATATCCCTGTTGGGAGGCAGAGAAGAGGCCTGGGTAATGGCCCATCTCTGCCACGTGCCTTTGTCACCATTGGCTGCACAGACTGTCACCTTCTGGGGGGTTTTGTGAGCCACCAGAACCTCGGTGGTCTGTCCTGTAGTTCACCAAGAGGCACAGTGAGCTGGCAGAGCAGTTCAGCTACCCCTGTCCTACAGCATTTAAGACAAACTCGTGGCCTCAGGAGGATTTCAGGGATGAATTCCCCCAAAGTCCATGCTGTGGATGGTCATTTAGGCAGACTAGGTGTGGCTGAGTAGCACAAGTGGAGCTGTGCAATTAACCTGGCTGCTAATGAGCTTCACTGATGGATGAGGCTCCTACCCTGACCCTTGGGTGCCAGAGTGTAACAGCTCAGGGGTGTGGGGGGCTTTAGGAAAAGAAATGGAAAAGTCTTTAGTGGCTTTTCCTGTTGCTCAGGTGATCCTGTGACTGTAGCTGGTGTGGTGGCAGCTTCCCCAGCCCAGGATGGCACCTGCTCCATGCTGGACTGGGCTGTTTGGGTTAGAACAGACCTTAAAGCTCATCTCATTCCACACCCTGGCACAGGCAGGAGAACCTTCCATAGCCCAGGGTGCTCCAAGCCCTGTCCAACCTGGCCTTGGACACTTCCAGGGCTGGGACAGCCCCAGCTTCTCTGCCCAACCTGTGCCAGGGCCTGCCCACCCTCCCAGGGAACAGTTTCTTCTTAACATCCAACCGAAATTTCCCTTCTTGCAGTTTGAGCCCATTCCCCCTTGTCCCATCACCATCTGCCCATATAAAAATTCCCTCTCCCTCCTTTCTAGAAGCCCCTTTGGGCACTGGAAGGGGCTCTCAGGTCTCCCCAGAGCCTTCTGCAGGCTGACCATCCCCAGCTCCCCCAGCCTGCCAGTTGCTGATGCCCCTTCTCAGATCACTCACTCCTCCCTGTGCCCCCAGATCTGCTGTGGATGGTCACAATTCCACAGTGTCTCCCTCCCTCCTCCTAAATCTCTTCCCAATTCCCTGCCTGTTGCTTACAGCTGGATTTAGGGCTCAGCTCTCTGACCCCTTAAGCTTTAAGAGCATCCCAGAAATCCAAAATGCCCTCTAAATGGTCCAGGCAGTGGTGGATTCGAGCTGCCTTTGCCCGTGGGGTGGGTGGTGGAGGGGCAGTGTCACTATCACAGCAGTGACAGACGGGTGACAGTTGGTTGTCACTGCTCTGTGGCCGTGATAAAACAAGAATATCTTTCTCAGAGTTGCAGTTTCCCAATGTCTTTGCTGTACCTAAGAACAAACCCCAATTCTGGGAAAAACAAGCTCTTCTGAAATGGTTTGTGTGGCACAGACCATTGGCTGGGGAAGCTTTGAAGCCTTTGAGATCATCCATCACTAAATTAAAAAATACCCCTCCAGCACCTTTTATTTTTATTTATTTATATTTATTTTCCATTTTCTCCAGATTGCAGGAATGAAGAACTGTTGCCTAAATGGAAAGTGCCAGCATTCCCAACTTCAGAACCTTATGGAAATGAATAACATATCGGAAGAAGCTTCTCCTGTTTTTTATATACTACGAGAAGAATTTAGATCTTAAAAATGGTTTGCACACAGTCCCTGGAAAAAGAAAAGAAAAAGGCAATTGCTCTGTGTATATCTCTTGGAAATTTAAGCCAATATTCCTCCTCCTTTGCAATAGCAATTAACAGATGTGAAAATAAATATAATTGACTCTAGTCTATGATTACCCCAAGGAGCATGGATGCATTTCAAATGTTAGAGATTGCTACTATAATTAAAATTTCATATTGACCATTTTATCATCATTTCTCCCCATCAAGCACTAAAAATGTTCCACTATTATCTTTTATATCTATAACTATAGATATATATTATGCGAAATTGCCCTTTGAACTCACCACAACAAATAACTTTTTGAGTCATTGACTTCATTTTATATTTAAGAGTTACGGAGTATCATTATTTTCATTCTGCCATTATATTCTAATTAAAAATGTTTGTGCATAATGCTTTGGAAAAATGGGTCTTTTATAGGAAAAAAAAAACCTGGGATAACTGATTTCTATGGCTTTAAAAGCAAAAATATATAATATACTAAACCGACTCTAATATTGCTTCTTGTGTTTTCCTATCACAGATTAAATTACAGCTTTTATGAATGATTAAATTTTAGTACATTTTCATTTTTGTTTCTGTGTTTTTGTTACGGTTTCCAGACTGGCTTTTGTCCATGTTTTGTGAATTCCTCTCCCATCCTGGATCCCAGCAGGATCACAGCCTTGGCTGTGTTGGATGTACCACCCAAAAAGTACAGCAGACAACTTTGAGTTACTCTTGTGTGTTCTTTTGGTTGTTGAAAATTGTATTTCTGCTGGAAATATTTCCTCTGTACAATGATCTTGATGTGTACAAATTTCATGCTGACTTTGATTTCAGTTTCACTCATTGTTTGGGGACAAAGGCCCTGTTTTGGCTGATGGTCCCTGATCAGCTGAAAGGGGTTTATTTTTTGTTTCATTTTGGGTTTCTTTCTTGTATTTTTTTTAAAGACCTTTTGGTTTCACCAAGTTTCAAAGAGCAGGACGTGCAGAGACCTGTGGGTGCTCCATCCTCCTGTCTGTGTGCAAGTCCCAAACCCCACCCTGGGGGTGATGCTGCTGGAATTCCCACAGAGCTGGAGGATTTGCTCCTGCTTCACTCCTGAGTGAGTGAGAAGAGAATTGTACCTTCAGAGTGGAACCTGGTGGTTGAAAGGGGAAATCAAAGTGTGACAGTCCCTGGACCCACTGTCGAGTTTTACTGGAAACCAGGGGGGAGAAATTGCTCTTAAGTAGGTTTTTCTCAAACTGTGTTCCTGATGCAGCTGTTGAATTACACAGAGATCCCAGCTTCGAAATGCAGCCCAAACAAGACTGGATGAAAACATCTGGATAATGTGAAAACATCTGCCTACTCACAAGCTACTAGGACAAACTTTAGTTACTTTAGCTGGTTGTCTTCAGCCTTCCTCTGCACTTCCTTTTCCAGGAGGAGCAGAAGCATGGTGTTTGCAGGTTGGTTATCTTTACTAAATGTAAAAAATATTTTAGTAATAAAGTAATTTTAATGAACATGCTGGTTGCTAGATGTCTCTTCTCTAAAACCAGAAATACAACCTTAATTTCCTGAGATGCAGGGATGGCACGGAAGGTCATCAGAATAATTACATTTCGTGTGAAACCTCATTTCTTAAAATGTGAAATCTCATGTCAGAAATGCCAAGCCTCGTTTCAAAAACGTGAAACCTCCTCTCAAAAATGGGAAACTTCATTCCATAAAATGCCAAGTGGCAGAGCCAGGGGTGCTCAACCTTCCAGCCCTTTTCCACATCACTTCTTCCCAGTGTCTCCCAGTTTGGATCTCCCAGCAGTTTAACTGGTCGGGCTGGTGAAGGCAAGTCCAGCCCCCTGAGTGGCATTTTTTCCCTGTCACAGAACCTTCCTGGAGCACATCAGGACCTGATCTGGTGTCTGAGCTGGTGGGGGGATGTGTCTGCTCCATCACCTGCGAAACCCGGAGGGGTTTGTGGTCGGTGGTGGCTTCCCTGGAGGGGCAGGAATGTCAGGCTGAGCCTGGGGGGCTCCCTGGGATGCGGAATGAGTAGGAAATGGGTGTAAGGGATGGATGGATGGCTGGAGGAAGAGGTGGAAGCGGGGTGGGAACCCTTCCCGAGCCTCCTGGCTTTGCCACTAGATGGTGGTGTCGGAGAAGCTCAAGGGGCTGGTGGAGGCTCCCAATGTCCTTACACCGAAATTCAGGTTCTTTGCAGGGTGAAACCCCCGCTCCCATCACTCTCCCTGCGCTGCTGCCTTCCCCTCTGCCTCCCCCAATGCTTTAAGTTCTCTCACTGGATATAAACCCCCCTCATCTAATGGATTTGAGCACAATACCCCAATTCTGCCCTCGGACACACTTGAGCCGCCGCGGAGTTTCGTGTCAAACACGAATGTCCCGAAGCACTGGGTGGTTAATGTTTCACTGGGTTAAGAATGACTTCACTGAAGAATGTCCTGAAGAAAGGGCAAAAGCAAAGCCTCCCAGGAGGACTCACACACTGCTGCCTTTGACCACCAAGCAAAGCAACGTTTTGCTGCCAGCAAAGGGGCACTTTTAGAATTTCCCCCAAATTGCACAGCCCCAGAGCTCCTCTTTGTGCACAGATTCCACCCAAGTAGGTCCCTGCCCTCTGTGCAAATAGGCTGCTCTCAAACTTCTCAGCCTGGACTGGTCTATTTTTGGTGTTTATCTAGAGGTTATTTTAAAGCATGTTTTCTCAGCCAGCGTGGGCTGGATCCGATGGGAACAGCCCAGCCCTCGTGTCCTGCCTCACTGGGGAGATGTCATTGCACCTTTGGGGTTTGACCCAAATGCACAAGCAAAAGCAGGAGGAAACGTGTCTCAAAGAGTGTGGTTTCATAGAATCATGGAATATTTGGGGTTGGAAAGGACCTTAAAGCAGGACACCTGCCCAGATTGTTCCAACCCAGTGGGCTGCTATGGGAGGTCTCCCATCCAGCAAGAAACTTAATTCGTGTGAAATTCAGCAGGAACCTTTGCAGAAATCACCAAAACTAATAAATGTTTTATTTGTCTTGCCAGGACTGGGCACTGAGGGGATGGAATTGGCTTTTCCAGAGGCCCAGGTGCCATGTGGTGAATGGCTGGCATGTGCTGGCTGTCCTGGCTGGGGCTAAAAGTCCTTGCCATGCTCCTGCCCGGAGCTGGGATCTGGCACTGCTTTCCCTGCAGCAGCTGGGCACTGCTCTGGCTTTCAGCCACAGCCCTGGCTCTCCCCCTGCAAAGAAAACCCCCAAATTCAGAGACAAACCCCGGGCAGGAGGAGGGAGAGGAGCAGCAGCCTCCAGAAGCTGTGGCACAAAGGAAAAAGGACGTGCCACGGGCTGAGCTCGGTGCCTGTGGGGTTTCCTGGATTTTTGAACCTGGAGTGTTTCCAGCCAAGGTACTGGGGGGTGTTTTGTGCTGGTCCCACCCAGCACTCACCTGGAAAACCAGTTTCCCTTCCAGAGGGGTGGCTGCTCCTGCCTGTGCCTCCGAGGGGTTCCTGCTCCTGGGATGGGCAGGGATGTCCTGCCTGTGGTGGGAGCTGGGAGGGGGCAGTTCTGGCCACTGGAATGGGGGGCTCTGAGCTCAGTAGCCCCAAGGCAGGGCTAACTAGCCCCAGTGCAGGCTCTCAGCTGGCACAGAGCTGCTCCTGGCTGAGGCTGGGCTCTTTAGCTCAGTTACTTGCTAATCCCAGGGTTGGGAGGCTGTTTGTATTATCCTGGGACTGAAAGGAGCCTTTTCTCCCTCGCTTTGCAGGGAAGGTGCACACGAGACAAGTCCACTCATTGCTGGTGTCAGAGGCCAGAGCAGCGAGTGACACCCCGTTATCCCCACTGTCCTGGGGCTCTGTCCCTCACCTCCAGGGGGATGCACTTCAGAGGGAGCAGCACCAGAGCAGGATGAATGGTCAGAGAGTTTGGACAAGTCCGTGGCGGAGCTGGGAGTGCAGGAGTTGGAGATGCCCATCCTGCTCTGGACACGACCCTGATGGCCCCACCGACTTTGGGGACACAGGGACTGCTCAGACGAGCCCATTCCCCCCTGCCCTGGCCCCAGAGGAGCCTGAGCTCCAACACCCCTGGCATTTTCCTTGGGTGGCATTGATGTTCCAGGCCAAAAGCCAACCCAAGGGCCAGCCCTCCCCTTCTGGCCCTCTGGGGGTGCACAAGGAGCCCGTTGTGCTGCCCAGGGAGGGATGCTCAGGGAGGGATGCTCGGGGAGGGATGCTCAGGGAGGGATGCTCGGGGAGGGATGCTCGGGGTGGGATGCTCGGGGAGGGATGTCC
>JAWWEW010000073.1:5830193-5852950 GCA_035583185.1 Anabacerthia variegaticeps
CTCCAAGCCCTGTCCAACCTGGCCTTGGACACTTCCAGGGATGGGGCAGCCACAGCTTCTCTGCCCAACCTATGCCAGGGTTTTCCCACCCTCACAGGGATTCTTTCCCAATATCCATCTAACCCTACTGTGTTGCAGTTTAGAGCCATTCCCCCTCGTCCTGTCACTGCACAAACAGTACATACAGCCTGACAATGGCAAAGGAAAACACTCCATGGGGAGCTCAGCCCGTGTTTTCCTTCCCTCTTGCCCAGCAGCAGAGTAAGGAGCCCCTTCTCATTGTCAGAAGAGTAAGCTGTGAAATGGTTTTGAAAATAAAGGCTTTTTAATTACAGGCACATTTGTGAGCCTTCTGGAGGCCATCTGGCTGGGAGAGCAGGGTGTCAGCCTGGGCACCAGGAAGGGAAAGCCCAGGGAGGCTGAGCAGGGAGCAGCTCCTGGAGAAGCACTCGATTAATGTTAAGAGCTAAATCCTCTCTATACATTAAGCCATATGGGCCAGATCCAGCTCCTCTCCATTCCAGTGGTGCCAGAGCAGTGCTGGGTGCCATGGGCTCTGGGAGTGCTGGGATGTGCTGCTCATCCAGCCCCTGGATGAGACTGGGCAGAGATTTCTAATAAATCCGAATGCCTGAGCTGCATTTCCTGGGACAAGTTCATGGGGAACCTGTTTCTGTAATTATTGTCCCCTGTTTGGGATTAACCACTCCTATCAATGATGCAGAACACAGCCAGGGCCTCGTTAGAGACTGTCATTGTGCTAATTAGGTAGGTTTCATACTTAATAATGGGGAACTATTTCATGGCAGCTTCATGGGGGGGGGAAAAAAAAGAGGAGATAAAGCCATTATAATTTCAGGAAAAGTCCCTGGAGAAGTGAAATGGTAATTCACAAATCCAACTCTGATCTATTAGCTCTGGAGACTAAATTAGGGAGGATGTCTGGCTCGGCTGATATTATTTAAATGTCTATGAAGAATATTTATTAAATATTTTTTCTCTGAAGAACTTTGAAACGCAGCTACATTTCCTCCCATTTCCAAGTGCCTGTCTGAAGCCCAGATCACAGTGAATTTGTCACTGCAAACACCCTGCAAAACCCTATTTTGATGCAAAACATCCTTTGAAGATACACTCACCAGGCAGAGAGGACATAAATAAATACATTTGGAACTATGCTGGGTGTCTGGTCAGCTGTCCCTGCACCAGCAGAGATCTGATACCACCAGGAAGAAATTAAGGGAACCCCAAAACCTTTGAGCTCTGGTGTTATGGGGAGGGAGGAGTGGGATGCAGGTGGGATGTGCCCCTGCTCACAGGGACACGGGTGACAGTGGGCACAGCCTGGGCACTGCAGCAGGAGCAATGATTTTGGGTGGGAAAGGAACACGTGGGAAGCAGCTGGGGCCAAGAACTGCCCTTTCCACGTGACACCACGAACAATAGTCTTTCCTCAGAGCAGGGCTGGGTCTGGCAGCTGATCCCTGGCATGGGCACCCAGCACTGCTCTGTGGGCTGGGGCAGCTGTTGGGAGCACGTGGGGCCACAAGGGCTTTTTCCCAAGAGAATCCATAGGGGAATGGCCCCACAACAGCTGCTGGGCTGGGGGATCAGCCTTTAGGAGGGACCCTTTGTGCTGGGAAAGGGGGTCTGAGTTTCCAAAGCCCTGGGGCTCTGCAGGGTGCTGGAGGTGGGCTGGCACCTACAGGAGGAAACAAGGAGAGAAAATGGTGGAAACTGCATTTTAAGCTCCAGATTTCCTTGTGTCCTGCATAAACACATCCTGTTCTTTGCATAACACATGGCCTTGCAGAGGTAGCCACCTGCAGAATTGTCCCCATCACCTGTCACCCCAGTGTCACTGTGCCCCTGCTCCTGGTGTTATCCATGGTGTTATCCTGGTGTTATCCAGGGGTTATCCATGCTCTCTGAGACCAAGGCTGGTGCAGGAGAAGCTCTTGCTCTCTCTAGAAAACTCCTTCTCCTCTTCGCTGACCCTCTGGAAAGGGGCAGGGAGGGCGTGTTTGTAACAAACAGGATGAACTACTGATAAAAGAAGAGGAAAACAAAATGCTTCAGAAACAGCCTTTCAGCATTCAGAGAAATTAGGAAAAGGGGGAAACAACCAGCCCTAGAGCCTGTGAGGAGGAAAAACAAAAGCTTGCTTGCAACTCAGGTTCCTGAAAAAGTGCTGAGCACAGCCTTTGCATGCTGCCCTGCTCCTCTCCTTGTATGGGCACAAACAGGGCCTGCCTTGTGCCTATATTTAATTTGCAAGGGTGAAAAAAATTCTCCCTCCATGCCTCTGCTCCAATGGCCTCCCTGCCCGGGGAAGTTACAACAGGAATAGAATTGCATGTTTGAAAAAAAATAAAAAAAATAAAATAGTGCTACAGCTTGCACATGAGCCCTTCCTGAACTTGGAGTGAGGGGAACAGGTTTTGGGAACCTAACACTGTGGCACACAGGGAGCATGTGGTGAGGCTGATGGGACCAGGGGGCTAAGGGGGGGCTGCAGGGCAGGCAGCAGGCTCTGTGCTGGCTGTGCTCTCCTCAGAGCTGCCAGGGCTTCTCCTCAGGTTTGATCCTTGAGGGGAGAGCCCGTGGGGCACAGGAGGCTGTGGCAGGACCCCCATGGCCCTGTCCCCCTCCATGAGCCAGGGGCTGTGTGTGGCTCTGAGGCTCTTTCCTTGGCAGCAGTTTCTGCCCCAGACTTTCCTCCCTCTGGTGCTGGGGGAGGAAGATGGGATGCTGAAGTGTTACCTGCAGGGCTGTGCATGGGCTGCAGTGGGGTGTGGAGCAGCCCTGGCACCCTGGCAGGGACCTCTCTGCCTGCAGCCCTTCTCTTTGCTGATTTATAACCTCTGCTTGGATGGAAACTCTGCTGGCTGCTCCCCAAACCCCCTGATCCCAGCTGGGAATAGCCTGACACAGCCCTGTGGGATTCCACCCAAGGGAGGGAAGCAGGACCGAAGTGTCCCACAGAGGAGACGAGACTCATTCCACTTTATTGGAAACTCTTGGAGAGTTGGACACTGAAGAACTTGGTTCTGTCAAGACAAGGTTTGTACACAACAGCAACAGGAAACACAACAATCAACGAAGTTTTTAACTTGGTATGTGAAAACTCAACAATTAACTCTTGCAATGTTGTATCTGGTGCAACCTGTGGGGACAAGGGGAGGGGAGAGGGGCAAACCCCACCAATACCCCCAGGGTCACAAACCTCCCTGCAAGGAGCCTTGTGCCCTACTGGTTTAACTGGCAGGAGAAGGAGAGGTACTGGGAGCACACTGGTTTAAGGGGAACCCCCCCTAAGCTGGGGTTTCACCTCCTATTCAGCAATTGTTCAAGTCTTATAAATTCAAACTTATTCCTTTCCATTTAAATAACAAGTGCTTCGGGTACAAGGCTTGGGTGGCCTGGTTTATAACCCAGTTTCAAGTGCACACGAGCAGGAATAGATTTTGTTTTTTTTAAAAAACTATATATATATTTGCACACTCTCACACACACATGCACACAGTGGGGTTTGTGCTGCAGCCACTTCACTGGAGATGGTGGAATGGGCCTGGGGTGGCTGTCCCCAGCCTGGCCCCAGGAGCTGGTCATCCATGGCACCACTCAGCCTAGAGCTGCTAAAGATTCCAATTATTTTTGCAAATATCAGTCCCCGAAACTCTCCCCACGTGGGGCTGTGGCAGCTGCTGCTCAGGCTGTCCTTGAAGATGTAATTCTCCAGAAAATTCCATCTGCAGGAGAGTGAAGCCCAGAGAATGTTTAGCAGAGGGCTCATCCCACCTCAATCCATGTGGAGAGCTCAGGGGTCTCCTGAAAAGACGAGTGTGGCTCCAGCTCCTCCCTGGTGTGGGAGATGCTGGGCAGAGCAGACAACAGGGACAAACTCAGACCCAAACAGCTGTATTGATGTCAAAGCCAGACTGGGTGTAGTCTATGGAATCGTGGACTTTCTTGGTGCTGAGTTTGGGATGCTCACTGTGGCTTTCTGCCTTTGGGCACCTCTCTGCTTTGCTGTGATGGCTCCCATGGAGTGGGAAGTAAAATGTCCCCTTGAGTTTGTTCATCTTTTTGGATCTCTTGGAAATCTCGGGCTGTTTGTCTTCAGGAGGAAGCCAGCAGGGTTTCTCCTTGAGGAGCCTGTCTCGGTCTGGCCGGACGCTCCTCAGGAACTTCTTGAAGATGTTGGCTGTGAGGGAGAACTTCCTGCAGAGCTCCTGGGATCTGCTCATGGCCAGGGACGCCTCGCTCTTCTCCCCCTTCTTATCCAGCTCTGGCAGGTCCAACCAGTTCCCAACCAAGTCTGCAAAGATGTTGTCCCCCAGCACCAGGGGCTGCCGGTTCCTGCTCTGGGACATCAGGGATGATGTCCAGTCGTGGCCATCATCACAGCCCGGGCACTCCTGGCATTCTGGCCACCCCCCAGCCATGCCCTGCATGCTGCCCTCCAATGTCCTGGGGGGGACACACTCTGCTCTGCTGGACACACAGGCAGGTCCTTTTGGGGGATAGACATCCTCCCCACAGAGGCTCCTGGAGGAGGAGGGGGTGTCCCTAAGGTGGTCGCCCTCCAGGGACCATCCCGCTGGATGTGGCACAGCGCACAGGAAGGACGTAGGGCTGTGCCCTTCCACTGCAGCCTGCCCCTGCCAGGCCCTGGGGATGGTGGGGATGGTGGGGACGGTGGGGATGGTGGGGATGTCCCCACCGCTGTGGCAGCACCGGCGCTGCTCCGTGCCCGAGATGTCCAGCTGCTCCAGAGCCGTCTGCACCTGGAGCAGCTTCAGCTCCTGCAGGGCGCCCATCATGCAGTTCATCTGCTCGTGCAGCCCGTCCCCGACCTCCTTCATGGAGAGCTGTGGAGGGAAGGAAGCACACGGTGGGTCAGTGGGCCCAGGAGAGCACAAGGACATTTGGAGCAAAGGGCAGGGGAGCCGGGCTGAGAGGCTTTCTGAAACATCCCCTCTCCCCACTGACTGCATTTGCCACGCACCCCCCCTCTACTACATCCATTTCATTGGATTTTCCTTAGCTTTTTCTAGGAGTTTCCCTCTAGGAAAAAGAGGAGCTGACAGAAGTGGATTGTTTGACCTGACAACAAAAATAAATAGTTTGAGTTTCCATTAATTGCTTGGCAGAAACCCAAGGTGTAGAACTATGAATGGTTTTGGCTGCTGCCAGTTTTAGCATATTCTTCCCCTTTTGTGCCTTTTGTGCCCTGTCACCAAGTGAAATCAGGAGCCAGAATAATGAACAGAGATGCCTTCCATGTTCCTTTACCTGAAGTGCTAAAGTAAATTAAAAATAAACCCCAGTAAGAATCCCATTGTTACTACATAACTCCTCCTCAGATCTGAACACCCTCCCCACAGACACCTCTTGCTAGAGGACAATCAAAGACATTTCAACACACTGTAAATTTTGTACAAAACAACCAAGAAACTCTAAAATTACTTACATTTAACCAGGAATTCCTGGATTCCCAGGCTAGGACCTTTAGCAGCAGTTCTACTTTATCCCTGGACCTCACTACAAAGATTGAACTTTCTACACTCGACTTAAAACAAGCAAGTTATTCTCCAGAGCTTCTCAACTCCCCCCTCTTCCCTTTTGCTCTGTTGCTTTCTCTCTCTCATGTAGGATCTGGATCATATTCCCAAAGCGGCACCATAAAACAAATGGGCTCCACTTTCCAACAGCTGCCACTTATTTTTTTTTTCCAGCAGGGAGGGGGAGTGGGGAAGGGGCAGGAGAAGGGAAGAGCAGTGGGGGACAGCAGGGCTGGAGGTGAAGCCGTGTCACATTGATGTAAGGTGGTTTGCAGAAGAGATTACCACTGTCTAGGAAAGCTCCAGCCTATGCCATCACAAACAGTTTAAAAGGCTCAGCACCCTTTTTGTACAGCAACAGAGCTCAAGATTACGGTGGGAAAAGCCCAGCTTTTTTATTCCTGTGTTCAGCTTTACATTCTCAAGCTTTAGTTCTACATCTTCATTTTATCTTAGTTCAATTACTTGCTCTATTTCCATCTCTGGACGCGAGCAGCGAGAAAGAGCAGCCACCAGAGAGCTGGAACCTCTGCAACAACCCTGCTGTGGAACTGCTCACCAGTTTCTGACCACAAATCTCCATTTCAAACCCCAGAACCCAAAACGAGCTGGCAGGTTATGATGATTTTTCAGAGCTTTGCTCTCAAGAAACTTATTTATCGCCCAGAATGAGCACAGAAAATCTCTGTTTAGCTTCCTGAGCGCCTCGAGCCATCTCAATTTCTAAGATCAGCAAATAAACCACTTCTGCAGACATACAAATAATAATGTCCCACTTGCAGCCTGAGTGAACCCCTGGCTCCCCATCCCCAGCTGGGCCCATGTGCTAAAAACCTCAGACAAAACTATCCCCTTACCTCTGCAGCTCTGCTGTGACGCTGCCCGTCCTAACCTTGCTCGCCTTATTAATGGCACTCTGGTTTATCTGGGGCTTTGCAAAAAGCTGGATTTGGAGCCAGCTTGGCCCCTCATTGGCCACTTCCCACCAAATCCCCTGGCTGGTGCAGGGCTGTAATCGCGCCGTGGGGAGTGACGAGGGTCCTGCTGGAATGACTGGGCTCATCAAGCCCTGTGGCATCTGCTGGGCAGCTCTTGTCCACCTCATTGATTCAATTAAGTCCCCCCACCTCATGATGGGTGGGATCCTTATCCTCACAATGCCTCAGCCAGGCTCTAGGAAGCATTAAAATTTCATAGGCAGCGTTTAGCGTGGGGTTGTCTCTCCCAGGCTGATCCAGTCGTCCCCCAGTGACAAGAAAAGACCTGTGCTTCAAAAATCCAGCACTTTTCTTCCTGAACAAAGGAGGTTGATCTGCCAAAGCCGGTGCCAGCGCCAGCCTGGGGAGCCTGAGCCACTGGGAAAGGACTGGAGATGTTTTTATCCGAGAAAAGCCTTTCCTCTAAATGGCTGGGATGTGAACACCTCTGCTGATGCCTGGGCTGAGCTGCCCACCTTGCAGCAGGGGAGGGAGCAAAGGGGGCTTTTGGGATGGGACTCATCTGTCCTGTGTCACTGACCTGCCCTCCAGCCTCGGGGTCCCTCTGGGAATGTGAATCCCACCACCAGCAGGAGTTTTAAACATCCCGGGGCTTTTAACTCTGCTTGCAAGCACTGCTGAAATTTTGGGTTGTGCAAGGTTTAACAAATGAAGCAAACCAACCCCCCCTGCTTTATCTCCGGCTCTTTGTGGTATCTGCTCAGTCTTTTCCAGACCTGGAGAGTGAGGGAAGCCCAGCCCAAAGTGAAGTCACTGCCTGGTGACCAAACAGCCTGCAGGGCTTGGATTCCATCCACCTGTAATTATCCTGTGGTAATTAAGAGTATTCACCTTGGAAAGAAAATTCTGGAGGGATAAAAACCTTCTTCCCCAGTGTCTTGCTGCCACCCTCTCCTCTTTGCCAAGAAGATCTCCTTTCTCCCAAGACCACACTGACTTCCCTGAAGTTCTCCAGCAAAGGAACAATGTCCCAGAGAAAAGAGACCATCCCCTTTGGCAGAGGGTCAGGACTGAACTATCTGGGCTGCAAAAAATAATGGACTCTGCAAATAATTCAGCACAGTGGGCTGGAAATCAAACAGAGGCACTGATGAAGGTGATGGCAACTCCAGGCTGAAGGGACAACGCTCGCTGGCTCTCGGTCACACACTTCATATATAGGAGGAACTTGAATTTGTGATGAACTGAAGCGCAATTCTAAACGGAGCGTGAATGTGACACAGAACCCCAGAGAGCCTCAATTTGGCATGGAGAGAGACCCTGACAGAACTTGCTGGGGTTATGCAAGTGACATTATGTAAGCTGGCCATCACGGGGCATCAGGAGATGTTCTGGCTTGTGCCTCTTTGTGAGCTGCAAATCCCAAACCTGGGGCTGGGGTAGTTGGGCTGCAGCACTCACTGCCAAACTGGGTCCAGCACAGATCCTGCTCATCAGCATCCTCCCTTCTTGTGCCTGCTGGTCTCTGCTCAAGGTGCATGAACACATCAGCATTTCAAAGGGCCCGGGTGTCTAATTTGAGACACTTTGTGCTGCAGAATAAGTGGTTGTTTGGCACCTCTGCCTCCAAGAGAAGCCCTGTTAGAACTAGGACAGCTTGCAGGTAATCCAAATCCATCTCTACAAACCAGTTAAAAATCAGACGCCTCAAACTGGATCTCATTATTCCTGAAACTTTTGCAATCCCTAAAAGCTGGCATGAAAAATTTTATGTCTAATTCTGCACAAGCCAACTCCTGTCTTTTAGAGCAAGGCAAGTACACACAGGGCTGAGGGTGACGTGCGTGTTCCATTTCAGTGCCTGGATTTGGTGTGTGATGTGAAAGGTTCCTTTCTCCAGCAGTAAACCTGGATCTATCCCTCTGGGAAGGCGTGATCCAGGCAGCTCTGGCTCAATGCTTCTCCAAAGCAAAGCTCATTTAAACTGCAGACACCCCAAGCGCTGAAAACCGAAGTGCAAAATTCAAAGTTCCGCTTGCAAATGATCATCAAGGAATAGTCAAAACCCAAAAGAACTGTCAGAGTTCAAATATGGAGGTTTTTTGCACTGGAAACATTTCATTCTGAGAAGCAAAGGCTTTGTAAGCCACCTTTTCAATTATGCCCTCAAAATACTTCTTCCCAGAACTACACCCACAATTGGTTTACAGAGTTTGTAAATCAGTGATCTCCCAGCACTGATGATTAACACAGCAGGAGGAGAGCCTGCCCCAAGGAACATCCTCCAGCAGTTACTGGCATTCATCAAACCCAAATTCCTGAGACCTGCAAATAAGGGAGATTTTCCTTGTCACTTCCCAGGTAAATCAGTAACTTTTTTAACCCACTTTGGGAACTGATGTTTTTCTGTTAGCATCCCCCTTCCCTGAGCCCTCAGAATCCAGTTCCCATCCATCCCCTTGAGCCACAGCTCTCTGTATTCCCAGCCCATCCACACTCCTGGCCTGCCCAGCAGCTTTGGGATGCTGATGGCAGGAAAAGAAAAACCCAGTAACACCCCTTGGCTTTCAGCTGAGCACCGAGAGCTGGGAAGAAGAGCCCCGAGTGTGTTTGTCACAACGAGGAGGAAGACAGATGTCCAGCTCTTTGGGAAAAGAACTGCAAAGAGAGGAAGTTATTGCTAAGAGGGCAGGAAAGAGCAAATGGCAAATAGTTCTTAATAATAGTTCTGATGGGCAGCAGAGCCAGCGACAAACAATTGGTATTTAAAGCGGGTGACATAATAGAGACCAAAATTATTTTAGAACTGCTGAGCTGATCATATTGTTTCTGTGTTTTCCTCTGGGTCACTAACTGGATTAATCTTCAACAAGCCTGCAGTTGTGGCTGGGCAGAACCTCTGCTGCACAGCTCAGAGAGCTCCTCTCCAGCAACATGTCCCACCTTTCCTCTCCTTGCCAAGGGCCTGCAGTTCTTCTAGTCCTCACATTTTAGCACAATAATTTCAAGTCTCTTTTTCACCTCTCGCCTTTCCAGGGTATTTTAGGTGTAAATGAGGATGTTAACTGTGAGTTCACAATACCTGACAGAGGAAGGATGCTGAAACTGTACCAAAGACTCCCCCCTCAACAGTTTAAATAGATCTCAAACAGATGTTCCCCATGAAAGACGTGGTTCACATCACTCCATTCACCACCTTCCTTACTCAATTGCCTTCCTTCCCACTGTGATGATATTTATTGTTCTTGCTTCCCAATCACACTTACTATGTTAAAAGGCAAAATAAAAAAATCAATTCTCTACAACCAGGAAATAAATGGACCAAAAAGAGCTCCAACAGACTCCCTCACACTTTTACTCACAACCCAGGGATAAGAAAGACCACAAGCCTCGAGGTACAGGCTGACAATTGAAGACGATGGTTAAAATGTTGGTTTTTACCCCAGGTCTGCTTCCCTGGGAATCTGGTCTTTAAATTCCTGAATACATGAAGCTGGGAGTCTAAAAAAGAAATCCATCATCATCTTTAGGAGTCTGCTCTGGAAATAACCAGTCAGGCAAAGCCTGTGACTGCTTTTTCTCCCCAGGTTATATGTGACAGGACATCTGCTGTCAAGTCACTCCTTCGCACCTTCCCTTAAGGAACACCAAGGAACGAGATCCTGCGATAACCACCCAAGTTCCTGACGGTGCCTCCAGCACTGATGGATAAAGTCACCTTTAAAGACACCATTTTATCAGCAGAGACACAAATGGAGCTGCCTGTTCCCACCTGCTGGAGGTGGGAGCGGTGACACTGGGCCCTGGGGTCTTGTCATTTGTGCCTGACACCAGAGCAAACCACACAAGCAGCAATGAAAACACAGCAGAACCTCTTGGAGCGTGACACAGTTACCGGAATAGGACCCAGTGTGAGATAAAGAGTAAAAATAATTGGCTGTATTTTTCACTCGGACCAAATGTTCTATTCCTGCAGGATATTCATAGCAAGACACACTGTCTACCAGGACATAAATTAATGTAAGAAGGGAGTCAGACTCTATCAAACTCAGTAATTCGATGCATTTATGACAAATGTGCAGGGAGAACATTCAAAAGTTCGAGCCAGAGCGCTTGTTTTAAATAGCTACTTCAATACTTTTCCTCCTTGCAAAAAGCAACAGAAAACCCAGAAATACCCTGGATTCCTCAAGACAGACCAAAACATGGAGAGTAAAGTCACAACCACAGCTAACACGACTGTGATCCCTCGCCTGTTAAATCTGCCCCACGGACTCAGCAGCCCCACTGAAAAGAAGTGATTTATTTTTAATGCAGATGAGCCCCAAGCCCCAAACCCCGCTGTGAGTGTGCTGCTGTTGCTCCATATCAATGCAATGCCAGCAATCCCCGTGTCTGGGAGCGGACGGAGGTAACACCATGTGCAGCGTGAGGCACGGAAATGAAACTCCTCTCTGCTAATCCCTCAGCAAGACAATTCTTGTTAAATCTGATCTTTCAGCTGAGATAACGTCCTGGGACTGGGAGAGCAGACACGATTCTGCTGGGCCTCGGGATGGTGTTTGCAGAGTCCGAGTGCAGCCCAGGAAGTCAAAAGGGCTTTTCAGTATCAGGATTAATTGCATGAATGGAAGATTCACCAGCTCTGTGGCACATTTCACAACTGCCACAGGAAGGGCAGATGACAGGAATGGAGAAGCAGAGCTTATTCCAGCAGCAGCCCTAGAAACCAGCGCTGCACATTCTCACAAGCCACAGGGTGTCCATAAATCTCCAGGGGCTTCCCGGAGGAGCACAAGGTCTGATGTATTTCCTGCACACAGGGATGAGGGGCAGAGAGCTGGCACAGCTTGTCAAAACCAGCTCCACGGGCTGGTGGCAGCCTGGGATGGGGATCTCGGCCCCTGATCCCACCACGGGCTGGGATGAATGGCTGTGTCAGCTGAGGCTCTCCTGGCTCTGAAGCATTTGCATGTGGAAGCTTCTGAATGAATTCCAATCAAAGGGACACCACACATGCCAGAAACTATCAGCTTACAATGGAAAACACGCGGCTGGAATAGGAGAGCTCTCTCTCATTGACTGAAAGGGGTCAGATTCATCCCTGGGAGCCCTGGCAGAGCTTTCTCACAGGAAATGGGAAGAGCAGGGTGAGCACACCTGGACCACGCTCATCTCTGACTTCCCTGGCACAGCAGGGTGTGATCTCTGCTCAGGAGAGATGTTGGGGCACACCAGCAGCCCAAAGCAAGCACTGGTTTTTAAATATGCTTTTAATAAGCAAAGCAAAAGAAAGAAAAAACAGAGCTGGAATCCTCAAATCTCACACTGGTGGGGGATTGAGTTGCACTTGAAGATAACCTTTCCCTGGGAACCGGGAGCTGTGCCAACATCCACTGCTTTTTGAGACAATCCACTCCTCAAAACCAGCCCAAAGTCTGGTTTACAAACCAAGGGCTGTTTGCACTGAGACAAACTATAAACTCCTGCTAAGAGGAGAGCCTCTAAGTTTGCCTTGTGACACTGAAGCTTGGTTCCTCTAACTGGGAGTTTCTGCAGCGTGTCCCTGCACGATGGAGCTGCTCCTTGGACACCACACACACCACTGTGTTCCTAAATCCACAGGGATGCCCTGGAATGGGAGTCCTGCTTGTTCCAAGCGAGGTGGCTCATTGTCTCCATCTGGCCCAGTCATTCCCACCATTCCTGCCGTGGGACTCCTGGTTATGGTGCATTTAATGTCTGAGGCATGACCTGCCCAGTAATGAAGAGAGTGGCACAGCAGCAGGATCAGGAGCTCAGTTCCCACTCCCCATCGGGGCAGATGGGCCCAGCTGTCCATCGTGCTGCTCTTTAAAGAAACATTAATCTATTTTAATTCCAGGCTATCATGACAGTATTGATTTTTAAAAGCTGTTATTGCTCAGGATACCATTTACAGTTGTTTTAATTCATGCAGTTGCTCCTGCCTTCACTAAATGCAACCTGCAGCTCACTGGGACAGGGGAGGGAAGTGATTCCAAGGGTGAGCTGGAATTGTGAGCACACCCATGCTCACAACTGCACTCTTGACACCCTGGGAACTTGTGTTAAACTGAATATTTAAGTTTGAATAAAAAAAATTGGGGAGGGGAAGGGGGAAAGAATGTGACTAGTGAAGTTCCAGGCTGCTTTCAGTCAAGTCACAAACCATCCTGCTGACGGTGACAACTGTCCCTTCCCAGTTTTTTAAGGTCAATCATATACATAAATTTATGCCAGGACAAGTCTTGGGTTTTTAATATAATAACAATTGTTGCACTTTTAGAGCTGAAAAAACTCTATTACTTCACTATAGCAAGGGTGTGAGCAAAGCCAGAATTTTCTCATTTTAAGTATTTTTCTTGTTTTCACCTTAAGTGTGAGGGATCTGCCTTCCTTTGGAATATACTGACTCTTCAGAAGTTGTTTTGTGCACTACAAAACAGGTATGTTTTAGCTCACACAAAGGTGCAATATTTAGGCTTCTCTACAAAAATACTGCTCAGATAAAGGAACAGACTTGTTTAGAAGACAAAACATGGGTTAGGAACCTTATTTTTAGGCTGGTCTTTTGGAAGTTACTCCTTTTACCCATCTCACCTTCCAACTCGCTCAGATTTTAAAGATCTTCCAGATTATCCTGTACAGGTCCTGGTTTGCAGTTTGCATTTCATTCATCACACCCAGCGTGCTGCACACCAGTGACTCCCACTTCCCTTTGTTTTAGTTTGTCTTCCAGCTCCTGTGTTTGCTGGGGAAACACTGGGAACGCCAGCAGGTTAAATGTCACTGCTGCCACATTTACTCAGAGTTAAAGGCCACTGCCCCAGCCCCTGTTTCACAAGATGCTGGATCTCAGGGAGCACAGGGATCTCCTGCCCTGGGCACAGCTGGAACTTTGCCTGGCTCTGTATGGACTCGAATGGGGTTGCTACACAGGGAATGCTTCCTGCAATCCGGGCATGACAGCAGCACTGTGCACAACTCCAGAGAGCACAAAAACCCAGCCTGAAACCAACACCCTCTCCCGTCCAAACCGGGAGCTTTTGTGCATTCAGAAACTTCACCCACCCGCGTTTTGCTCTGCCTTGCCTTCCCCTTTTGTTCTCATTATCTATTTATCAGGATAAGGCACCGCTAAGGGAACCCTATTTTGGGCAGCATCAGCTCTCCCTCCCAGCCCACCCCCTGCAAGCCCCGGTGCTCCAGCAACACCTCGGGGCTTATGGACAAGCCCCAGCAGGTTTGGGGAGCGGGGGTCCCACCTGAGAGGGCACTGACAAAGGCTTTCCTACCAAACAACTAATTTCACAGAGTATGGCAGCGCCAAGCGCTCTCCCTGCCTTAACATCCTTTTTGATTCCCGCAAACTTATCCCGGAGCGGAGCTCTCCGTGGACGCGTCTCTGATTCCTGACCTGTGCTGGTGGCTTGTCCCTAAAGCCCCCCGAGCAGGCTCCTCTCCGACAGACGGACAGACAGACGGACAGACCCCCGAGCAGCCGCCCCTGCCCGGGAGCTGCCTCTGCACCCCGGCAATGGGAGCGCCGGGACCCCCGACCCCTGTTCAGGACCAGCAGTGGGACCCCCGACCCTTGTCCGGGACCTGCCTCCCTATTCACGGCAATGGGAACAGCGGGACCCCCAAGACCCGGCCAGGACTTGCCTCCCCACTCACAGCAGTGCGAGCCGCGGGACCCCCGACCCCTCCCCGGGACCAGCAGTGGGACCCCCAACCCTGCCCGGGACCAGCAGTGGGACCCTCGGGACCAGCAGTGGGACCCTCAAACCCTCCCTGGGACCAGCAGTGGGACCCCAAACCCTGCCCGAAATCAGCACTGGGACCCCCGACCCCTTCCCGGGACCAGAAGTGGGATCCCCAAACCCTGCCCGGGTCCAACAGTGGGACCCCCAACCCTGCCCGGGACTAGCAGTGAGACCTCCGGGACCAGCACTGGGACCCCAAACCCTGCCCAGGACCAGCCGTGGGACCCCCGACCCTTCCCGGGACCATCCTCGGCACCGCAGCCCTTCCCTGGCCGCACCTCCCGTGTCCCAGCGACGGGCGCCGCAGGACCCCGACCCCCCCAATCCCCCCAATCCCCCCCAGTCCCCCCAATCCCCCCAGCCCCCCATCCCGCCCCCATCCCCTCCCGTACCAGCTCCTGCCGCAGCCGCCGCAGGTGCTGCTCCATGTCCCGGCGGGGCGCGGTGCGGGCGGCGGAGCCGAGCGGAGCGGGGAGCGGAGCGGGGGGCGGCACCGGGGGGCGGCGGCTGCCGAAGGGGCATCCCCCCTCCCTGCTCCGCACCCAGCCCAGCTCACCCTGCTCCGAAAGCCAACCCGGGTGGGTTCTTCACCCCCCGTTTAAAGTTTGGGGGCTGGTTTAGCGGGCGGCGGAGCGGGGCTCTGCGCGCATCGCTCCCGCCGCGATGGACCACCCCACCGAAAGCGCGGATTAACCTACATGGCCTTAATCACGAGAAATGGCAAAGCCACCCAGTTGTGGTGTCCCCGTTCTGTCCTCCCCGGGCTGCTCGCGCTTCGCTCGGCCACCACGGGGGAGGTGACAGGGTGCCCTGGGGAGGCGACAGGAGCACAATCAGTGCCCCGTGCCCGCTGTCCCGATGCCCTTTTGTCAGGCTCAGCACATGTCCGGGGAGCCGCCACGAACAGGTGTTGAAAATCCTTTTCAGAGCGGGTTTATTTTCAGAGCGGTTTTTTCCCCCCTCCCCGTGTTTTACAAGCGGTGTTTTTGGCCGGCGGGAGTGCGGAAAGCTGGATGGGAGGGATGCTCTCGGTGTTAGAGATGAGCTCCTCCAACACCGGGGTTTTTTAACCTCAGATCAACAACCTCTGCTATTGCTTGTCACCACAGGACATCAAACAGATGGGCAAGCGAGCCAGGAGAAAATAGAAACACTTTTGGATCGTCAGACTGTACAGCTGCATTGAATTCGAAAGGGTTTGAATTTTTCAGTGTTTCTCACAGATACATAAGTATTATTCTCAGTTTATATGACAAATGTCTTTTTTAGATGATAAATGCCGAGTCCCCGGCAATAATTTTACAAGGTTTGTCTGAATCTCTCTGCAAATAGGAGGAGAAATACTATTTTGTGCTTTCAAAATTGGGATTAAAAACGTAATTACTTGCTTTTCCCCGTACATTTGACAAAGACTGGCTAAAATGTTTGCCTTTCCAGGTCTTTAATTTTTGAAGGGAAGTGTCTTTTATAGATGGTAATAGGATTTTGTTTGTTTTCTTGTTTGTTTGTAAAAATCAGCCTTGATGTTTTTGAAAGCTGACCTTTGTGTCAAAATCCAATTAAAATAAAAAATGTGTGATCTGCCCTTTCACGTATGTTTGGGAAACACTCCAGACTTAACATTTATTGATCCTTCCAGCATCTCTTTCATTATGGGCCAAAATTTCCTGCCTCTTTACTCATTTCAAGGATCCCATTTCCCATCTCTTAAGCATGAAAACAGCATCTGTCTTTGAGGCTCTGTAGAACGTGGGGCAGTAAACATATTAATGTATTAAAGAAATGACCTTATTGAAAAGTTAATCACTTCCAATGGGGTATGTCATGATGTGAGCAGGATACTTGCCAGTCTCGAGTCTTTCTTAAAGTCCAAGCCAAGTAGCCCAGCTATGATATTTTTCCTTGAAATCTGGCAGGATTTGTTGGCCAGCTGGTTGTTCCCCACAGGCCAGGGTTGGGTGTGGATGTCCCCAGCCTACCAAAGCATATGGCAGGTTGAACAGCCAGGCAGGGGTAAAAAATCAGAAGGATGGCACCATGTGGAGAACACGAGCTGAAATGCTGCCTCCAGCAGCTCCTGGTAGTGCAGGGAATGACCCAGCTTCCCTTTCCCCTCTCAGTGTCCCAGACAAGGATCCACGTGCAAGAACAGCCACAATCTCACCATCCAGGTTTCTGTGTTGCTTGAGTGGCTCAGGACCTTTTATTTTCTACTGGAACCATGTTTTTAGGATTTATTTTATTATCTCAGTTCTATCAAGTAATATTTAGGGACAACTCCTTCCCTGTGGCACAGCAGCAAAGCTGAAACAGGACAGCATTTTCTCTTCATATTTATCATAGACAGACCTGGGTTCAGCTGGTCTGAGCTGAAAACTGACTGTGGGCTTCATTTATCCAAGCCAGCTTTGAGCAATGGCATTTTTAGGGATTGGTTTATATTTGGGAATAGATGGAGCAGGCATCAAGAGGGAATGACTTCAATGTCAGTGACAGTCATGAGGTTGTGGACTTCCCATCCCTGAAAGTGTCCAAGCCAGGTTGGACAGGGATGGAGCAACCTGGCCTAGTGGAAGGTGTCCCTGCCCATGGCAGGGGGTGGAATGAGATGAGGTTTAAGGTCCCTTCCAACCCAAACCAGTCTGGGATTCATTCTATGATTCTATGATTCTGTTCTCCCAGGGAATCAGAGCTGGGATTATCCCAAACATAGGTTTTTTGTTTTTTTTTTTTTTTTTACAAAACTGTATAATTCCTGAATGTGTTTTAACTGATGCTTTTCACAGCACTTTGACTATTCCAGCACAGAATAGATACAAATAACACAAGTGGTTATTGGAAGCATCAAATCTAAGTTAATCAATATTGTATTTTCCAGCACATCAAGCATTCAGGAGGCCAACTGCAGGTGTATGTGGCAAGTGGCAGATGCTGTGTCCCAGAAAGCTCCTGTGCCACTTGCAAGACACCAAACTCTGTGATCTGCTGGCAGCTGAACAGGAAGAGTTTTTAGGCTCTTTGGCTTCTGTTAAGGACATCTTTTTGATCCATTTTCAAGCCCCCGGGGCTGCTCCTGTCTCGGGAGACTGATAAAGGAGTTCATGAGCATAGAATAAAGAAAAGACCGGAATATTCATGTGCTCCAAACTCCTGGGAACTTGCAGGAGAAGAAAAAAACCTGAAATATTTTCTCAGTAGGATTTCCTTACTGAGTAACATTTTTCTCTTGCGTGTAGACAACTGGTTCAAAGCAGCACTGACACCTCATGCCAGGCCCTGCACTCCTCCTGCTCTGCCGTGGTGTAAACCATGAGCAGATGGTGCAGTGCAGTGGAAAATCAGATCTCCAAGAAAATACAGAGCTGAGAATAAAACACCCTCGAGGAGAAAGCTGCATGGTTTATTTCAGGATAAAAATGAAAAAAACCGAGATCCTTGGGCAAAAATTAGAATACTCCTTCAGAGTGGAGTATTCCACTTCTGTGAACTGCCTCGTTCCTTCCCAATTGAGGAAACATCCATCCCTTCACAGCTGAAGGCTCATCTCATTTGTTGTCTTTCAGTTCATTGATCTGGTTTCTCCAGGCTCCCACGTGACTGTTCTTTGCTGAACTAACAAGCGTGATTATCCCTGAATTTTCTCTCGTTTCGACTTTCTTGCTCGCTGACGACAAACCTTTCAGAATTTCTTCCCACTTCAGCTGCAGCATGACCTGAATTGCATCCATCTTTGTTTAAACCCACTGGGGCATAAACAGCCAAGTCAAGATCGGTAAGGATATAATGTCAAAACTTCAATTCCAGTTTTATATTTGTGCATAAAGAGATAAACCACCCCTGAAAATATGACCGTTTCTTCCATTAAGCCTGATTTAGTGCAGTGTAGTCTCTGCACTTGTGGCCTTTAAAGTCCCTGACATGTCCCTGCCTCACTGTGCCCCAGCCCCAAAATAAAAACTTTTACCTCTGCTCCAGCCAAATTGCAGCTCCTGACACTGCTCTGCTTGCACTGAAGTGCCAGGAGTGAGTACCAGGGAACCTCCTCGTGCAGTCACTGTGCTGGTTTGTGTCAAAGAACTGTTGGATTTGATCTTGGCTCGCTGCGTTTTCGTGACCTAGATCCTGTTCATATGAGTTGAAAAAAATAATTTAGCAAATCTTGGTATCTAAGATTAAAATGGGATGATGCTTATTTATCTGGAGGAAAGAACAGCAGTGAAATACCGGCAGTTCTCACAGAAATAGCTGCTTTCTTTTATCTGCAGCTGCCTCCCTACGTGTGCCTGTGGTGACCCCCCTGTGTAATTCAGATTCCACCTGCAATTTGTGGAGTTCTCCTTGATCCTTCTGAAGAACGTGCCTGTCAAGGAACCAAATCCATCCTGCAGGAGGGCACTGAAGTGAGCCTTAGATGGATGTAAGATCCCATCATCATCATCATTATTTATGACAACTCCATGCACCAGACTCGCTGGGAAAAATCCAAGACTTGGCCAGTTAATAAAGCAACAAAGAGGATTCTGCTGCTCCAAAGACTTGCTACTTGTTGATAACTTGCCATCCAGCTTTTTTTTCCAAAGGGGAAATGAATGTGTGCACGGTGTTTGGAGTCAATTTTTGGTGGTGAATACGCAGCCACTGTCTCTGCTGGTATCAATGGCCCTTTCACTGTTCTGGGCTTTACTGTACAGAGAACAAACACAGTTTCCATGGCAGTGTAAACACAAATACATCCCACACTCCAAAGAGTGACTCACACGTGCTGCAGAGCAGAGAGAAACTTCCCTCTCTTACTCCGAACACATCTGGGAGAGGAGGATGAGATTATCTCACTTTAAAAATATTCTATAAATATTATGTAAACCAAGATTTGCTCTGAATAATTCCATGCCTTGGCAGATCTGAAAGGCAAATCCTTTGAAGGTAAAGGAATAAGACAAGTGCCTGTTTGCAGTAGCAATGTTCAAATCTATAATGATTGTATTCTTAAATACAGACACAACCTGACAGTTCTGGAAGCTGATACAAATTCTGCAGGAGCAGTTTATCTCGGTCTTTCCAGGAGAATTGAACTGTTGTGAATAAACAGTAAGTTCATAACAAAAGGAAGAGATGGATCAATCTGTGGGGACTACTTAGTACTGGTACTAAGTCCTGGTGTTGCATGTGTTTGCCTGAAATAGTGTGAAACAGTGAGAACCTGACCTTGAGTATCAGCAGCATCACCTCACAAGCTGCTTAGAATGTCATTTATCCAAAGATGATAAATTGGTAATCCAGACTTGGAGGAAAATGATGGAATTAAAATCAAATCTGTGATGTACACTTTGTAACAGCGAGTAAAAGGGGGTGAGCACTGTCTTGAGGAAAATAAAACATGCTCTCAGTGTGTATGGGAGGAAGAGTCTTCCCTAGCAAGACTTTTCTAGGTCCCAAAACCTCGAGGTTTTTTATGACCCCAAGCTAGGGAGTTTATATCCCTTCATAAGAACCTGTTATTTTTATAATACTCCATTTCTGAAGGATGTCTCATCTCCTCCTTTTACTAACCTAAATCCTCTCCCAGGATCTATTCTGCCTGCAGAGTAGTCAGATTAAATGTCAAGATTTCCAAAGGCTGCTCTGAGCAGGAATGCTTCCTTTGGATCTTCCTGCAGGCGAAAGCAGAGCGATGTCATGGCAAAACTGCAGATTCCTTTTGGCTGGGCTGACACGTGAACGTCGACCACGGGAATTCATTGTTTGAGAGTCACTGAGGTAAAGCAAGGCCTGAAGGGTGAGGATTGCTATTTATACAGTGACTCATGGCAGAGCACACAACTCACAGGGAGCTCACAACAAAGTTAGGAGCAGTAGCAGTTCAGATCTACTATGGGAATAAGGGTTAAACCCAAACCTTTCATGAGATCAACTGATAGAGTTGCAGGAGCCTGACCTAAATCTGACACAGTCAGGGCCAAAACCAAAGGGAGAGGGACAATAAATCCCAATAAATCGACAATAAATAAGTCGTGGTGGCAAAGGCTGTCTCAGTGTACAGACAGAGAGACTGGTTGGAAAAGGAAAGGAAAATAAAAAATTACAAACAGCAGCATCTTTCTCAATGAGGGCGAAGCCTCTGAATGTGTCATTAATGCACCACAGAGTGTAATGTCTGTCTCCAAATCACCCCCGTGTGTGAAAGCTCAGGGGAGAAAAGGAATAAGTGAGAAAAAGAGAGGGGAAGCAGTTCCTGGTGGTGGCTCTTGGGGTTGTTTTGTCACCTCTTCGCTGCCCTTCCCCCCTGGGAACAGTCACTTGTGAGTGCTCTTCGTTGTCTGTTCGAATCACATCAATTTAAAAGGGTTATGAGAGGCTGTGTTTAATCAAATGTTTGCGGTGTCCAGGTGCCTTTGTCTGTCCCCTTTCCCAGGGATAATGATCTCATGTTGGATTCTCAGGTTCCCCCCAAGGACTGATGAGAATATCCACTTAAAAAGTATAAAATAATTAGAACTAAGGATGCCTGTAGATCTTCTGTCCTGGTGTGTCCCCATTTGGTGAACTCTCCAAACTGGAGCTGTTCTTTGTCCTGCAGGGACTCAGGAAAATACCAAAATACTAAAAATTACCAACTGAATGGAATCTGACAGACTTTCCTCCCGCATGGGGAACATAAACACGAGGAATTTCAAAGGTGTGACCAAGCCTGTGATACACCAAAAGGCATTAAAATTCATTTAGGCTGCCTGGCACATTGAGAAGAACCACATAGTATATGTGGTGGGGCAGATTTTTAAAACAAACCCTGCTTTTCAAACAACCAACTGCATATCCAGAGCCTCTGAACTGCCATTAATAAAAGTTGATATTCGTCCTAATGAAAGCTGTTATTCATAAAACCACCCACGATTTAAAATAAGTGGTCTGCAGAGGGTAGTAATGCACAGATTTACACATTGGGCCTGGCCATTTGTGGCCAAACAAGTGTTTTAAGGTGGCTCAAAAGTGAGGTAGGGGATGCACCACCACACCAGTGAGTACCACAGTAGTGATTTTTTTAGTATCCTGGCTTTTAAACCTTATTTCCTTGCGCTGTATGCTCTCCTTAGGGGGGAGCGGAGGCCAGAGCTCAGGGAGCCTTTGGCCAGCGCTCTCAGGCGCAGGGTGTGATTCTGGGAGCTGCGGTGGGTGATGTTTTGATGTTTGTGTGTCCCTCTGAGGGCACTGGGGGGCTCCAGAGGGGCCGGACAGGGCAGTTTGTGTGTAATTAGGACACGGTGTGGCCGGACGCTCCCTGAGGCGCCGCCGCCATCTTGTCCCCCCTCACGGGGTGGGCGTGGCGCCCCCTGGCGGCAACGAGGGGCTCCCCCAGCGCGGGAACAACGCACGTCTCGCGAGACTTGGCGCCCCTCCCTCCCCTGCCAAGATGGCGGCGCCCACGGAGCCACCGCCGGGCCAGGGCCGGTTCCGCACCAGGGACGTGCTGGTTCCCGGCGGGCCCTCCGATTTTGGGTCTCTTCTGCTGTCTCCGCCGGTGCTGGCGGGGCTGGAGGCCGCAGGCTTCCTCCGGCCGTCGCCGGTGCAGCTGAAGGCCATCCCGCTGGGGCGCTGCGGGCTGGGTGAGCGGACGGGCCCGGGCGCGGGGCTGGGGGTACCCCCGGGACATATCCCCTCATGTCTCCCTTCACATCTCCCCTCACATCTCCCCTCACGCCTCCCCTCACAGCTCCCCTTTCCGCTCACATCTCCCCTCACATCTTCCCTCACATTTCCCCTCTCCCCTCACATCTCTCCCCTCACATTTCCCCTCTCCCCTCACATCTCCTCTCACCCGTCACATCTCCCCTCTCCCCTCACACCTCCGCTCCCCTCTCCCCTCCCGCGTGTGGCGGCTCTTTGTGCAGATCTCATCGTGCAGGCCAAATCCGGCACCGGCAAAACCTGCGTGTTCGCCACCATCGCCCTGGACGCGGTGCTGCTGGAGAGCCCTGCCACGCAGGTGGGCCCCTTTGGGGACACAAAATCCCTCCTTTTTTTGGGGGAAAAGGGCATGGAAGCCCCCGAGGCACAGCGGGCTGAGTCGTGGCAGCGCTGGGGGTTTGCCCGTGGCTCTCATGGTCAATCCTTGCCCCTCGCAGATCCTGGTCCTGGCTCCCACGAGGGAGATCGCCGTGCAGATCCACGCCGTGATCACGACTATCGGGATAAAGATGGAAGGCTTGGAATGCCACGTGTTCATCGGGGGGACTCCTCTGAACCAGGACAAGAGCAGGCTGAAGAAGTGCCACATCGCTGTGGGCTCCCCAGGTGGGGATGAGTTTTGCTGTGATTCAGGTTTTGGGTGACCTTTCACGGGACCATAATTGGGGCTTGTGAAATCTGGGTGGGGTTGTTTTGTTGTTATTAATAGTGCACAGGCTCAAAGGCCGGTGCCAGAGGCATTTAGACCAGCTCTCTTTAGTGAGAGATTGTTTTTAATGAGG
>JAWWEW010000073.1:5853050-5878497 GCA_035583185.1 Anabacerthia variegaticeps
GCCCCATCCCTGGAAGTGTCCAAGGGCAGGTTGGACAGGGCTTGGAGCAACCTGGGCTGGTGGAAGGTGTCCCTGCCCATGGCAGGGGGTGGCACTGGATAATCTTTAAAGTCCCTTCCAACCCAAACCATTTTTTCTGTCTCTGATTATTGTACTTTTTTTAAGGCTTACTAAACAAATAAAAAAATACCCTTTAAAAGTTTGTCCTTAGAACTTCTCAGTTGATATTTTTGAGGTGGTTTTTACTCTTTTCCTGGTGTGTAGGTCGAATCAAACAGCTGATAGAGCTGGACTACCTGAACACAGCCAGTATCAGGCTCTTCATCCTCGATGAAGCAGACAAGCTCCTGGAGGAAGGCAGCTTTCAGGAGCAAATCAAGTAAGAAGAACCACCCCTCTCAGGCATTTCTCAATAGATTAGATACATTTTTGTTAATCATTCCCATGGTTTTGTCTTGCAGTTGGATTTACTCCTCACTCCCAACCAATAAGCAGATGTTGGCTGTGTCAGCCACTTACCCTGAGTCCTTGGCTCACGCCCTGACCAGGTACATGAGGGAGCCAACCTTTGTGAGGCTGAACCCCACTGATCCAAGCCTCATTGGTGAGTGAACATCAGTTATAGTGATACTGTGATCAAGAGATTAAGAGGAGAATACTAAAAGCAAAATATGTACCCTTAAAATTCATGATTTTTCATAATTTCACTCCATAGCTGACTAGTTTATGAAATATTGATTCCCATTGTTTCAGTGAACCTTCTAGTGGAAGGTGCCCCTGCCCGTGGCAGGGGGTGGAATGAGATGGTCTTTAAGGTCCTTTCCCACCCAAACCATCCTATGATTCTTTGTATTTAAAACACCAGTGGCAGATTTAACTCTGTTTTTTCTACCCATTCAAAAAATATTTCAGTTTTTCAAGAAAAACCTCTCCTGGATTTTTTCCTTCAGCAGCAGTGACACATATTTACATAGCACTGGGCCTGTTTTTATGGCAACCTTTCCTCTGGTTTTTTGATTTCTTTCTCAGGGCTGAAGCAGTACTACAAAATTGTGAACTCCCATCCACTTCCACACAAAACATTTGAGGAAAAAACCCAGTACCTGCAGGAGCTGTTCAGCAAGATTCCATTCAATCAAGCCTTGGTCTTCTCAAATTGGCACAGCAGGTAATCAGTTTGGAATAAAATCTGTAAAAAGCTTGTTTGAAAGCAGTGGGTGTAATGTCCAGTCAGGGGTAAATTTATGTGGATATGGATAAATTTATGGATATGGGACCTGTGAGGTCTCAGAGCAGTCTACAAATTTCAGATCTGAAGTACAGCCTGAGGAATGCAGTGGGAAATTACTGAAAATGAAAGATTGCAGTCCTTGGCTGTAGAGAGTGGCCTGTTGTTAAGGACTATGCAGAGGTTATCAGGCCTGTGGTTTTATTTCCAATTTTCCTTGTGTATATTCCATCAGGGCTCAACATCTGGCTGAAATCCTGACATCCAGAGGTTTTCCTGCCGAGTGCATTTCAGGTGAGGCCATTCAGAACTTCTACTGAGTCTGTTCTGTTCACCTCAAGTCAGTGTTGTTCAAGTGGGTTAAGTGTCTGCATAGTTGGTTTCTGTTTAAAAACAATAGAATTGGTTTTGTAGTGAATCACCTTATTTTTCAAGTTTTGTTTGTTCCTTGTGTACTCATTTAGAACTGATGTTTGAAGAAGTTTATCTCAACCTCATTTTTGATCTCATCCACAGTTTCACAAGCCAGATTTTGAGGGGCATAAAGTGGAAGGATGTAATCTATTGCTAATTTTTACCTTTCCAGGCAACATGAATCAAAACCAACGACTTGATGCAATGGCCAAATTAAAGCAATTCCACTGTCGAGTCCTGATTTCCACAGACTTGGTGAGTTTTTACTGCTTTCAAACAAGCTTTTGACAGATTTTATTTCAAATGTATTACCTGCTATGCAGATTTTACAGCATACAGGAGTATTGCACATAAAGTTACTTCAGAGAATTAGATTTGGCTTGGAATTGAACATAAATGTGCTGATAAAGCACCCTGAGACTGTGTGACTTATTTTCACAGAAATTGTCTCCTATTCCTCATCTGGCTGCCCATAGCAGGGGCTTGGAATGAGATGATCTTTAAGGTCCCATCCAACACAAACCATTCTGTGATCTGGTTCAGAAATAGTTTTTAATTTATCTGTTGCTTTGTTGATCCTTAAAAGTTCAAGGGTCTTGAGAATTGTTTGCTTTGCTTAGGAGCTGTGGGGAGCAATAGTTTGTTTCTCTTGTAACTGCTCACAGCAGTGACAATGCAAACAGCTCAAAAGAGCAGTGGTTATGTTTGAGACACTCTCAGCTTTTTCCTTGTTGATGAATTATTTGGTTGATGCTTTGAGGTGCTGTCATGAGAAGATGGCTCTGTGCTGTCAGAGGGGAAAAAAACCATGCTGGGCTTGTGTTTGACGTGTAGCAGGTAGAAGGAAAATGATCCCTAGTTTTCATATCCCAAAGCAATGTGCCTGTTTTCCCTGTAATACTGCAAAATGGCTGGAAAATGGTAGGTCCTTTATGGTGTGTGATAACAACTAAGAGTTACCCCATGAGTAGTGTGTTGTGGGTACCAGATGGGGTGGGAGTAACTCCAGGGAGGTTGGAGCAGATGACCCCACTGTGTTCCCATCCCACCTCACCCATCTTGTGGCTCTGTATTTATTTAAAGCCTTGGTCAGCACGTTCAGTTATCACTCTGTCTCATTTTCTGCAGACATCTCGTGGAATTGATGCTGAGAAAGTGAACCTGGTTGTCAACCTGGACGTTCCTGTGGACTGGGAGACCTACATGCATCGTATTGGCAGAGCTGGGCGCTTTGGTGAGAGCCAAATCCATGGATTTTTGGAGCTTTGCCTTGCTCTGCTGGCTCTGTTGGGTGACTCATTAATTCTGTTGTGTGGCACAGGCACTCTGGGTCTGGCTGTGACCTACTGCTGCCGTGGGGAGGAGGAGAACATGATGATGAAGATTGCTCAGAAGTGTAACCTCCAGCTTCTTCCTCTGCCAGGTATGCTCTGTGCTTGGAATACAGCTGGGGTTTGGTTGTTTTCTGGCATTCAGAGCTCCAGACAAGTCCACAGGGAGCTGAGATTTGGCTTCTCTGCTGGAGCTGTGTTACTTTTAGTCCAGGTTCTTCATGCTCTCTGCTAATGACTCCTTGTGGAGCAGTAAAAAATGAACTGAGTGCATAGGGAGAGGAACTCTGCATCCAGCTGTTGCTTAAGCAACTACAGAACTACTTGGACTTCCAGAAATCTAGAATGAAACCATTCTCAAGCTGTAAGATACAGCAGGGGAAGGAAGGAATAATTGAAACAGCAGATCTGCTCCCCTTGCTTTGCCAGAAGCTGTTCTGCTGGAAGGTGGCATTTGCCTTCTTGTGTAATTTCTAACTTGATCTGGTCAAGTAGGATATGAAAAATAGATGACAGGTAATATAGTGCTGTTTGTCCTCATCAGCCTCTTGATGCCTTCCATGAAGGAAATGCTCTGGCTCTTTGAGCTCTTCCAAGAACTGAAGGGGTTGGTTTGTAGCTCTAATTCAATGTTTTACCATGCAATTTTGGGCAGCTTTGCTTGGTTACTCATTTGAGTTCTAGGGGGAAGAATGCACTTAATTGAATGCCTGCTTGTTTCCCTTCTGTGCAGAGCCAATACCTCCTGGAATGATGGACCAGTTTGAAGATGGGGAGGTAGAAGTTAAACCTGCTGTACTTCCAGCCCCTTTGGTGACTTGTGACACTGTGTGTCCTAAACCAGAGGAACCAGTGCTGCAGCCTGTCCAGAATGGTTTTCCAGAGGCACCTGTCTCTAATCTTCCAAGAGATAATTCTTCTGCAGAAAGGCCAAAGAAGTCTATGAAGCAAAAGCAGTTTAAAAAGTGCACGAATTCTGCAAGTAAAGAGAAAAATAGTAGAACCCCCCAAACTTCCAGCTGTGGCACAGAACAGAGGAATCAAGTCAAAACTGTCTCCAGAACAGATGGACATCACAACACTCAGGCTCCAGATGAGGAGGCCTTAAAGAAAAACCTTCCCAAAATTCCATGTTTGTCTTCCTTCAAAAACCAACTAAGCAATCCCTGGAGCTTCTCAGATTTTGTTGAAGACTATGAGTATTTCCTTAAGGAAGGGTCAGAGAGAGAGGTGGAAATTTTAAGGAGCTATTCAGGCCCAGGAGAGCCACGTGAGCTGCCCAGAAATGGTGATGTGGAGTGGGAAGAGATGGAACATCACACAGAGACAGTAGCAAACGGTGACATGTCTGGGGACAGTGATGGTGCAGACAGTTCCAGGGATTCCTTTAGCAGCAGGGAGAATAACTCATGCTTTGAAGCATTTTCCAGGGCTTCTTCTAATAGTAAGGAGAACCACTCATGCTTTGAAGGATTTTCAGACACACAGGAGAAAAATGCTGTCCCCACAAGGCATCAGGGACGTTCAGGCTTCTGTCCTCCAGCAGAGAAGCCTCAAGAGCCTTCATATGTCCCAAAGCAAAAGGAAGGGAAAAAGAAAGTTCTGAAGCAAAATACTAAACAAAAGAAAAGCCACAACCATCAATTCTCTAGTCCTTCCACGAGGAAAACTGAAGAGGACTGGACCTGCAGCTCCTGGGATGATGCTCCATATGAGGACTGGAGTTATGAAGACTATTGGAAATGTTATTATGAAGCCTGGCAAAGCTACTATGCAGCAGTGTCTCACTACAGGAAGAGTTACAGGCAGTTCAGCTGGATGAAGGCCTACCATGTCAACTCAGTCTATCTCCAGGAGCTGCTGAAAGGTGGGGATTGAGGCCCTGATGCTGCTGTTGGGGACAGGCTGGTTGTCCCAGCAATGGACATGATCTGTGCAAACAGTGCTGGTCTAAAGGACACTGGTAATCAGACAGACATTGTTGGGGATTGAAGAAAAATGTCTTTTTCTAAGCAGCTGTGTCTTGGTAAATGTTTTACACAAGTTCAGTGACGCTGTTACAAGTTGTTAATAAAAGGAAAAGAAAGACAGCTGGATGCTCAGTTGGAATCTTTACAATCCCAAGTAAACAAAGCATGATAAAAGGCAGCCATGTATATTTAGTCACTAAGGACAAAATATAAACTAATCCCAGTTATATTTCATAGAATCCCAGAATGGTTTGGGTTGGAAGGGACCTTAATGCCCATCCAGTCCCACTCCCTGCCATAGGCAGGGACATCTTCCACTGTTCCAGGTTGCTCCAAACCCCATCCAGCCTGGCCTTGGACACTTCTCTGGGCAGCTGTGCCAGGACCTCCCCACCCTCTTTGATTTGCCCTCCCTGTGACTTTGGGTGAAGATGAATTCCCTGTCAGATTCCATGGTCTGTATAGTTGGGGATCATTCCGTGTTCCATAATTCCCTCAGTAAACACCAGGCAGAGTGAAACAGGCATCTCAATGCCTGTATTGCTAATTTAAATCCAGTTAATTAACTCTGTATAAATAACATTCTATAGCAAGGTGTACAGCAAGCTGTGTGGGAGAGGATGGTGTAATTATGGAGCAAACGTGCAGCAATCATAATTGGTGTGTCCCTCTGGGTGCAACAATATCACACTTGCCACACTTACAGGAAAGCTGTAATTAGCAATGAAATTACCTATTAATGCTAAAACTAATTGATACTTCCTGTTTGGCTTGCAGTGCTTTGTATGGAGCTGTCCTGAAGCAGGAAAAGATGGGAGTGCTCACTGGTTTGGAGTGCTGACCCTGGGCTAACTCTGCACTGATTTTGAAACTTCATCCTCTGGCTTTTAGCATGTTTGGGGTCGTAGAGACAGAGTCCCTCAGTGACTTGCCATGATTCCTCAGTGTTCCAATGTTCTCCAGGGCAGGTATGGTCTGGTTTTGGCTGTTTTATTTCCCTTGTGCAGAGTTAGGCTGGAATTTTCTTGGTAAGAGCAGCACATCCAACCTGGTGTGAACTGCCCTTCCAGGACCCTTGCTGCTTTCATTTGGTGCACTGGGTGTCTTCAGGGGTGTTTGATTGCTCACCTTCAGCCACTTTAATGTTGAGAAACACCCACAGTTTTCCCTCAGCTTACACAAATCTCTCCCCTGAGACTTCCTAACGTTCTTGCAAAATTCCCTGTGCAGATCCTGTGGTGTCCCTGGTGTTTTTGTGGAGTGGTGGATTGAAACTTAATTCTCTCAGCATGCAGGAGGATTCTAAGGGGCTGCTCTGTGCTGGGGGAGCTTCACCTGCAGCTGGGGCAGTGGGGGCTCCTGGTGGGACTCAGCCCTTACTACAAGAGAGGAAAGTGTGTGTAAGCTCTTAGGAGTCACCTAATAAGTGATGTTAATTTCTGCCTAAATAATTTTGTAAATTTTAAATGATGCCTCCAAGTGATTCTTTGTGACACAGTTGAGAGCAGCTCTCCTTGGTTTAGGATCAGCTTGTTTTGCCCTTAACAGCTGAGACTGCCTTTCAAAAGAAAGTGCTCTTTAAATATTATTATATCTTTTTAGAAGTACTTTTTTCTCTACTTTCCCCCCTGCCTTACTCTTTTTGTGTCAAAAACTACTCCAGGGAAGGGATTCACGTTTGCAGAGTTTGATGATTTTGTCTCCAGGATGAATTTTGTTGCAACTCTGAGTGTTCAAAAAGAGGATACTACAGGAGATGCCCTTCAGTACCTGCATTCTCTCCTGTGACAGCTCACTTTTAATTAATGGTTCTTAAAGAAAGGTTATTAGTGTTTAAATGCAGCTTGAATGGTTAGTTCAACACCCAAAGTTCTCTGAAAGAACCTCCCAGAATTTTTTTTAGAAGAAATCTCCAGCATCATCTTGGTATTTGTGGCACATACTCTGTTTAATCCGGATTGGATACATCAGGTACAGCAGTGGCACAAGACTCAATACTGTAAATGATATACAAGTTTCAACATATGCACTACAATTCCAAAAGAAGACAACAGGAAACTTGGTTCTTCTAGAAAGTTGTTCTCAAATGAAGCTACCTGCAGTTGTGTACAGTCCAGTTCGTATCTGTCCTCTGTCTGTAAGCAAAGCCCATTTCGAGTACGAAAATAGAAAATGATAAGGTTGAGAGCTTCTTATAACATAAAACTCCTAAAGAAAACACCATTGCATTGGAATGCCATACTGGTTTATCAAAAATAGACCATCACACCAGTGTGGAAGATACTCCATTGGCCCAAGGAGCCTGGGGGAGCTCCCAGTTGTTGTTGCCAGAGAACAGAGAGGAGCCCTCAGTGTGGTTGGTACCTTCCCCCCAGACAGCTGAGACTCCTGGACTAGCACTATTTTAACCCAAAATGGAAAGAAACACGTGCACACAAAGGATACACACAAAGGAACAGACTCGACTGAGAACAGAAGAAGGGGTTTTCACAAGCTCTTTGTCACCTGGTCTTTTGCCTGTTCCACCCAAAGCCTTTCTGGCACAGGTTTTGCTTTGTGAACACAAGGGGCAGTTCTGGTGCACTGGCTCCAGAATTCCCTGGGGGATTTGGGTGGGTGTCATGAACTGAGCTCCACTCATGGCAAGAGGAGGTGTTACTGTCCCTACAGGTTGTATAATTGGCAGAGAGGTGAAATGACTTCTTCCAGGTCACTTAGAGGTTCCTCAGGACAAGCAGGAGCAGGACCCAGGGTCCTGATGCCCAGTCTCCTGGCCCTGATCCACATGCTCACTGCCTTCCCTTTGCTCTCACAGGTTTTGAAGGATAAAATCATTATACAAAGTGTTTATGGCAAATGGGAAACCTAAAAACTCGGCCTTTAAACCCATATATCTACTGCAGTTGGCTTGGAGTGTTGGAGAGAAATAAGTGATTGAGAAGAAAATCAATTAAGATACACTAGATGGGTAAATTGTGTGGAAAAGGTGCATTCTTCACCTGACTTCAAAAGCAGAATTAAGTTTTCAGTTCAAAGCTGCTGATATTCCCAGCCATCCATGAGTGCTGACTGTAACTCTGCATTAGTCCAACACAAAAATATTATAGGATCCAAGGGATGTTGCAACACAGGAATTAAATATGGATTTAAATCTACTGAATTTTCTTTATAATACAGGTAAGATAAAACACATTTGCAACCTCTTTACTTAAAAAGCAAAATATTTGAAGGAACTTTGCTTACTTTAGCTTGTATTAATCTTTTTTGTGTGCACACCTTAAGCTGTCTAAACTAGGATGATAAATGCTGGGTTGCAGTACAGAAGTATCATCAATAATTTTAGGTAAACAAGTGGCATTGATTAAATTTAGTCTTTCTGGCCAATTAAAGAAGGATGTATTTTGAATTATCCATACCTTTATCCCACACTGAAGCCATGTGTGTTATTTAGGCTATCTTTTCCCTGCTCACTTCCAACAATGATAATTCTTTAACAGATAAAAGTAATCTCTGAGATAAGAATTTGTTGTATAAAGTTTTATGTTCCTCTTGTGGAAAGGAGAATAATTTAAATAGTGCAAGGGAGCAGAAATGGCAGCAAGAGAGGAAAAAATAAGGAGAGAATTATGGCTGAACAGCTGGAGACAAATCCTTGACACTTGAGGTCTATCACTCTGGGAAGTAGAGAAGTCCTTGGAGAATTCTAAATCTAATCTAAATCTAAAAAAACAGTGCCATATATCACAGTGGAGGATCCTGTGCTAGCAGGGGATAGATTAAATTTTACAATTCTTTGACTTTTGTGGACCCAGATGTGTTATCTGTGGCCTCTTTATGGGCATCTGTAAGATTTTTAAGGAAACTGAAAGAACCAGGTGGATTTTGGAGAGTAGATGGAAGTCAAAGCCTACATGTGAAAGTACTCTCTACTAGATGTGTGACTCCTGTTTGCAGCCCAAAGCCAGGTGAGAAGAGAGGAAATTATGAACAGAATATCCTGAAACTCCATGAAAATATTTTTTCCCTCAGAAAAAAAAACAACTTTGGAAAGGAAACAAAAGGTGTTGCTCCTTTGATGCTTTTAATATTGCTTTAAGAAAGTCTGAAAAAATAACTCCCTTCCCCTTGCTTTTTGTCCAAGGAATCCATTTGTACCTTTTTTTAAGGGAACTTTTCTAAAACTACAAAAAGGAAGGAAGGAGGGGAGGGGGAAGGCTTTGCCATGCTCTGCCCACACACTCCTGATGTTCTCTTGGGCTGATGGGCTGTGCTCTACAACCTGCCTGTTCCTCTGGATGCTTCTCCTTCCAGAGGGAGCCCACCCCTGGAGAAAGCCCTTTCCATGCCTCAGGAATGAGCAGGATTCCAGGGGCAGGAGCTGGCTTTTCTTTTGGGATCCATGGAAAGGGAAAGGGATGCTGGTAAGACTGGGCAGTGCTGGGACCACTGGAGGGAACAGCCCACATCATCCAGTGAAACTCCTGGCTGGGGAATTTTCAGGATTGGCTTGGCCTTATCTCAGCAATGGTTTATAAACTGCTATTTAAAGATTGTGAAGATCCTTGTGGTTTAGGGAAGCTGCTTCCCTCCCTCTGCTGTGGGAATCAGTGGCTGGAGTGCCATTCCCAGGCTCTGCTCTGCCAATGCTTTCCTGTTTTCCTTCCAGGGATGATCTGTTATGCCCTTCCAGCCACTGATGGTGATGGGTTCTCTGCTGTTTCACTGCTCTCCCCTGGCTGTGTTGGGCAGTCCAAGGAGGTTTCCTGTATTCCCAAGTGCTTTTGGGAGCATTATTCAGGCAGCTTCCATGTGGTGGATAAAGGCAGCTAATGCCTCCATTAAAAATATTTTAACCCTGTTCCTCCAGGCTCAGATTCCCTTGATTTGGTGTGTTTTTATCCTCTGAGAGACTGAGTGTCTTCAGTCAATGGCAGAAGAGGCAAAGCACGTATTTCTGAGCAGGGATAATTCCTCTTCCATGAAGAGAGCAGAGGCTGTGGCTTCCTTGGCAAACTGAGCCCAAGCAGCCACCCAGAGCCGCTAGGGCTGGCTTTCCTCCTTACTCTTTTTTATTTCCCCCCCTCTTAAAAATGTTGAATTTTATATATATTTTTTTCCCCAAAAAAGCCTTTTGATTGATAGCAATTAAAAGCACTGACAGTGCTTTGGACCAGGGCTGCTACAACTGCTATTTACAGATAAAGAGATGGGTGCAGGGAGATGAAGGGGCTTGTTACCACTCTGTGGTAAGGCAGGAATAAGAAAGGCAGCACCAAGAATCCGTGCTGAGTCCCTGATTCTTTGTGATTTTCCACTCCTGTCCCCTGCCAGCACAGTGGCATTTCACCCTCACTCTGTGCCAGTGCCCACGAGGCTGCAAGGTGGGAGGTGGTGGAGAGCAAGTCTACAAGGGGAGCAGATGATGACAGTCAGTGAAATGAAAGCAAAGATTAAATTAAAACATCAAGAGAAAAGCTCAATAATGGTAAGACTAACTGCAGTATAACCTCCTACAGGAAGCAGCAAAAGGCAGAGCGTTTGAATCATTTAAAACAGGGCTAAACATAGTTTTGGGTAACATATTGCAGCACTGGGATAAATGAGTAGAAGCTGGTGCAGCTACTGGAGGCTTAGCCATAGTTCTAATATTCCTAGGATGTTGTAGGATTCTAAGGAGGGTATTATTGGGTTAATGCATCAGCCATCAAGTCCACTCTACAGACAAGCAGCAGTGCTACCAAAGCAGGTTGTCAGCATGTAGGTCTATTAATTATCTATACATGTATGTGTCTGTAGTTATTTATATGTGTATGTATATGTGGATATAAATATTACATCAGGCTAGGTTATGACAGATGTTAAAAAAAAAGTCATCCCTTTGCTGAATCAGCCTCAGACGTGCTTTGAGTCGTTCTTACAAGTCTGATGTTGGTAAAATCACTGATCAGAACAGGATATTTGATGTCTTCCCTTGTTATCTACAAGCTGGAGGGGGGTGGTGCCTCACCCTTCATGGGGCCATCAAAGAGGTCTGTGCATGAGCACAGTAATCAAACAGTGTCTGACAAGGGGGAAGGTGGGTGATGATGTTCCTCACTCTGCCCTTCATGGATCACACCAGGAAAAGGGGATCCCCCTGGAAATGGGAGAGAAAAGTTATTTAGATAGGGGGGAAATCAATTATGTTTCCTCACAATAAATCACTCCCAGAAGGATCTCAGGAAGAGGTGCTAGGAGTGACCCCAGCTTGGTTAGAGGTATGAGCTACTTGGCAGTACCACACAGTGTCCTGCACTTTGGGGTGGAGTTAGAAGTACATGATCAGGCTTTTCCCAAACTAAGTGTAGAACTGTGAAAAGAAAAGGCTGTCTGTCCCACACCTTATCAGATGTTTCCCACACTCCAGTACTGCTCCTCCTGCTCAAGCAGATCCTGTGCTGGGCCTGGAGATCTACAATTGCTGACCTAGTCTATCCCCAAAATCAATGCAACCCAGAAGCCACTGATGAGACAACTGGAGCCCTAAGACTGTGAAAAAGCCAAATACCTCTCTGTCCATGCAAGATATTTGGCTCTGGGGTTAATTATTATCAAGTATAAATCCAGACATTATTTGGCTACTATTTACAATGGGTTGTACGTCCAGTGCTAGCAAAGAAATTTATATATAGAAACCAAAACTGAAAAAGCATGGGCATACATTACAAGAAACCTCTGTTAGACCTATGAATGCTTGATGCAGTTGAGTTCAGTGCTTTCATTCTTTGCCATTTGTGTGTACAGTATTAAAAAAGAATCCTACCTTTTTTTTTTCTTTTTTTTTCCTTTTTAAAAATACAGAACTGGTATCTAGTCACACTCTTACAAGTAAGTGATAACAAAAATAGAAAGCAGATACCCATGTGGGACTAAAACTCTACTAAAGCCTGTCTTTTTTTTTTTTCTCATTTTGTTTTGTCGTCGTTTTTGTTTTTCTCCACAAATATATTTTCACAGACAATAATTAGCAGACAAACACACTGTTTGCAATTGCACTGTATTGACTTAAAAGGCGGGTACAAAATTGTCTAAATAAAGAAATGCCATCCAGGGCGAGAGGGGTGTGTGTGTGTGTGTGTGTGTGCTGCCACAGACCTGTGTTTTCCTGCTGTGCACCCAATCATGGCAACACATTCTGCCCTTTGCATTTCAGTGTTTTCCTCCTGCACACTCACACACACACACACAGAGGAATGGAGAGAGATTTCTATGACAGGTGGCTTCTTTTGTCTAAATTTTTCCTATAAAAGAAAGAAAAAAAAAAAAGTGACGTTTTGGTCGGTTTAAAGGTTCTGCTCCATGAAAGAAAAAAAAAAAAATTCACAAAATCCATTGTTTTTCACCTTTTTTCAGTCATTTCCTCATGAATAAATATTATCCATTAAAAACCTTTAAAAAGGTGCTGCGATACACAGTGTTATATTTCCATTTGCTTTAGCGACTCTCCGGTTGCCACGATGATTCTTCCCCTCCGGCCTCCACGGGTGGCTCTCACCCCATTCCCACGGCACAACACGCTCTCCACATGGGGTTTTCCCTTCATCCACCCTCTTCCTTTCCCACTCTTCCTCAGTCCCTGGCTGAAGGGAGCTGTCCCGTTGGGTCCGCGCCGCGCATCCCACGGCACAGCGTCGCGTCGGTCCATCCAGGCACAAGTTTGCAGCAAGAAAGGAACGTGGAGGTGTGGAGGGAGAGGGGCCACTGGTCTATCCAGCCTCCTTCTGTGCATGACACGTCTTACAAGGCGGAGACCTTGACGATGTTGGCCGTGGTGGTGGTGGGAATGTTCGTGGGGCTGCCGGGCGTGGGTCTGCTCTCGCCCTCGGGCGTGAGCGCGGGTGGCGTGGGGATGCTGATGATGGCTGTGGTGATCTGGGCAGCTTTGCAGTTCGGTCTCAGCCCATCATCTGATTTCATGTTGAGGCTGGAACGACTAGAAAACAAATTTAGTGCTTGGGTTGCTTTCTCGAAGCAAAGGATGGGGATGGTTGTGGGTTTTATTCAGTGTATTTCTCTGTATTAAGGGCGCGGAAATATTCAGAGGGCTCCAATTAAATGCTCCCCCCTCCCCGTTCCTGCAAGGCATCATTTATGTCTACCCAGATGACACTAAGCTTCGGTAATATTCCCCCTGGTGAGGATACAGCTTTTCACAGGGCAAATTGTTCTGTTTCCATTCCATTCTTGCATAATTGTAGTTTATTTAAAAGGACATCTAAATACCCTGTCCTGTGTACTGCATCTTTGCAGAGCACAGGTAGTTCTTTCTGAGGAAGATGTTGTCTTCCTTGCATTTCAAATACCTCTTTCAAATTCACTGTCCCTTGATCTTTTCTATTTTTTTTTTTTCTCTCTTTCTCTGCAGTAGTTTCAAGGGTCTGGCAGCTGGGAGCATTCTTATTAGATCTGCATCAATTGCATCCTATAATTAATTACAGGGGGAAAATGATAGGTTGATTTCTGTGCATCTGCACAGCTACAGGAGTCTGCTATTACCAGCCCAACATGTTCATTTGAAACACAAGCTCTGTCCTTTCACAATGTAAAGCTCCCAGTTGGAAAGCTATTGCTGTTGTTATCTCAGAGTGACTCACCAAGAGGATGGGTTTTGATCTCTCAAGCACCCCAAGAACAGCAGAACCCATTCTGGTCCCTGCATGCCTCGGGCACAACCTGAGAGTGGGGCAGTCTTAGGGCCTGGGTGGTTCTGCCAGTGGTAACCAGTGCACCCAGTTAGTTGCATTCCATGTGAAAAACGACTTAAAAGCTTTTTTTCTCTCTCTCTTCGTTCTTCCACAGCTTGGTAAGCAAGTGAAATAAGTGTTGACATTTAAAATATCACCGGCATCTGAGTTAGCACCCACTGAAATAGGCAGAATAGTTGACATTCCACTAAATTACTGCTTCAGGTGCTGGTCTAAAATATTGTCATACTGAAAGTGAAATAGCTGGAGACTTGTTTTGTGCTTATTCATTCATAATTCATGCTCTGAAATGCCCTTCTGGCACAAAGTAATCGCTTGTTGCCCTAAAGGCAGCTTTGTTTCAGTTTCTACATCCCTTTGATAGGAGTGGGGAGAAGAAGAATGGGACGTTCAAAGCCAGCCCTGGTGCATGAGAAACTTAATGGGCTGAGGGCGATTTACAAAGCAATTTAATATTTCCAAGAACGATATGGTGAATAAATGATTTTTTCCCAGCCAGTTATGCATAAAATGAAAATTTCAAAGTTTTCTATTCAGGGACAATTCACCTGTGTCATTTAAGGCTTTTAAGGTGGGGGCTACTAATTCCTCTGTATTTGTTTTCCAGTGATGCTCGGAGTTGCAATTTCGACATTTGGACAATGAGAATCAGTGGAGTGAGTGTCCCTGGGGGGCCAGGGCAGTGTGTGCAGCTCTCTAACAGCATTTGCTGACAGGCATTGCTATTCCTGCTGCCAGGAAAGGTTTGGAAGTGCTGGCCTGGCTGGGAGGTGGGCTGTGGAGTGGTCCTGAGCCAGCTTTGGGAGTGTCTCTCAGCTGGGAGCTGCTGGTTCCTGCCCATGTGGTGAGCACTTCCTAGGCAGGAATTCATACTTCGACACTCAGTCTGGCCAGAGAAGAAGCACAGAATATCCTGAGCTGGAAGGGACCCACGAGGATCATCAAGTCCAGCCCCTGGCCATGCACAGACACCCCAAAATCCCACCCTGTCCCTGAGAGTGTTGTTCAAATACTTCTTAAGCTCTTGGGGCCGTGCCCACTGCCCTGGGGAGCCTGGTCAGTGCCCACCACCCTCTGGGGGAAAAACCTTTCCCTGAGATCCCACCTGATCCTCCATGACACAACTCCAGCCATTCCCTGGGTGCCTTTTCCTAACCCCCAGCCAAAGAGCTGCACTGGAGCCTGGCTTTGACCTGGTTCTCCCAGGAACACCTTGGAGCCACTTTCCTCAGCAGGACGGAACCAAAGACGCTCCCAGCACCAGCCCTCTCTCCCTGGCTGGAGAAGGGTCCTGCGTGCCCCCCCAGCTTCCCAATACACCCCAGAGGCTGGCTCTGTACCTTGTGGTGAGGGAGGGCTGCTCACTGCACTGGATGTGGATGGTGCTGAGCTCCTGCATGCTCCGCAGGCGAGTGGCTGGCACGCTGGAGTTGGGGAGGTGCGTGGTCTTCTTGCTGCGGCGGGAGCAGCAGGAGGTGGTCAGCCCGTGGTGGCTGGACAGGGAGGGGCTCCGAGAGGAAGGGTAGTTCTGCATCGAGCTCTCCATGCAGTTCTGCTCGAACAGCTGCTCGTCTATGAACTCGTGGTTCTGGTGGGGGGACAAAACAAGGGGGTCACTCTCTGGGGGCATCAAAGGTTTGGCCCAAGAGCACTTCGTGTTCAGCGGCACCTTTGGGTGGGCTGGTGGGGGGTGGCAGCCCCTGGTGTGTGTGAGATGCTCTCTGTCCCCCTGCCTGAAAATATCGGCACTTGTCTTAATCTTAAATGTCTTAAAAAGAAGTGACTCTGCCCTCACTGCTACTATGAGGAGATTTTGCTCCCCTGTGTCGGTGGGGGAGTAAGAGGAGCTGCTGCAGTGAGAAAAGCATGTGAGTCTGTTAATGCTGCCTGGCCTGCAGAGTCTGAGAGGTTTAATCTCTTGTGGTCGAGTTTCCTTTCATTTTTGTGTCTGGATTCCAGAAGTGGCTTCAAAAAGTCTGAAATGCCACATGGTTATGAATGCCAAGAGGAGTTTATGCTCCTTCTCCTCTGTGCCTGGGGACAGGATTGTATTTTATTTGGATGCCCAGCCGGACATAAAAGTTAATTGCAGCCTGTGTCTTGCATTGGCTGTTGGGTTCAAAGCATCCCTGCAGTGCCTCAGATGAATGGAATAAACATGGCAGGTGAGGGTGGGAAGTGTGTGAGGGAAGGAAATTCAGAAAGCTGAATCTGGAAAGAGTTATTTTGCTAAGGAACGAGAAATCCTGAAAGAAAGAACCCGTATGTGTGTACATGAACACCCAGGTAGTTCTAATGAACACACTTCATCCAGTCCCTAAAAAGGATGGGAAACCAAAGCAACCATGCTGAAGGCAGCCATCAGATTTCATCAGAACAACTAACAAGTCTCACAGGAAACAAGAGCACTGGATAAGCAAAGGGAGCCACGTGCACAAACTCCCCAAGTACAAGACCAAGAACGAGAGAATCAGCAAACACTCTCCAGACATGTCACAGAGACCACAGAGAAAACAGATCGAATTAAAAAGGAAATACCTTGATGGTGGAAGTTCGTACAGATAACAGGGGATCATCCACAAGATAGGACAATCCCTACGGGACAACATGCCAACAAAAGATAAAAACACAATTGATTGTCCATTCCAGCATCCAGAAGTTTAGTCCCAGCACTGCATCTCTTGCCTCAGCATTCCAGCTCACTCAAGTTTGAATGGGCAACAGGACCTTCTCTTCACCAAACCTCGCCTGAATCAGACCCCTTTGTTCCTTCCTTCTTAAGCTTTGGAATGTCATGTTCATGGGAACAGAACAAAACGCAGCACAACTTTATTCCTTTGATCTTTGCAGGGCCGAAGGAGAAGGAATACAAAGTCTCAGCTGCTGATTCACAAGCCACAAATTGGAATTGTATTGCCAATGGGTGTGGGGTTTGATCACCCACTGTGAAAACACAGACAAAAGGTTTGGGTCGAAGAACTGGATTCAAAGCACTCAGCACTTGGAGAAAACCTGGCATGTGAATGTCCATACTCAATCTGGGAGTTGGGATGAGAGGAAAAGCCTCCTTTTGCTTGGACAAACTCCATCTGTTGTGCTAATATGACAAAGTAATCTCTGCTGTGGCAGCCCCAAGTACTCCAGGGTCACTTTGTCATCTGGCACGGCAGATTTGTGAGCCATTCCCAGCCATCCGGCTCCAAGTGAGTGCTGGTGACACCCCAGACACCGTGGCCATAAATTATGGACTTTGAGAGTCCTCTCTGGTTTAAGGAAAGGTGAATTGCCCATTGAAACCAGTTTGCAACCATGGTACATTCCTCATTCCATTCCTGCAACCCGCTCACAAAATGACTCTTCAGTGTTTAAAAACGCTTTTCCTATGATTTGGATTTTTGGGAGGAGAGCTGTTGCACAGCGTTTTAAGAGGTTATGTGAACTATAGGATTTCCACACAAACCCACTGAACTACTTGGATTGATAATTCCAGGCCAGAATCCAAACTTGCTGCGTGATTTGGTGCTGCATCATGATAATAAACTGGCTGAAAAATGCAGGGGAAAACACATTAAATATTGTGCAGATTCTCTGGGTTTTAATGAAAATCCAAGTGTCACTGTTATTGCCATTCTCTGCTGCAAAGAGCAACATTTGGAACATTTTCAATGCCTGGGACTCCCTGTCTGAGCAGGTTTGTGTGCTGGGGGCAATCAACCTTTGTTAGGCTGATTCAGCCAGGTATTAGGGTACTACAGCCTCAAATTAGGGTGGTACTACAGCCCCAAATGAGGATCCCCTTTGACCATGGTGCTTCCAGCACTCACCAGCTCATCAGGAATGGAGCAGCTCCTGCAGAGCCTGGAGATGTTCACCTGCCCTGTGCAGGGGTCAGAATTTCTCTAAGCTTCTATAAAATCAGGCCTTGCAAGGGCAGACCCTGCAGGAAGGGCTGCCAGCTTTTATTTGCTTCACCCAGCCTGGCCAAGCCTTCAAATGGAAGTATTTTTGTGGAATATGGGTCATAGTAGTGAAGGTTTTAAGCACGAAGTTCTAAACTGAAGAGTCAGGTTGTGAAATATCAGCTGGCTATGTAACATCCAAAACTGGTCGAAATAAAGGCAAGATGAGTCTTATAAAACAAATTCAGTAGTCAATGATACAGGAAGAATCAGTTCACTGTCCTTGGCATGGTGACCTTAGAGCTCATTGGGCTCAGAGGTCCCTAATTAATCAGCATCTTCTTCCAGTGTATCGCTGAGGCCTAATAAGTGGTGTTATTGCAGCATAAACCAAACTATGGAAGAGAAGGTGATTTATCTAAAAGAAAGCTCTTGCAAGTCAGAAATCAAAAGTACATTTGATGATGGATGCAGATAGCAAAAGGCATGAATATTTCAAGTGTTAACCTCGCTTCATTCTTTCTAGAATGAATCATGGTATAGATAATGTGTTCCTTTACTGCAGAACCTTTTATATAAACCTGGAAGCAAAACATATGTATCAAATAAACATCTGAAATGTTCCCAGAGGCTTCTGCATACACAATCATTTCATAATAAAGCCCAACACTCTCACTCCCAACACCTTGCACGATGCAAACAGAAAAGTCATGCTGGACAAACTGCTTGGCTGGCTTTGAGATAAATTACCTGCCCTTGTAGCCAGACTGAAATGAGAAGAGAGATGTGCAACCTTTACACCCATTAATAGAGTTCATCTGCTCTGAGCCATCTCAAGGGCTAAAGGTTAGTTTTAGTCCAGCCTGTTGGCACTGGTGACCAGGCTGTGGTTTGGAGTCACCACCAGCATCTTCTTCCTCTGCACCAGAACTGTCCTTTATTGCTAATTAGCACAAGTGATGGGTGTATGTGACAAGTGACTGACAGCACAGGACAAATGGAATTTAGTTCTCTTTCAGAAGCACTGAAGAAATTAAACTTGTTCTTTCTGTGATCTCCGCAATCCCCTGCTGCAAACCTATTTGCCTGCAGGTGACCTCGACTGAGCAACCTGCTGCTGGCTTTGTACAGGTGGAGGTGGCTGAGGAGGAGCAGACAATCACACCTTTATCCCTCTGCACAGGGATTACTTCTATTATTTTGAGAAGACAGCGAGACAGAAGTGCATTTAACCCATTGCAGAGCACCAGGAGCTCTGGTGACATCCCCTCTGGCACAGTGTGGGTGTGCTGTGTCTGACCAAGGGCCACCTCAGGGCATTCCATGGGCACCCCTTGTCCATGGGAAGCCCGAGGGGGGCACAGGGAGCTGGTCGGTGGGAAAGGATTGGGTTGGTACTTACGGTTGTTTTTTCCAGGCAGTGCAGCAGATGGTGGTGTTGGCTTTCGATTAAGGAGGTGCCTTTAGTCATGTGCTGTTCCTCTTCGGTGGATCCCTGAATAGCCACAGAAAGAGGGGGGGAACAAAACCCAAACCAGGTGTAAAAGCATGAAAACAGAACCACCAGTACCAGCATGAGCTTTCACGAGGGGAAAGAGAACCATTTCAGTGTTCCAGCTCTCCTGGCTCTTAGGAGGTTCCCTCAATATTTCCTTAATTATTTGGCTTGGAAGCTGAGGTGAGGAGCTCAGCTTTGATTCCAGACCTGGGTATTTCAGAGCTGGGGAGGAAACGTGGGGAGAACTGACATATGATATCGAGTCTCAGGAGCCAGAATATGAAGAGAAATGGTATTTTTCCAAAATGCATTAAGACCTCTAGGCTTGACGTGACCTTTGAATGCCAACAGATGTCCCCTGAACTCCGGTGTGTGTTAGGAGACAAAACACAAGCTGTCCTGCCTTCTCTGAGCAGAAAGCCTGGCTCTGCCTGACCTGCAGGGCTGGGCCCCTTGGAACTTGGGTGTGTCCTTGCCAAAACCTGAGTCAGAGCACAAAATGTGAGCCTGGGCTTCAAGCTTTGGACTCCAAAGCTGTTTCCAGAGTCAGGACTCCCTGCTCTGTCTCCCCTCTTCATGGACAGCACCATGCAGTTGTTTGCCACACCTGCAGTGTATTAAAAGGGGATGATCTTTCCCTGCCTGGTTCTTTCTGAGGGGTTATAGCAGGTCCTGAGGACTGGATTGGATGCAAACTGGGTGTGTGTAACCCCTCCTGTGGCCAAGCCCTCTTTGAAAGGGGGGGTGAAGGGAGGAACTGGCAAACACTGTGAATGAAAGAGTTAAAATATATAAATGATCCTATTCAAACATGATCCTGAGCTGGAAGGGACCTACAAGGATCATTGAGTCAAACCCCTGGCCATGCACAGACACCCCAAAATCCCACCCTGTGTCTGAGGGTGTTGTTCAAACACTTCTTAAGCTCTGGCAGCCTTGGGGCTGTGCCCACTGCCCTGGGGAGCCTGGTCAGTGCCCACCACCCTCTGGGGGAAGAGCCTTTCCCTGAGATCCCAGCTAACCCTGCCCTGACACAGCTCCAGCCCTTCCCTGGGTGCTGTCCTTGGTCACCAAGGAAGGAGCCTCATGCAGCAGTGGCAGAGGGTTAATGTTCCCCTGAAATGCAGCAGCTCCTCAGGAGAAGGAAGGTCCCACCCGCATGAGTTTCTTCTGGATTGTGGCTCTCAGTGATGCAGCTTCCTGTGATTTATGTTTTAGTAACACAGCACCAGGAGTCCTGCAAACTGAGCAGGAACCCTCCTTGCACCACTTTGCACAAAACCAGGATGAGGCCAGGCTGTTGCAGAGACCTCACCATCCCCACCCTTGGCTCATTGTATAGGAAGAACACCTGAGAACCAACTTTCCCTGCTCCCCCTGGGCACTCAGGCTGCTGAAATGTGGGGGACAAATCTGGGAGCTAACTCAGAGCAGCTGTGTTTGGGCAGCCTCTGCCATTTGGGAAGGAACTGGGTTCAGCTGAGAGTATTTAGGCTGAAAAACTATTAAAAGGCGTGGCCCCACCTAGCAAGGCATAAAAAGAGTTGAGGGGGAATGGTCTGCTTTGGTCGTGCTTGAGTCTGTGCTGGGAAGGTTTTTTTGAGACTTTTCTGCTGGCCTGGACTTGGTTTCTACGTCAGGTATGTGTGTGTGGTGATTTGGGAAAGAGCTGCTCAGGCTCCAGGGTTTTTGGTGGTTGGGATGAACTCCAGCTCTCAGCCCAGCCTCTGCTTCTGTTGGGCTGAAGGGCTTGATCTGCTTGGAGGTTCTGAAGTAGAAATGGGTAAGAGGTTGGGAGCCTGGGTTCAGTCATGTTTAGCTCACACTGAATGCTTTGTCTCGGGCATCCCTCAAAACAGTAATAGCCCAATTTAGTCAGTTTGGGTGTGGGGAGAGAAATCCAGAACTCTGTGGTTTTGATTTGTGAATCAGGTGCTTACACTCCTGAAAGTACAGCATGTCACTTACCCTGTGATCTGATGGTCAGACACAGCTTGGGAATGGAAAGTTCAATTGGGATTATCTAGAGATTTTCTGTGCTATTGGAGAGCCAGGATTAGTTTTCTCCCCCTCTCTGTTGTGTGGTGGCAGATGTAAGATTTGGGTTTTTAAGGGTATTCTCTTGCTACCACTACTTAAGTTCCTGGTCTTGAAACATACTGTGATTTCATGACACTCTAACCTGTGTGTGTCTTTGAGGACAAGCTTTTCAAAGGCAGTGACATGCATTCCAATAGCAATTAGGGCTTGTGAAATGTTTTCTACAGTAAGGGGTGCCTGGTGTCTTGTGTAATGTCACAAATGGATGTGCATGGCTTGAATCTCTGCTTAGGCACGAACCAGCAATATCTGACTGCTCAAAAGAGGAAATGGGTGGGATGGGAGACACGGCAGAACATCTTGTCAGAAGTGCCAAGACATTGCCTGTTGCTCTCAAGAGGGTCAGATTCATCTCTGGTTGAAGCATTGCATTTAAACACACCCCTGTGTCCCAGTGATTCACTGCAAATGCCTCTTCTGGCTGCCATTTCCAGGCTGGTGCTGTGATCCTTAAGTGAAGGAATAGCTCTGTCTCTGACAGATGCCAAAACACAGCTGAAGTGGTACATTAAGAAAGCTGACTTCCACAGAATTAATAGATTCCTGTGGGAATGCATCTTAGGCAGGTTATGGATTTTTTTTTGTTGCTGTTGTTTTGGAAGATGAGCATTCCCAGAAGTATTTTTAGAAGTGGCCTAAAAGAAAAAAAAGATCAGTTCCATTTTTCTTATTAACAATCCTCCTGGTGAGGTAACACATCCAGCAGGTCCTGTTGGTACCTGCTGAGATCACTGACTCCACTGGAGTCTGCCTTGGAATATTTCCCCTGGAGGTCCTTGGAAGCCTTAAAGCTGATATGATGCTGCACTAAAACACCGGGAAAGGAGAGAGGAAGAGCATCTATTGCAAACAGTACCTTTTTTATCAGGGTTTGTTTGGGAGGAAATCTAAATGGGATCTGAGAGCAAAGACAGGGCTTTGATCCCTCTGGCAGGAGACTCAAGCCAGTTGTTGAATGTTGGCAGCACAGCTCAGCCTCTCCCTGTGCCTCCCATCACAAGGCTGCCCTTGGCACTTGGGGAAATGGCTCAAGTGACCAGGAATAATATGGAATATCAGGGAGTGTGACCTGTGCCTTGCCTTCCTTTTGGATTCTTTTCAGTCAGCTCAGTGTTTCCAGAAACAAAGAGCAGGCAACCACTGAAACCATCCTTAGTGGAAATGAGGCATGAGATGTGCAGGAAGCCCTGCCCTAGGACAGTGGCAGTGCCAACCTCACAGAAACTGGGCATTTTGACAGGGCTGTAGAGGGAAGGGAACCTACAGAGGTTGCATTAGTGGCACTGCAGGCAAACAAAACCTGTGTCTTCATTAGAAGAGTCTGGCTGTAATGGAAAAGCTGGTGGGGGGGCAGAGAGGGGATGGTTTGCTTTTGGAGCTGGGATGCCAGTTCTGCAAGGATTTGATGCCAGCTGCCATTCAGTTTGTTCTTGGAAGACATTCAGTGAACTGCTGGTTGCTTGGAGGGAAGCTGAAGCACACTGAAATCCAAAATACTTCCACTTTACCTCTTTTTTGAGTCCTTCTTCACACAGAACTGGGCCCTGGTGAACCAAGATGAGCTGGGTCAGGGCTTGGGCTGTCCCTGCCCATGGGAGCAGCTACAAGGCTTATCTGTGGTTAAGCAGGTTCTGCTTGTGAAAAGGCACAAGACCTCCCAACCTCCTGCTCCTGGGATATACAGCTCCCAGCATTTCAGCTAAAAGGGAATTTCAGCTGGCTCTACAAGGAGATTAGTGCTAAGAGGATATGTAGGCTGCTGCCATGGGAAGGAGCTCACCATCCCTTGAGCACTTCTGATATAAAGCCCACTAAAAAAAAAAACCCTCTAAATGAGAAGGAAACAGTCTGAGCACTTGGTGTCTAGATGGCAAATGCCACAAATCCACATGTTTGTGAAGCAAGAGCCTGTATTCCTGCTGGAAGCAGATCTCCTTCCTGCTGCTGTCCTTGGATGAATCCTTTTCTTCCCTTTTTTCTTCCCTTCGAGAGGAGGTTGCAGGCTGAAGACGTGCTGTTCCCTTGGAAGATGGTGTCAGTGCATTCATTCTGGTGCTAATGAAAGGACATCGTGGCACATGTTCTGCAATCCTGAACAGTCCTTATTTTCCAATTTATTAGCCTGAGTGCAGAGCCCCAGCCAGGATATGTTGTGGGGCAGTGACCCTCCAAGTGCCAGGCTGCCAGGCAATGTGCTGGGCACTTGTAAAACAATAACACATGTGGGATGGCTGCTGATGGAAGTGATAATGTGTGGTCATGGCCATGGAGTAATTGCAGTTGGAATCGCTGCTGGGTGACAAAGCAGCCCTAAGGCAATCTGGCCATGTGCAGTCCATTACTGTGAGCACGAATCCTGGGTAAGGTGTCAAAATGGGATGTGCACCTGACCACTGAAGCACTTTGCTCCTCATTTGACTGACAAATATGCACAGTATGTAGATAATATTTTGGTGCCTAATATAGCAGCTGCAGGAGTCGCATTCCTTCGTGTTTTTTTACAGCTTAAAAAATTTGGCTGTCTAGACTATGCTGTCATTCACATTTTGTACCCTTCAGGAGAGTGTGTTCTCCTGCCATGAAATGAAAGGACAGAAAATCTTGCCTCGTGGAGTTAAAATGGTCACGTAAAGAAAGCATGTTCTGCAGTTGTGTAATTAATTAATTAATGCCACTACCTGGGGATGGAGAGATGTGTTGGGTCTTGATTCAGGTTTTGGCTGCTCCTCAGGTAGTCCAAGAGCACTTCTTGGTGCTTTTGCAGGTGCCAGGCATGGTTTTGGGAAGTTTCTTATTTCAGTCAATTAGTAAAAATTCAGGAATTTAGTGAATTAAGAAGTTATATTCCCATGTGTCCCAGGTGGATGGAAATTCTTTGACTGTTGCAACAGGAAGTTCCTACAGGTGGGGATATTTATTTATGGAGTCTTAATACAAATGTACACAGGATTTAGGGCTTTAGAAAGTGGGATTTATGAATCTTCCTGGGCTGTGGAGGAGTCATGTTAGGATTTCCACCCTTCATCTAGTGGAATGTTCCCTGCCCAATGCAGGGGGTTGGAATTCAATGATCTTTAAGGTCCCTTCCAACTCAAACCATTTTGTAATTTAGAGTTGTAAGCCCCCCAGAAAGCAAGTTGCACTCAGAAAACCCTGCAAAACCCTGCCCTAACTCTTCCTGTATCTCTAAATTTAGTTATTAATGAGCCCAAAGAAAACCCTAAAAAAATCCTCTAGAACCTCTTTAGAAGTGTTTTTGTTTTCATTCCTGTGTCTACAGTAGCTTTGTAGCCAACAGAATGATCCCTTTTTCCACTTATCTTTGGGCAGGTGCCAAGAAATGAACCCATTGAGCCAAATATTTCTCTGAACCTCATGCATTTTGGGCTCCAAGCATTGGTGCGTCAGCTGCTCTTCCCTGAGTGGTCTTGGCAGGGAGTTTTGGTTGACAAGACAAGTGAGGAGATTCTTGTTGGGATGACAGGCTGGAAGATCAAGTGCAAATTGAGTGTCCCTGCTAAGCTCTTCTGGCATTTTGAAAAACCAGAAACTTAAAGCTTAGAAGGAAATTTTAAATTTTGAGGCAATTTTTTGCTTGTTCTTGGGTAGTGAAAAAGCAAAAAACGCTGGCAGAGCCTTTCCTGGATGGGGATAAGGTGCTGCAATAGGTGTGACCAGTCTGCCTGGTCTTTGCTTGCTAAAGAACCTGCTCTTGAACTGCTCGACAGCAACATATGGTTCAAGAAACAGATTTTTGGGTGTCATTGCCATTCACAGAGCAGCAGACAACGTTGGATGTGTAGTCAGAAGGATAAAATTTGTTTTGGAGGGGAGAACAGAAACTGATCTGAGCACCCCACCTTCCAAATCTGCACTTGGTGTGAAGGGCTGTTGTAAAGTCACTTTAAAAGCAGTTCCAGTTGTATAAAGGGCCAGATTTCTCGATCTGGGGCTGAGCTGAGAGGCTTCCCACGGGCCAAACAAGGTGCTGCATGACTCCCACTGATCTGGGGTGGGACTGGGCTCAGGCCCTGGGGAACACCTTCCACCAGGAGCTGAAAGGGTTTTTCACCTTTGATTTTTATGGAATCACGAAGGTTGGAAAAGACCTCCAAGAAAGAGTCCAATATTTGACCCAACCTCACCTTGTCCCCCAGCCCAGAGCACTGTGTGTCATCTCCAGTCCTTCCTTGGGCACCTCCAGGGCTGGGCACTCCAAACCTCCCTGGGCAGCCCCTGCCAAGGCCTGACCACCCTTTCCAG
>JAWWEW010000073.1:5887257-5903148 GCA_035583185.1 Anabacerthia variegaticeps
GGCTCCGAATTGTCCCGCAGCACTACCATCATCACTAGGGGTGGCTCCAAATTGTCCCGCAGCACTACCATCATCACTAGGGGTGGCTCCGAATTGTCCCACATCGCCAGGGGTGGCTCCGGATTGTCCAGCAGCACTAGGGGTGGCTCCGGATTGTCCTGACTGAGATGATGCTCCGAGTGACAGGAGTGCGCCGGGGACAATGGGTGGGATTGCTCCTTTGCTGGAGTCGGGATGAAGGGATGTGATTCCAGGGGGAGCAGGAGCCTGGGATTATGCTGGGCAGAGGTTTGCATCGTAAACTGGAGTTGTGCTGTACTGAGGCAGAGGAGAAATAAGGGGCTATTTCCTACGGGGCAGTTTGTCTGGTGGATTGGGCTGCTTTCCCTTCCTGCACACAGGCAGGCTGTGATTTCCCCATACAGAGATTGTTTTTTGGGATACCATCTGTAAGTTTTATGCACGCTCTTGATTCCCTTGCCTGCTTGTTAACCATTCTCTGACAGCATTTACTGTTCTCTGTGACTGGTCAGGAAAGCTTGTGCTGTGGTTTCTGCTCCCTTATGTGGTGAGGGAGTGAGAACTGTGAGCACAGAAAGCTCTGATGGACAAATTAAAACCCCTTATTGCCATTAGATGGTTTCACTTTATGGCTTTGTGTGTGTACGTGACCTAACCCTGCAAGAATCCACCAAGCCAGGGGAAGAAGTGCATTTATCCCAGTTTCAGGCATGAATAAAGGAGCCACAGCTGGAGGTATGGAAGGGCAGTGCTGCTGTGGTGTCAGAGCTGGACAAAACAGTGAGATGAAAGAGGAGGGCAGGCTCCTGCTTGTGCCTGGAAAGCACCTGCCTTGTGCTGGTTTAAAGCCTGGTGTGATGCAGGAGTTACCAGCAGTTACTGCTTGATGGGATTTTCAGGACCTTCGAAGGACAAAGGCTCTTTCTGAGTCAGTCTTTGCAGCCACTGCTGCTGGGTGGAGTGGGAGGAGTGGAGCACTGGGATTCTGGGACCCCTCGAGGTGGGCTGGTAGGACATCTGTGAGCAGGGAAGGGCTGCAGTGGCCCTTGGAGATGTGCTGGATGACTGAGGAGTGTGCCCATCAATGTGACACACCCATGTTGCCATCCCAGCACCAGCTGTGTCAGCCACAAATGTCATCCTGTCTTTGCTTATCACTGCCATGGTACAAATTAGTAACCACAGCAAGCTCTACTACCATTTCCACCCACTCCAGTTATGTTTTTTCCTGACCCAGTGGATATATCCATATCCATTAATCCAGACATAACCACATGCAGTCAGTGCAGGGGTGTGAGCTGCGTTCATTATGGAGCCTGGGAACTGCTGGGGGCTAAACTGTGCCCAGCCCACTCAGTTCTGGTTATTTAGGCAGAGGGGGAAAGTATTAACGAGATAATAAAGGTAACAGCAAAGAATCTGATCCCTAGAAGCCAATTCCAAAGCAGGATTGGGCTTCCCAATGGTTTTTTGGCTGAATGTTTTGCATCCAGGTCTCCTTGATGAGGCGATTTCAGCCTGCATTTATTTAGACATCTGGGATGGAGTGGGCAACATTATCCATAACAAATCCTACCAACTGTGCTACATAATGGAGCCATCTGGACAGAGCCTGCCACAGAAACCTGGCCTTCCAACAGCTGGGGAAAGGGACACCCCCTTGCTGAGGTGACCAAGGACAGCCCCTGAGGGTGGATTAGTTGGGTTCTCGTAGGTTGTGGGCTGTTATCTCGTTGTGACTGAGATGTGAAGTGATGCCTCGAGGCACGACATAAATGTAGAGCAGCTTCTGGGTATGTGTGGAAGTAATTTCAGCTGGGCATTGGGCCACTATTGACAACAGGCTTTAATATTTGGATGTATGGGCTGGCTTGGGAGGCCGAACCTCTAAGCTGTAGCACACTGATTTGAGCCCTTCCTTTCAGAGGAGATATCTGCTTGTCTTATGCAATTTGGGGCTCTGGGAATTTGAACTAGCTGAACTGATGGAAAATGTCATTTTGCTTTCCTCGATGATATGAAAGAAAAGAGGCAGGATTCCTGGTTGGCTTATTGTTTCTTTGGGTTATATTCCTCCCCCCTGAACTCTATTAAGGGATGTGACAAACAGCAAACAGAGGAGGAAGAGAAAGAGGTAACTACCCCAGCAAAAATGAAATCTCTCTTAGAAAAAAAGAAATAATAAAAAGCTCTTTTCCCCTGTCAAAGACTGTTAAATATCAACAACAACAAAAACATATTCCACACAGATTCTTTGTGGTTGAAAAAACCCATGTTTTTTAAATGTCAGCCAGCTCCAGTCTTAACCTTATTGTTTCTCCCTCTCCTTAAGTTCCCAACCCCATCCCCTGCTGGGAACTGAGTCATGTTCTGTTGTGAGCTCTCCTTAGACAGCTCACAGCTTTGCTCCACTCGCTTTCTCTGCCCGTTCTGTTCTCCATGCTCTGAAGTTCACTAACCCACCTCCAAAATTTAGGGTGTCAGCTGGAAAACAGAACATTTCAAAGCTGACTCCCCTGCTCTGCAGCAAATCAATTATTATAATGGCCTCGTTATTGACAGCTGTGTGGGTTGCCTTTCTCCTGGGTGCTGGGATGACACAAACCCGGTGCTGAGAGTTCTCCTCATCCCCGTCTCCCCTCTCCATCCCCTCTGCTCACTCCAGCCCTGCTTTCTGTGCCTCTGGGAGTGATGGCTGGGTCTGGAACAGGCTGTTTCTGACGTGCCTCTTAGAGAACAATCACACATTTGTGTCCTTGCTCTTCCTTCCTTTTGGCTTAAGCCCCTTTTAAGCATCTCCATAGTTACCTCTTCCTCAGGCTGCAGAGTCATAGCTGCCTGTGTGCAACCAGCTCTTGTTGTCTGGAATAACCTTCCTCCATCTACTTCCTCTCATTGACTTCCAGCTGAAAACATTCAGCTTCCCCCTCGCTCATCCTCCCTCTCTTCTGCTGGCATTGGCTCTGTGATTGAATGCTTTAATTCATCCACCAGACAATGTGTCCACTTCTCTGCTTCACCTGATTTATGCCACCTGCTCTTTGATAGCCTGGGATACAGTTTTCAGGTCGATCTTCTAGTTCTGTGTGAGAGCAGCTCCACAAAATGATTTTGTCCTGCGTAGTCCTTGCCTTGCCTAAATCTGTGTTTGGTTCTTTGCTGGAAACTTACAGCCTGGAGGATGAAATGAGAAGTGTGTCTCAAGGCTCTTGCAGCACTTTGCTTGTTCTCAGAGAGTCAAAGGCCACCAGATAATAAGTGAAATGAATTGAACAGACTAAGAGGCTGCAGTCGTCAAAAGCATATTTACTGCAGGCTTGAAACCAAGCGCTGTGATTACTGAAGTTTTATATTTGCAGGCAGATGCAGTTTAGCCCCTGTGAAATGCACCAGTGAAACCATTGCCAATCCTCCTGGGATTGTCACCATCCCAGGCTCTCGGCTCATTTAGCAAATCTGACTCTTAGAGGATAAATGTACTTCAAACAGCTTTTTTTTCTTTCTTCCTCTCACAGCATCTGAGCCTTTACATTCTCCTCCTGTTGTCCATACCTCACTTTATAAGAGGCCCCTCTCTGAACATTTGTTTTCTCTCAAACTGTGATTCAGAACAAGTTGACAAAATTTCAGCCTTCAGGGGGCTGGTCTAGAGACCATTTGCTTTAGGCTGCTGTTGCTCTTTCCAAGGAGCTCCTGTTACCTCCATGTGCTTCCTGAGCCTGGGCAAAAACTGCTTTAAATGTGCTTTTGGACACTTGGTGTGTTCCCATGGGAGGGACACAGGGGCTTAACCTGTAATTTCATCAGGAGCTGTAGTGACAGGACAAGAGGAATGGACTCAGACTGAAAGAGTCATTTTAGATGGGATATTGGGAAGAAATTCCTCCCTGGCACAGGTTGGGCAGAGAAGCTGTGGCTGCCCCAGCCCTGGAAGTGTCCAAGGCCAGGTTAGACCAGGGCTATAAATCCTTTCTGGAAGTATTTTCACTAAGAAGTTTCATGCTTTCTTCTTTCTTATCTTCCTTTTATTTTTTTTAACTGTTCTTTTAAAGACAGTGCCTTTATTTTCAGTATTGGTTCTCCACTAAAAGACATGGGAATACATTTGCCTCTCAGCCTCTTGAGTTTACTTCAAAAAGAACCATTCTTGCAGGATTTTGACCAGTGTCTGAGTCCAGGGATCTACAGCATTCCTGTGAATTTTGGGAGAGCAATCTGCACTTCAGAGACCACATCTATTCTGTTTTCCAGCCCTGCTTTCCTCTCCTGCCCTGCTCTGGTGGGAATAACTTGGCTTGGGGCTGTATTGACTCAGCCTCCAACTTCTGAACAACAAACTGTTCTCCTTTCCCTCTGCTGCTAAAGGAGCAGCATTTTAGCAGCTGCCTCTGCTTTTTCTTGCCAGGGTTGAAAGGTGGGTGTGGGAGGTGCAGCCCCCAAACCAGCACCACACACTTGTCTCCTTCTCCTTTGCATCTTTGCTGTAAACTGAACACAGCGAGAGAGGCTCCAGCATCATCTGAATTACAAAATCATTCCATTGTCAAGCCTTGAAGTGTCACATTCCCTTTCAAACACCAAGGCTGTGACATTCACTGAAGAACAGCGTCATTTCAAAGTCAGGAAGGTCTATTCTTAGCACATCACTCAAAAAAGGGGGGAAAAATGTCTTTGGAGGGAAAAAAACCACCATAACAATTTTACCAAAATGAACCTTGTCAGAAATGATCAATTCATCTTCCATTCAGATTGACCTGGTCCTTGCTACATGCCAGAGGACAGGATTTGTTGGCATGGCACAATAAATTAAGATTGCCAGATCTCCTTGTAATTAATTGTCTTGCAGCGCAGGTTTGGCAAAGGATAATTTATCTATAAAGTGATTAAATCATTGGTAGTTTGGTTTGGGTTCTTTTTTTTTCTTTTTAAGGAACATTTCTCCTCAGTTAGACAAAGAATAGTTGCTGATGAGTAACAGCCACCTCCCAGTACTTTATTGATGCTATTTAAATACCTCTTCCTGCTAGACCAGTGCCTCCTCAACAGCCACGAGACAAAGTTAAGACATTATAAGAGTTATGATTCTTAAACTGAATAGAAATTCTACAGCATTTGTCCCAATACAAATGGACAACAAACTACTCTGCGATTCAGCAAGAGAAATAATTTATGAAGTCTCTAGAGTGCTAAATGAACACATTCACTTATATTTCAGAGCTGTGTCTTTTAATTCTGTCTCTAAGAAGCTTCTACTGGTGGATTCTTCCTATTCAAGGACTGAGAGGGCAAAGAGCTTTTTCCAAACCTGCTTGTAAAAGCCACGCAAAAGTCTTTGTGTCTTTAATTAGATGGGGAGAGAGTTTTAACTGGTTTTGAGGATGGGATTCACTGGGGGATGATGCTGGAACAAGTGTGCTGTCCAAGCAGATCCTTGATCCCTGGGTAGGTCCTGACCATCTCCAGAGGGACTGTCATTAATGTGCTTCTGTCTTTCCTTCTCTTTAGTATTCATGCAGGGAGGATCATGTGAAAATTACTCACACTTCTGACTTGAGAAAACTTTCTTAGCTGAGAAATTCAACCAATATCAAAGGAATTAGAAATTCAAATGGGGGGAAATTATACACTGTGTGTGTCAATACAGCAAACCTCATAAAAGCTGCAATCAATCACGTTGGCATCAAAGGTGCTGGTACTTTTCCCTGTCACCAAGTGGATCACAGTCCAATGAATAAAGGAAAAGGTTAATCAGGAGAGGAAAGGTTGGTCTGCTGCCGGGAGGGAGGGAGAGAGAGAGTGTCTCATCCAAAAGCACAGAGCTGGAGTCAGTTCTGGGGCCTCTTTGATGTGATCTGTGGTCATGCACCAATCTTGCTCGTGTCTTTGATGCCTGGGTGTGGAGCAGGTTCTGTCTCTGGGCTGTGGCAGTAGAACAAGTGCTTTCTCTGTCCTCAGTTCTTGAGATGGGCTATTGCACAGTGGCCCCTTAAGCTCCCCTGAGTTCCTCAGCCCTTCCCATGTTCCTGTTACAAGTTAAATCTCAATTCCTCATGTCTGGGTGCAGCCTCACACTGCACAACTCACTCTGCAAATCAATTCATTAAATGAATGTAATGATCCGTGTGGGTTTCCCACTGGCCAGCTCCTGATGGAACAGTGTGTGACACAGAGTGGACTTTCGTTATGATATCTTTATATTTTTTAATCTATATTACATTGTATGACTGTTCAAAAAAGCAACTTCCCCTCAAAAACACCTCCCCTGTTTCACGTGCTTGATGTCAAACCTCGGGCAGGGATGTGTAAAACCCAGCAGTGACTTCCAGAGGCTGCAACTGATTCCTGCACCATTCTGCCTTTCTGTTACTCTCCTTTTGTGTTTTGTCTGCCAAATTCTGTGGTTTTGTAGGTCTTGTATCTCAGCTCTCTGCTGTCAGCTCCCTGAGATGCAAGGAGTAGGCACGGCCCAGATGCTCGCCTGGAGCAGAAATAGCACATCTTTTCTACTACTCTTCCCCATCAGGTCCCCTGAGTCGTGGATTTCTGGCAGACAACATTCCATGGGGAGCAAAAGAACCTCAGGCCTTTAGTTTGCAGTTGTTGTAAAAACCTGATTCCGGTTTTGGTGTAATTTAGCAGATTGAAATAGAGATATAATAAATCTCTAAGCGACTCAGCAGCTTATACTGGTAGGAGCTGTTCAGATTTTGGAATATTCAGTAATCCCCTCACACTTCCAGAGGCTTTTTGGTATTCTCAGTGTCACAGCTGCAGCTTTGAGGGGTTATGTGTACTGATAAGTGCATGTTTGCATGTTGCTGGATGGGTGTTTTCAAAACTACAGGAACAAAGCCAGCCAGAAGGGCAAACAGCTCCTGGTAATGATTTCAGGCTTTATGTGCACATATATATTATATTAGTATATATATTATATATTAGTTTCAGACAGCCATGGAGGAATGGTGAGCAATAACCACCCCAGTGCTTCTGAAGCTGGAAAAGACACCAGGACTGAGGTTGTGTCTGTACAGGGGTGTGCAGTGCTCAGGATTGTCCCTGTGTCACTCAGGGGCTGAGCCCTGCAGGGCTGACTTACCTTCTGTGCCCTCCTCTTGTCGGCTCGCTGGTTCTGGTGGTAAATCCGGCTGAAGTTGGAAACAATGACAGGAACCGGCAGAGCAATGACCAGCACCCCACTCAGAGAGCAAATGGAGCCAAAGATCTTCCCAGCGATTGTCTTGGGCACCATGTCACCATAACTACGGGGGAAAAACAGAGAGGGAAGCCCCTCCTTCAGACAAAAAGCCTTGCCACGTTGCCCTGAGTGCACAGCTGGATGCTAAAGCTTGGAAATCCATCATGCAAGTGACCATTGGTGGGGCTGTCACCCTGCAGTGCCCACTGACACCACACTTGGGCTGGGGGTTAAGCTAAACTAAAGAAAAGCAGGTTTTTTGCAGAACAGACCTGCTGGTTCAGGCAGCTGCTGAGTGTTTAAATTCCTCACTCCTTCCATACCCACCTCTCCATGTAGATGAGCTCTAGCAAGCTTTAAACCCTCTCTGCTTGTGAGCAGGTTCATATATTTTCATTCCCTCATATCCAGGTGCAAATGAAGACTGATTTGCACTTCCATTTCAAAGCCCAGCAGTTTTCTGGCCATCTGCACAGTCAGAAATTTAAAGGTTTCTCAAAGTCTGGCTTGAGTAAAAGGTGAATTCTCAGGGATATGAGACCAGCTGGAAAATACTCAGAGAAAACCCTGTGCACTGGGTTTGACCCAACAGTCCTAAATTGTAATTTGTATTACATAAGGAGGACCTGGACCTGCTGAAACAGGAGCAGAGGAGGCTACTGAGATGCTCAGGGGCTGGAGCACCTCTGTCCTAGAGAAAATCTGAACTCTAGAGAAGCCTCTAGGTGCTGTCAGATGATATTTGGGATTTCTGTGGTCTTCTTTGAGATGGTTCTAGTGTTTGATGCAGCAAATATTGAAAAGCAAAATGATTTTTACAGTCGAGGCTTTATTTTTACCTTTGCTGTCAGTATAAGACCAACAAAGAGCTTTGATGGGAACAGAGTTGAGCTGAGATTAATTTACATCCAAGGGGAAAACCAAATATTTTAAAATACCTTTTTTTTGGTCAGCTGAACTTCTTGTCCTCATCCAAGAACTTGTTGGTATGAGGGTCTGAATAAAAGCAGAAATCATTACATGTTAAATGCTTCAGGCTTCATTAGCTGACGCTTATTTATCCCAAGCACAACCCTTCTCCACCTTCACCCCTCAGAATCACTCAAATCAATAATTGCTCTTCATTTCTATTAACTTTTTAGCTACTGCCTTATGCAAAGATACTTCCAAAGCTCTTGCTAAGTGACAAGGTCTTCTACCTCATTTAACACTGGCCTGAAAAAAAATCAAAAAATCAAAAAATCAAAAAATCCTACTTTTCTCCTGCTGGCCCTTAACACAATAAGGCTGAAAATTAATCATATGCCTCAAACATGATCCCAGTGACCCAGAGCACTGAGAGAAAGCCCTTCTGTGAATTTGTAGAAAGTCTAATAATAAGTGTCTGGCTCACAGTCTGCCTCGTGGAGTTTTGTTCTTACATGCAGACTGAGAGTCACCTCATTACTTGGGACTGCAGAGAAGGTGCTTTCCAACACCATCAGGAGGGATAAACTCTTGGAGCAGGGAGGGTTTTGCTGAGGAGATGGAGAACTTCATTTGGAAAACTATCAGGAGAGGCACCAGAATGAGGAACGTGGCTCTGTCTGGAGCAGAGTGCACAGAAACAAGGCTAGAATTGGTCACACTGACTTGTGGATCCACCACAGAGATCAACTTGGAGAGGACTCTGTGGGATTCTTCCTCTGGAATGGCACCTCAGGCACTTGGGCTGTCTTCTCTGGTGAGGTGGAAATGGCAGATCTGATGTTTGGGAATATCCCAGCCAAACCCAAAACCGGAGCTTGATGTAGATCCCCTTGCACTTAATGAGAGGCCTCCCTTTGACTTTGTCAGGGCTTGGAAAGAACCTATAAAGTTGCAATTGTTCCTCTACTGACACACAGAGCTCCTGCAATATTAATTGCTGGAATGACTATTTTTGTCCTGATGGTACCACAAGGTACTAATGGCCCCGTGGCATATTGACAACAGGTACAGTGCCAAATAAACTCAAATATTGGATTTCAGTTAGTCCTAATTAGGCATTTCAAACCCCAAACTTCTTTTCCCCAGACTGGAAGGAGAGAACTCAACTTTCCCATTAATTTGTTTACTAAAAGGCAAGTTGTCATCTAAAAAACTTCTAGAGAAAGTGCATTTTAAGTAATTCATCAATAATCTCATTAGAGCAGCAAGAAGATAGAAGAGTTGGGTAATGATTAACATTCAGAGGGTCTAACGGGATGTTTGAGCCTGGAAGGAAACAACAGGAGGCTGCAAATTCAGTAGACTTTTCATGTGACCTCTAGTAAATCATTTCAGTTTTCTGCACCTTGGTTCCCCACTGAAGAAATGGCAATTAATGACTTATTCTTTGCCTGGCTGATTAAGGAGGTACTGAGCTCTCCAGAGCAGGAGCTGCCCCACATTCTGGATATATCCAGCAGTGATTCCTGAGTGCTGCTGGATTACAAATATTAATAATGCAGAGCAGTTGTGCAGAAAGCTGGGGTAAACACAGCCTGTATGTGGCTCCTCTGGACAAGCTGAGGGGCCAGAGCATCAGCTCAGATGTGGAACGTGCCCAGAGATAAACACTGGAGTGTTGGAAGGTGTTAAAAAAAGGAAAAAAAATGACTTTTAAATGGTCACTCTTTAGAGTGGAAAAGACTGAATGCAGAACTTGAAGCATTTTTTATTTGTAGAGTGACTTCTATGTTCTTGGGATACAAAAAGGGGGTCATATGTCACTCACCCTAATTAGCAGCTATTAGTCTTGACAACATAATGTGCTGTTGTTTTTCTCTCTGTCAGTGGAGAAAGTGTTCTCAAATAGAGGTCACTGCTTGGGAGTCCTGGTTTTAGCCACAGAGGTGTCTGGACATTGCTTAGGTCCCCAGCTGGAGACAGCAATAAATAAGGTGCTGAACAGCTCATCAAATGACTCACTCTAAAAATAGCCCCTCTGATGATCCTGTGTCTCTGTGCAACATTCAGAGCCTCAGAAAGAGGGAATTGTAGGAAAACAGCTGGAATAGCCCATGGTACAGGGGCATTGGAAGGTGGAATGGCAATGACAGCTCTGAGGGGATATGAAGAGGAGACTCTTTCCCAGCAGTCTTTTAATGTACCAGCTTTTGAGTCTGGGTAAGACCCAGAGAGGGGCAGGGGCTTCTGGGTCATAAATGCCCCCTTGTCTCCATGGGCTTCACTGGATGTAGAGGAGCCAACAGTGCAACTGAAAAGTGCTAAACCTGTATAAAAATCTAGATTAATCTGCATTGCAAAGGGCCTTAAAGCTCATCTCATCCCACCCTCTGCCATGGGCAGGGACACCTTCCACCAGCCCAGGTTGCTCCAACCTGGCCTTGGACATTTCCAGGGCTGGGGCAGCCACAACTTCTCTGGGCACCCTGTGCCAGGGTCTCTCCACTCTCCCAGCCAAGAATTCCTTTCCAATATCCCATCTAACCCTGCCCTCTGCCAGTTTGAATCCATTCCCCCTTGTCCTGTCACTCCAGGTCCTGGACTCCAGTCCCTCTCCAGCTCTCCTGGAGCCCCTTTAGGCACTGGAAGGGGCTCTGAGGTCTCCCTGGAACCTTCTCTGGGCTGAACAGCCCCAACTCCTCATCCTGTCTCCATAGGGTTGGTGCTGTGACCAACCTAGTGGCCTTCTTGGGACTCATTCCAACAGCTCCACGTTCCTTGTGCTGGGACCCCTGAGCTGGAAGCATCACTGCAGTGTCACCAGAGCAGGGTAGAGGGGGACAACACCTTCCTTCTTACCAGTAAACCTGTCTTTGTGTTCCCCCTGATTTGGGATTTGTGCCTCCCTCTGGCACTGCCAGCTCTGGCAGAGCTGCTTTCTCTCTCTAACCTTTGCCCAGCACAGCAGAGGCAGAAGAAGATTTCACTCCAGCCTGTGAGCTTCTGTTTTCAGGACAATAAGGACAGAGTAATAACATTATGTACTCTACAATAGACCGTGATTTTGAAAGCCTTTTGCGTGAAAGGGCTGGAATAAAGCATGGAATTAGCATGGAGCTTTCCAGGTGCAAGAGATCCTTTTTAATACTGTAAGGAAATCACTAGGCAATGTGGTGATTTGCACAAAGGAGAGGGAAAACTGGCTAAAACTCCTCTGGAATGTTTCACTTGCATTGCCAGGCTGTGCATGTTGCATTTGACAGCTCAGAGGAGCTCCTGTCCCTCCATTTCACACGAGCAAGTCCAGTGTGATCCTGCTAATGGTGCTTTGAAGCCCTGGTGAAGTAAAGATCGTGGCACTTGTAATGATCCAGTGGCAACAAACCCATTGCCTGGGTCATCCTCCTTGCTGGAATTAACCCTCAAAACCCAGAGCTCTCTGGAGTACCATGAATTGCTGCTCACCTGCTCTGCTGTCCATGGGATCACTGAATGGTTGGGGTTGTAAGGGGCATTCTAAAGGCCATCTAGTCCAATCTCCTGCAATGACCAGGGGTGTTTCCAACTAGATCAGGTTGCTCAGAGCCCTGGCCAACCTGACCAGGGAAGTCTGGTTGGGTTTTATTGGGTCATAGAATCCCACACTGGTTTGGGTTGGAAGGGAGTTTAAAGCTCATCCAGTTCCACCCCCTGTCATGGGCAGGGACATCTTCCACTGTCCCAGGTTGCTCCAAGGCCTGTCCAACCTGGCCTTGGACACTTCCAGGGCTGGGGCAGCCACAGCTTCTCTGGGCACCCTGTGCCAGGGCCTGCCCCCCCTCCCAGGGAAGGATTTCTTTGTAATATCTAATCCAAATCACCTCCTCCTGTCACCTGCTCATTCCTCCAACTACAGATCCACTCTATATCTGATTTTTTCATGTCCAGAAGGCATCAAGATATTTCTAGAGCTGTTCTGGGCAAGCTTTGTGAGGATTAATTAGTTAACACTGGCTCAATATTTTGAAAATGTGGGAGAAGTTTTTTGGCAGTGCTTTGCAGCCCAGACTCTGTAATCCGTGCCCATAAGGATAGTCTGGTATGTTAATGTCAGCTTTTCAAATCAGCTAATCCTAGAAGGAGCAGGATGTGCCTGAGGAACCCGACACGTGAGGAGGCTCGTGGTGCCTCCTGAAAGAAGGAGCTGCAAACAGAGCCATGAAGGCTTTGAAGCAAGAGAATCTATAAACAGGCTGTCAAATGACAGACTTGAACAGCAAATCAGCTGTGTCTGGGGAAGCACAGAGCCTATTTCATGCTAGGATTCTTTTACATTAAATATACTTATTTTCTGCCTTGTTTTGAGCTGGGCAGCTCCCCAGCTGGGGATTCAACTTCTGCGATGTCTGGCTCGGTTTTACGCTGCTGTTTTCTTTTTTTCCCTGGCAGATTTTATTTGGTGATGTTTTCATGGGTGCTCTGGATATTCAGCTGCAATTCCATCCATCAGCCAAGCTGGGAGGGATGAGGGCTGGAGATGCAGATCAGCTTTAGCAGCAGCAGCTTATCTTCAGTACTTGGATTCATTTTGATTTTTTGTAAAGCTGTGGCCAGCACTTACTTAGTAGGGATTTGCCAGGTAAAGATGCCTTTTTGATTTTGTTCTGGTTTATAAATCCATATCTCTTAGTATTGTGTAACAAAAGGACTGAGATGTATCTAAAATTGTCCTCTTCTGAAGAGATACAAATTCTGTTGCTTCTCTAACAGTGAGAATTGAGAGGCAGATTATTCCTAATGACTTTCCCAGGGTGGATGTGAACTGGAGACCCTGTACCAACCCTCACCGAAGCCAAAGCAAGGGATAAGATGGATTTGGGGTCAGCTGCAGCTCGAACAGAAAAGGTGACCTGGCTGAAGGTCTCTGAGAGCAACTGGTAGCATAAATATTCCTTACAACAACAGCAGGTACTGCCCAAAGAAACAGGAATGTTTATGTAGACTTGGGAATAAACTGAGTAGGTTATTTAATACACAGAGGGTGGAGAATACTTAATAGATGAACACACTGGTTCCATTTATTCTTCCTAGCTTGGATAAACTTCTCAGCCTGTAGGCAGTTAAAACAGATGGTCTGAATTTGGGTAACATTCAGACCTTGAGATGGAGCTAAAAAAGGAATTTCATTGGCAAGGAAAGTAGGTCAGAAAGCTAAAGCCCCTAGTCCTAAAATGATGAAAGGCTTCTAATCAAGTCTTCCCTATTACCATTCATTAAACAGAGCGCGGGAAGAAATGTTATTAGAGACCTTTGAAAAAGGGATTACGGTGGGATCATGAACATCCTCCTTCCTGCAAGGGGATCTGTGCACTCCCAAGCCTGTTTTGGGGTGGGATGGGTGGCCATGAACGTTGATTTCCCAAAGTCCTCCAGGCTGGACTGGAGCCCCAGCAGGATGGGGAACCTGTACCAGTGCACCCAGTGGGCCCAGTTCAGCTCCTCAGTTCAGCACGTTCCTAATTCCTGCTCCCTGGCAAGATGAGAACATGCTTATTCAAAGATTTATTTTATTTTTATTTTTAAATGATGCTAAGGTGACTGTTTATTCTTTGCACTTGGCAAACCCAAGGTGATGCACTGTCATCATTCCTCCCCCTTTCCCCTCCAACAACTGCTGGAAACGACCCTGCTCCAAAGGGAGAATTGCTGCCATTTCAGCCCTGCCAGCAAATGCATTTTCAGAGATAATGTCAGAGATGTCCTGTTTGCTCTGCCTTAATGGTAGATGTTGACCATCTGCCTTGATCCTCAGCCATCACTGTCACTGCAGCAGGTGACCAAAGGAGGGGCTGGAATCTGGAACATCCCATGGATTCGAATAACTCAGGAATGACGTGCAGGGCAATTTGCTGCTCACCAGAAATAGCAGTTTACGATGTCATACACATCTCACTAAAGGAAAATAGATGATGGCTTTCTTTTATGATAGCTCAGCTTTTGCCATGACTGCTTATTAAAGCATTGACTCTTTTTTCATGGAAAAAAAAAATTAAACTGTTGATTGAACAGTTTTTCAGAGAAAAAGTGGAATTTAGTTCAAGGTAGAATCAATATGAGAAAAGCTGAATTTCACTTTGGAGAAAATACCTCCAGTCTTAACCTTTTATTCCTGATGTTTATTCATTCAGCTTTTCAGAGGAAGCTCTCCTCCTCTTAGTTCTTGCAAAGCTGATCTACCTAGCAAAGAAAATAATCTCAGGGGTTTTTTACTTCATGTCATCAGAGTTTTTGATCCTCAGATCTCAGTTTTACCTGTGATAGATGTATCAGAAAAAGCTTTTTAAGACTGGTTGTTTGTTTTGGTTTACCTGCTGACCTGAACAGTGGTTTTCATTAGAAAGGACTTTCTCCAATTGATATTTTAACTTTATTGAGGAGTCTTAACATTTTTGGTGTTTTCTGCTCTCTGGGCCATGATTTTTCTGACCTGGACATGCCTGTGAAGAGGAAGTTTTTCAATGGACTCCTTGAACATCTCTAGACATTTAAACTTGGCAAATTGTAAAGGTCTTTGGTTCCCTGAATGATGAAAGTGAGTTTTTTTCTTACTCTAAACTGCTAATGATGTTTTAGCTGATGGCAGCATGGGGACCTGGGGCTCTCCGTGGCAGCCTCGTGCTCAAAGGGGATTTATTGTCAGCAGAATTAAAAAATGCATAAATGTTCCCAACGAGCTCCTGTTTAGCCCATCAACTCCCCATTATCCCTTGAGAAAAATCTCACTGGTTTCCCATAACAGTGGGGATTTATTGCCATACATCAGCAAAACCAAAATACCTATTTGATTCTTTCTGCTGGCAAAACCCCACCCTGGCTGTGTCTCTCCAGATCATGGTTTTTCCCCCCATAAAGGTGAAAGTGTGATATTATTTTTAAGGACTTTTGCTTCCTTGGTAATTGAAGCTTTTCACCCTGACAGCAAGTTCTTCTCAGCCAATATTTCATTTCATTTAAATTCTGATGTGGGCACCAAGACTCAAACCCATTTAGAAGAATCAGCCCTTGGGTGGCTCAGGGCAGTCACCACGTGTGGCTCCTCTTTGGCCCTCCACCCTTCTCTTTGGCAAGTGCAGGAGCTCTAATGAGGCACCACGGGCTGATCTTTGTGTTTATTTCTCTGTTTCATTGCAGTGGAGAGAGGGGAAGTCCACACTGTGAGCTCTGATGCTCAGAGCTGTCTCTCCTAACAGCTTGTGATGAAAACACGCCTGAAGAAGTTACTGTATGCACAGTTATTAATTAATTTAGGATTTGGCATTGCTATCACTCTGCCAGGATGTCAGCCATCCTAATTTATCTGTGGGGGTTTTATCCAGTACACAAGGAGGGGGTTCTGTCCCTCTGTCCCCCCAGGTGAGACCCCACCTGCAGAGCTGCTCCAGCCCTGGCTCCAAAGGCATGGGAAGGACATGGAGCAAGTCCAGAGGAGGCACCAGGATGGTCAGAGGATGGAGCAGCTCTGCTGGGGGAATTGGGGTTGTTCAGCCTGGAGAAGAGAATGTTTGGGGTGACCTCATAGTGGCCTCCCAGGACCTGCAGGGATCCTGCAGAAAAGATGGAGAAAGACTGTTTGCAAGGGGCTGGAGGGACAGGACACAGGGAATGGCTTCCCACTCTGAGAGGGCAGGGATAGAGGGGATATGGGGAAAAAATCCTTCCCTGTGAGGGTTGGGGGGCCCTGGCACAGGGTGCCCAGAGAAGCTGTGGCTGCCCCTGGATCCCTGGGA
>JAWWEW010000073.1:5903248-5985822 GCA_035583185.1 Anabacerthia variegaticeps
GGATATGGGGAAAAATCCTTCCCTGTGAGGGTTGGGGGGCCCTGGCACAGGTTGGGCAGAGGAGCTGTGGCTGCCCCATCCCTGGAAGTGTCCAAGGCCAGGTTGGACAGGGTTTGGAGCAACCCTGGGCTGGTGGAAGGTGTCCCTGCCCATGGCAGGGGTGGGACTGGATGACCTTTAAGGTCCCTTCCAACCCAAACCAGTCTGTTATTCTATGAAACAGCAGCTTTGCAGCCCAGTGAGTTGTTCATCTTTAATTTCTTGCTGTGACCCCAAGCAATATTTTTAACCTTCATGTTTTCTACTGCCATTAAATGTGAAGAATACTCGGGGAATATTAGGAAGAAGTCCTGAGTATTATTGTCCATCTGATAGAGGCATCTGGTGGGGGAGCAGCTTAGTGCTGCTCTTCTCAATAATACTCACTTTTTAGAAAGTGTTTGTTTTAATGGAAAATAAAATGTCCCAGATTAAAGTATTATTTATTTCTGGCTGCATACACTAAAGGCCTTTCAAATTACTTCATTCATTATTAATTCAAGAAGAAGCCTCATATTACTCAGAGTGAAAACCTTACACAATTACCTGCTCATAGAATCCATTTTTTTTCTTTTTTGGAGCATCTTAAAGTTCTCTGTAAAAGGAATCTTTTTGGAAAACACACAGGCTGGAGAGGGCAGTCAGTGCATTGAGCAATTAGACTTTTCACCTAATAGCAGGGTTGAAGGCTCCCTGCCCTGTCTTAAATCCTTAACTGTGGTGTCAGCTTAAAGGAAATGCTGGGTTTTCGCTTTCATTTCATCCTCATCTTTTTCTTTTCTGTCTTTTTAAGCAGCTTGAGTGTCCATGCTGAGCCATGTCACATTCCAAATGATCCCCATACTGTGCATTTTAATGAGCTGCTAACACTGATTATACAAAAAGCAATCTCAGAAATATTTACTGAGTCAAAAAAAAAAAAAGGCAAAAAAAAAAAGCCTATGGGGAACTAATTAGCTTTTTAAGAATTGGGTTTTTGAAAGTCTCGGTTTCTGGAAAAGTTGAACTTGGAAGCAGATCCAAAGAAGTTGAAGAAGTGAGTAGAAGGAAAGGGGGGAAGTTGTGATGGAGTATTACACATCCCAGGCATCTTTGTACTGGTCAGAAATGCACTGGAAGCTGCACATATATATATATATATAAATATATATATATGTGCAATAAATGCCATTATTATGCAGAGGAATGCCATGCCATGCTATGCCTGCATCCTGTATCAAGTTTCTGAGGGGTCGATCAGAGAGGGACAAAATCGTTGTCCCTCTGTCCCTGGCCAGTTCCCTCCCCCACAATTATTTGAAATAATGATGTTGGAAACTCACTTCCTTCAAGGCAATGAGCAGTTACAAGCAAATTCCAGTTAGTTTGGGACAGATCTGATTAAACCTTCCCTGTCCTGCATTTCCAGGGCTCGATATTCCCTAAATACACATTTCTATCCCTTCCAAGGGAAAGTGGTTTAATAATGTGACATTTGACATCAAATAGTGCCATGGAAGGAATTGAGAATTTACTTGAATCACGCATAGATTGCAAATGAAAGACATTCCAGTGGCAGGAGGGATTGCATGAGCATCCAAAGGCCTGTGTTGCAGAGGGCTCTCATAAGCTCTGCAGAAACGATTTGAGTGCAGATTTGAGTCGTGGCAATGTAAGGACCAAGTCCTTGTAATGATGGGTTGAAAGGCAATTTGGAAATTCAAATGTGGAACGAGTCGTTGAGGGATGACTTTGTGTGCACAGGATATTGCTCAGATCAGAAAGATTGGAGAGGGGTTTGCTTCACTGCCCTTCAGTGAACCCACCAACAACATTGCAAATGTTGTAGGAGCTCCTGGGGTGTGGGAAGGCAGCACTGGGTGCTCCTCCCTCCCGTGGGTGCAGGGGCTCTGGTGCTGAGAACTGGGAAGGAGGGTGGGTGTGCAGAGAGGGTCAGCCTTTCAGGAAAGCAGAACCTTGGACTGGTCAATATGGGTTTCAAAGGCAGCATCCCAGAATTCCAGAATGCTTTGGGACCTTCCACCAGCCCAGGTTGCTCCAAGTCCTGTCCAACCTGCCCTTGGACACTTCCAGGGAGGGGGCAGCTTCTCTGTCCAACCTGTGCCAGGGCTTGCCCACCCTCACAGGGAGGATTTCTTTTCCCAATATCCCATCAAACCTGCTTTCTGTGGGTGTGAAGCCCTTCCCCTCTGTCCTGTCACTCCATGCTCCATCCTTCTTGCCCTGCTTGGGGTACCCAGGGCTGGATTCAGTCCTTCCAGCCTGGCACTGCCCAGCTCCTCGTGGCTTTGCTGTCACCTCCAGTGTGAGCAGAATGAGAATTGACACAGGCCTTGATTTACAAAGTTAATTGAACTCCTAAGAGGGATCACTGGAGCACTGGTGCAGGCCTAATGCTATTTGCATCTTTACACACCTAAATAATTTTGCAAATCTGGCCATAGACTCTACAGAGGACTCCTAAATCCACTCAGGTTTTAGCTCAGCCAGCCCAGCCAGGAGACACAGGCTTTGCTGCAGCACAGGAGGCACAGGCTGAGCGTTGTGCACCATGAAAAATTGGGAGGTGGCACCCAGGAGGTGTTAAATTCTGCTCACCAGCCCAGGCTGGTGCCTCTGCAATGCAGAAGACTCGGTTGGCGTGGGCTTGCTTTGTTCTACCTTGGGTTAGATACTGAAGGATTCCTTCTTTGTGCCCCTCCCCTCCTTTCTTTAATGGTCTGCTTGGAATAAATCTGAATGTCTTGCCTTGGAGCAGGTGCAGAGCTGTGCTCCAGGAAGGCTGTGGTATGGTTGCAGCACCATTATCCCATCCCATCCCATCCCATCCCATCCCATCCCCTCCCATCCCAGCCCATCCCATCCCATCCCTCTCAATCTCACTCCCCTTTGCTCCTGGGATGGAAGGAGCCCCTGTGGCTACTTAGCTACAGATTTTATTCCAAGCTGGATGACTTCAGCATTCCTCACTCAGAGCTGGACTCCTTCTGCTTTTTTTTCTATGAATAAAATTTGAGTTTTTGGAAGCCTGGAAATAAATTCCTCCCCCCTCCCTGTCGTGTATAGCAGAATATAAAAATATGTAATAAACCCCCAAGAAATACAGGTGTCCCCTGCTTAGTGCAGGGCAGCAAAGTTGTCACAGATGAAAACAAATAGCTTTTTCTTGGGCTATCTACTCTTTTATCTTCTATCTTCTTTTAACAGTGTTTCATTTAAAAAAAGTTGAGCTTTAAACACCACAGTGCCACTCAAAAGTTATTCTCATAAGTGTATGGCAGACAAATCAGGGAATCTTTATCTCTGACATGGTTTTTTTCCAAGTGGAAGCCCAATGCTATGAACCTGCTCTGAAGGATTCCTTGATTTTATTCTGTTTCCTTTGAGAACAGCAGCACGAAGGCACAAAAAGCATCTTGCACATCTGAGGGGCTTTAATGTTGGGGAGCTGCAGGGATTGTGTTGTGGGTTTGGATGCCCAGACTCTTCTAGTGCTGCGTGTCATGTGTGGATGTGTCTGTTGAAGGTCCCAAAGCAGATCATGGATCATGGATTAGGCTAAAATCCTTCCCTGGGAGGGTGGGCAGAGAAGCCCAACCTTGGGTGAGAAAATGCAGAATCCTTCCCTTCCAATGGAAATCACCACGAGCTTCAAAGTGACCACCTGAAAGTCACAAACTCTCTGACCTCTTTCTCCTTCATTGCTCTTGATGGTTGACCCTCTCTATTTGAAGTGCCTGCAGTTCAGGCTCTAAAGGCCCACTTTTATCTATATTTTAGAATATCTCCTCCATTTGTTCCTCTAAGCCCGTGTTAATATTAATAACACACAGATAATTTTTCTGAGTAAGAAATCAAATTCACCTACACGCTGCCAGATCTACGCCTCCAGGGAAGTGCTCTGAGTCTAGAGCTCGTTGCATATTCTATTTCAGCCTTCTTTTCCTTCCAAGGTGGACTAAAGGAGCACTGCTCACAAATACCATTCGCTCTGGAAATGTTGTGGATTTTTATCAGGAAACAAACTAATCTGAACCACAAACTTTTAAAGTGAAAGTAAAAAAAAAAAGCCAATTGAAAATATAGGCTCGGTTTGTTCATAGTTCAATTTCCTTCGTCTGAATTTGATTAAAGCCACTGCAGATTTAACATGATTTTTTTTCCCAAACAGAGAGAAAAACAAGAAGAAAAATAGCCCTGCATGAAAGTCCCTGTTATTTTCTTCTCCAGTGGAGTATTTTATCATTCTCAGCAAAAATTAACCAGAGTTGTCGAAGTTTGCCAGTGATTGATAGTGTCACCTTAAATGTTACTAGTCAAAACTTGTTTTCTCCTCTTCTCACTCCTCCAGAACTCAGGTGGGCACTTTGCCAAGGTGTAAAATTCCCTTTGGTGCAATTTGAAAAGTCAGCAGCACCGGCCGTGCTCTCCCTGCAAACCTCAGGGGAGAGAGCAGGGACAGGGTCCCAGCCCAGCACTGAGTCCCAGAGCTCAGAGAGTCCCCTGCCCGGGCAGAGGGGGTGGGATGAGGGACACAGCAGGGACAAAGATCTCCCCTGTTTACCTGTGAAGGTGCTGAAGGATGTTGGTCCTCTAGAAACAGAGGGTGTGAGTGCCTGGAGCTGCAGGAAGGCTCTGCTCAGTGGTGGGGTGAGAATGCCAGAGTGATTTGGGTTGGAAGGGACCTTAAAGGTCATCTCATGCCACCCCTGCCGTGGGCAGGGACACCTTCCACCAGCGCAGGTCACTCCAAGCCCCATCCAACCTGGCCTTGGACACTCCCAGGGTTGGGGCAGCCACAGCTTCTCTGGGAATTCCATTCCAGAGTCTCCCCACCCTCACAGGGAAAGATTCCTTCCCCATATCCCATCTAACCCTGCTCTCTGTCAGTTTGAAGCCATTCCCCTTGTCCTGTCCCTCCATCCTTTGTCCCACATCCCTCTCCTGGAGCCCCTTTAGGCACTGGAAGGGGCTCTGAGGTGTCCCTGGATCCTTCCCTTCTCCAGGTGAACCCCCCAGCTCTCCCAGCCTGGCTCCAGAGCAGGGGATCTCCAGCCCTTGGGGCACCACAAGGTCTGACTTGGCTGGTCTGGTTCAGCTTTGAGCTCCAAAATCCTGTTCTAATGTATTTCTATCATGTGCACAATATTCCTTTGCTTTGGTAACACTCAGAAAGTTGGGTTTGAACTTTTGCCCTCACAAATACGTTTGTCCCAGATGAGAAAGCAGACAGCTTGTGATGAAAATTAACTTGCTAATAAAAATAATTAGCACACAAAGGGACAATCACCAAAATCAAACCCTGCTTTGTTTCCCTAAGTGTGTTTAAGTATTGCATGGATAGGAACAGATTATAAGAATAAATCACTTGTGAGCTGCACCTCGGGACCAGCTGAGTGATGGTTCTTGTCTCTCTAGATACCTCAGGTCCTTCTATCTCAGCCAATCTTTATACACATCCACAAGTACTTCAGAAAGAACAAAATACTCAGTTGTCTGGTCCATTTTCTGGTAGCACAAACTATACAATGAAATTATCATTTTGCAGTTTCCACCAGTAAATCTTTTGTGGAGCCCTAAATCCTCTTTCGAGCCCTTCCCATCCCTGCTTGTACAGTGGGAAAATTCACAGCTTCCCTGTCAGCAGATTTGATTTCCTAATTCCCTTTCTGTCTGAGAAGATTTTTCATCATTACTTGCATGATCTGAGATTCAAACCATCATCTCTTGCTTCATTCCCATGTCTGCTGTGAAGAATTTCCCCTTTCCCCACCTCAGTCTTTACTTTCTCTCACATCTCACAGGAGAACTGAGAATTCCTGGGATATTTTTTCCTTCCTGTTGCACCTTGAGAAGTGGAATTTTCCCTGCAGATACAACACTGGGGATGCTGAGTCTGACTTGATGCCTTCATAAAACACCTGACTAGGAATTCATTCTCTTGCAATTACTGATTCCCAATCCTTCCTCCAGGTACCAAGCACCACAGATCCCATTATTGCAATTTATCTATGGGAGTGATTTGCAGCAGCCTCGTTTCCCAAGGTGGTTTTGGAATAAACAAGCCAAGAAAAACCCAAGCCAAAACAAAACATAAACCCCCTCAAACAAACAACCAGGAGGCCAGGTCTGCAGCAGGAGTTTTTATTCTTGTCTTTCCCTTAGAGAAAGGAGGGATGTCAGGATTCAGATGCCTGGCAGAGGCTGTGCAGCTTCAGCATTTGGATCTGTCAAGGATTTATGTTGTGGTGGGCTTGGAGGCTCCTGTCCCTTCTCCCTGCAGATTAGTGCAGCAGCTGGAAGAGCCCTAAATAGTGAAAGAAGGCACAAAGAGTCCTTGCCAGGCTGGCCAGGGAATCAGGTGAGGGAGAGCTGTGTGCCAGAGGTTTGTTCCTTCAGAGAGTTGGGGTTTGTTTTATTCTACCTTGAATAGGACCATGGCGTCATTAAGGTTTGAAAAGAACTCTAAGATCAAATCCAGCTGTTGCCCACCACCCTGGTCAGCACCAAACCATGTCCCCAAGTGCCACATCTGCATGTTTTAAATCCCTCCAGGGCTGGTGACCCAACCATGCCCTGGGCAGCTGTGCCAGTGCTTTATAACCCTTTCTGTGAAGAATTTTCCCCCTAAAATCCAACCTCCCCTTCCCCTGGTGCAACTTGAGGCCATTTCCTCTTGCCCTACGACTGGTTACCTGGGAGAAGAAATTAATGGGAATAAATAGGAACCAAGTCAGGTTTGTCAGCCCTCCTGATTTAGGAAAATCAGTGGCTGACCTTTAAGCTGGCTGGGTTCAACACGTGGGTTTCCTGTGGCTTCTGCACATTTGGCTCCTTTTGTATGCCCAGTTAAGCCCCTGCAAATCCAACCCAGCAGCAGTGAGAGTTCAGCCCTCTTCTATGCAGTGCTGGATCCAAAATGCTTTCTAAAAATATCTCACATTTGAACAGTTCTTAGGGGTATCACTTTGCTTTTTGTTGGGAAAGAGGGGCAAGAAGAATGGAAAGCATCCTTCCCCACGCTGTGGAGCTACTGAAGGACAGAATGAGGGAATCACAGAAAGGTTTGGGTTGGGAGGGACTTTAAAGGCCATCGAGTTCAGCCTTCCATGGGCAGGGACATCTTCCATTAGACCAGGTTGCTCAAGCCCCATCCAGCCAGAGCTGAAGCATATGGGATATGATCCATAGGATTGCTTTAGATCCAGGGAAGCAAAGTGAAGAGCAGCTCAGCTAAAGCTCTGCAAATAAAAGGGGGCTGTGCAACGTGGCTGAGTGGAGATGTGGGTGTGATAAGCCTGATAAGGAGGAAATCTGAGTATAAATGGGAAGGAATCAGTGTTTAAGTTTTGCATTTGTGCACTGCTGCAGAGCCTTCCACCACAGTGAGAATTAACTCTAATTCCTCGAATCTCCAGCACTTGTGTTTTCATCCCAGAGGGACTTTCATCCTGGAGGGACTTCCAGTGCTCAGCTCTCCTTGGAGAGAGCTTTGCTGGTGCCAGCTCTGGGTGGGTTTGGTCACTGGCTGCAGGCTCTGTGTGCTGGGAGAGGGGCAGTGCCATTTATCCTGCCCCTGTTGGATGTCACCTGAATTCTAGAGGGGGGTTGGCCCAAGCATTTGTTCTGAAAAGGCTGGATTTGATGATCTTGGAGGTTTTTTCCTCAGTTCTGGCTGCTGCAGTTGCCCAGCCAGAGCATCCTGACTGCCACTGCTTGCTGGTGTGTTGGGAGGGAATTTTCCTTGCTGTTTTTTATTTTTATTTTTAAAATTAAACCGTTTTGCTGTTGAAAAGAATGGGTGGGTTTAGATTTCAGGGGAGCCAGAGTTTTCCTGGTAAAATGAGCCTTTTTTCCCCATCATTGCATTTAATAATTGTACCTCAGATAATAACCCTGTCCCCTGAAAACAGGGGTGAAACTTCTCTCACTGAGAGCGTGGCAGGAAAATGATGGTAACACCCTAAATGACTTCACAGAGCTCACATATTTCCTGCTAGGGCTGTGTATGAGCTGGTAAGGCTTTGTGATTTTAATTTTATTTATTTAGTATAATCGTTGTGCTCTGAGCAGGGCAACATCCAGGTCCTTGTCTTTTCTCTGTCCCGTTTAAATCTCCTCTAATATGAGCACAGCCAAAGTTCCTTGCCTACCTAGTGAAACAGACTGCTTAGGCACTAAGCCCTGGTAATCCACTTTCTGTTTTCATAACAGGAACTATAGGATGGAGATATGCACAGCTTGGCCTTGATGTAAGCAGAGAGATCATGACAGTGCTCTGAAATCCTTTTATTTTAAGATTTATTTAGATGATAAACTTCGCATGTTTGTCCTTCATTTGTCATTTCTAACAAGGGATTTAGCCCAAAGCCAGCTTCCCATTCCTTCTACTACTCCAAGTTTCCTTTTGCCTGGAGATTTGTTCATACAGGAGATTTAGAGATGTCACCTGCGGGATGTTAAAGCAAGGGGCTCTAAGGAGTGGGACTTTTGGCCCTTTATGTGACCTTGAGAAGCCAAAGCAGCTCTTTTCTCCTCCCCTCCCTTGTCTCAAAGTGAGGAGCTATTATTTCCTTCCCTCTAATCCCCAGTGTTTTCTCTTGCTCTTTATATAAGGGGCTTTGCCCTTTGCACTGACAGTGTCCAGTAGGTATTTTCATAATCGTTATTTACACTTAGATTAAGCATTCATATTATTCAGTGGATGGCATTAATAATCTCAAAATGCCATTTTAGACAATATTTAAGATCAGAATTTCCTATTGGAAATCAATGAGAACATCTTCCTAAAAAATCAGTGACCGGAACGTCCCTTCTTATATAAGAATATCTATATTTATCAATGCTGATATAAGCTGTGGTTGCCTGTCTGTTCATGGCTCTTACAGAACTGTGTGATTTGTTTCTCAGGGGTGACCAGTTACCTGTCAGCAGTGGGTGACACCAAGATTTAAATCGATTTCTGTTCAGATCTAAACCAGAAGAGATGAAAGGCTCCATCTCCCCCTTTGTCATTCCACTTCAGCCCTTGCACAGGACACTGTAAAGCAGAAGGGGTTGTTCCTCCTCAGTCCCACTTGGCTCAAGGTGACTGAGCAATTCCCTGCTGGATTGGCTCTGTTCAGAAATATAACTTTATCTGTTAGTCAGAGCTGGGTCAGGGAGAGAGCCTTGATTCTATTCCCAGTCCTGAGACGACTTACCCTGCTGGAAATTACACCTCAGTGTATCCTGGACAAATTTAGAGCCAGAGCTCAGATGTCAAGTGATCAATGCCATGGAAAACAAAGCTCTCTGTGCATGTCTCTTTGTCCTGCAATAAATCTGTATATGTTACATATGATGCATAACATTTGCACTTGGAAATTGCAGAGGGATTATGGCTCTGTTTGCTGAATTTAGGATTTTGTGTTTATCTTGAAGTTTTTATACATACATATATATATTTTATATATATATCCTGTATCTAATCTAGTCTGAGGTGTAATCAGCAAAAAATTTCAGGGTAACCTTATCACCTGTAAGAAATCTGGTGGGAAAATATGCAGCCCCAGCAGGAATTCAAACTAAAGATTTTAAAAAAAATCTCTCCTTTCATCAGAGCTTTCTTCCTCATTAAACACGGAGTTTGCTCACAAGTATTTGCCAAATAAAAAGGGAGAAATAGGTAAAAGTGAATACTGTACAATTAAGTTCCTCTCTGAATTTCCCCAGAAGGTTCACCTTAGCTTAATTTAATATCCCCTCAGTTGGCCCAAGCCATCTGTTTGGCTGAGATGCAAAACAAATGTGTAGGTTTGGTGGATTTATTGTGGAAACCTTGGGGGTGCCAAGAGCTCAGAGCACACAAGTTTGCTCACTGACCCCCCAGGGCAGCTGGATCTCCAAAAAGTCCTTCAGCCCGCAGCAAAAAGGTGGTTTTGGCCTCCCTGGAAGGCACTTTGGATAATCCAGTGAGGAAGGTATAAAGTCTGTGTTAAATGATGAGCTTGGGCTCAGCAGCTCAGGAGCCACAGAGAGACTGACCTTGACACCTGATGGGTCTGGGGTCCCTGTTCATGCCAATTATTCCCTCCTGAGATTGTAGGAGGCAACTGCTGAGTTGGAAAGAATAGGTTTACATTGGATATTGGGAAGAAATTCCTCCCTGGGAGGGTGGCAGGTCCTGGCACAGGTTGAGACAGAGAAGCTGTGGCTGCTCCATCCCTGGGAGTGTCCCAGGCCAGGTTGGATGGGCTTGGAGCAACCTGGGCTGGTGGGAGGTGTCCCCTGGGCTGAGCTTTTGGGGTGGCCAGGGCTGGGCAGGTCAGAGCAGCAGGACCAGTGCTGAGCAAGGCTGAGGACCTGCCTTGGTCAGAGCTGGCTCTTGCTGATGCTTTTGGCATCCTTGCTGCTTTGGGGCATTAAAGAAGTGGGGGGTTTGCACAATGTGAGCTCAGGCTGTTGCTGCCACTTCTCCCTCTCCTTTTGGCCTGGGAGATTTACAAGGAGGCTCTCAGGGTGTTATCCAGGATTACAGCTCTTCCCCAACTCCCTGAAGTTTCCCTCTGAACTATCAGCTCGTGTTTCAGATGGAGCACAGGCTCTGAATCCTGGCTTGGTTCAATGTGGCTTCTCTGACTGTGGGCTCCAGTGAAGGGCTGGTGTGGTGGGATGTTAAATCAAGCTTAAATCTCTGTGATACTTTTACAGCAACAGCCAGACCTTTATTTTATTTATTTTTTTTTTATTTTTTTTGCATGCCAGAGTAGCGTTCTCTGCCTCTGGACTTGCTGGTATTTCAACATTAGGTGTGGCTTAACAAAGATCAGTTTTTTATCCAAGGAAAATGTCAACAAGTTTCATTCCTTGGAGACTGCTTTGATGTTTCACTTCTCCAGTTTACACCAGGGGCAGAATAAGTTGCTTGGGGAATTCTTTAATATTCATAAGGTATTAGTTCACTGCTGGTTTAGATGTAGGTTCCTGTAAGGTCCTCTGGGCAAGTAAATGGACTAGTTTGACTTTCAGTGATTTTTCATACATAACAAACCCTGTAGATAAGTAAAGGTTGGCCTTCAGCTGGGTAATTTTAAACGTGCATTTATATTCATGAGTTATCCAGCAGTCACTGTTTCAAAACCATAGGATGGTGTTTAGATTTATAAAAAGAGGGAACATCTCTGGAGCTGTGCTGAGATTTCTGGCCTCACTGTTCTTACAAGTCATCTTTCCATGCAGAGCATCCTTGGGATGTTTTGTACCTGGCTCTTATTTGTGCCTGGCTCTGAACACTCTGGAGCTCATCCTGTCACAGCTTTATCCTTGGGGCTCTCCAGCACTTTGGTCATGGGATGGAAAGATGCCCTTGTGGGCAGAACTGTGTGCAGTGCAGGATGGCAAGGCAATGCTCCAAACTTCTGAAAGCTGCCCCCAAATTGGGCTTTGGCTTAATGCCATAAATGTGCTTTCAGGAGCAGCTTTGCTTTTCCAAGGTCTCATTTCCCAGCTAAAATGCACTTTCCAGTTGTAAGGTGGGATTTGTTTTCCTTTGGCGTCTATAAAATCAACCTGAATTACTCTGGATTTAAAATATTAATTCTGTCAAATTGAGAGCTCTCCCTTTTCTCTTGGAAGGCAGCTGTGCTTGTTGAACACACTGCTGTGCCCAGCAGATACCACCCCTTCCCAAAAGCTTTTCAACTAGATATTTTAAGTTCTTGGCCTGCATGTTGACTGAAGTTTCATGGAATGGTTTGGGTTGGAAGGGACCTTAAAGGACACCCCGTCCCACCCCCTGCCATGGGCAGGGATACCTCCTAATAGCTCAGGTTGCTCCAAGCCCTGTCCAACCTGGCCTTGGACACTTCCAGGGATGGGGCAGCCACAGCTTCTCTGGGAATTCCATTCCACTCTCCCAGGGAGGAATTTCTGGATGTACAAGAGTGTCTGTGTGTGAGATACTGAAATGCAAATTCATGCTGCGTGTCTGTTCCTCAGCACAGACAACAGGTTGTGTTTCCTCCTTTTTTGTGGGAACAGGATGAGGATGAGACTGGCTGCATCTGAGAAGTGAGCAGTTAGTGGGGAAATTCCTCAGAAAAATCAAGGATTTTCTCTTTAATACTGTGCTTTTCACTGCTTTGTGTGCCACAGACACTGGTGTGGGCAGCGCTGGGTTTGAAACCAACCCTTTGGTTGGGCTCTCTCAATACACATTCTGGATATCTCAGCATTGTTTGGGCATGGAAGGAGGAGAGAAACCCTTCTGGAGTTCTTCTTATGTGAAAACAAAGAACAACACTTCCCTGAAATAAAGGAGCTGTAAAATCTGTTCTTTCAGCTGCTCTGCTGCAGATTCACGTTCTAGCTGAGGGAAGAATCTTTGAATTGTGAAGTTGCAAAAAAAAAACTCCCCCCTACACACACTGTACCCAAATCCTTGTGTTTTAACCAATTATGCTCCACTCCTTGTTTTAAAGAACTTGATTGTTCTTCAGAACCACCTGCAAAGGGCTGTCTGCTCTAACTAGTCCTTTTTTGAAGTGCAGAAGGAGAAAGGATCCTCAGCATCGCCAGAGATTTCACAAGTGTCAAACACAGGCATCCCAAGGCGGAGAGCATTCCATAATGCTATTTTGGAATCTCTGAGTGACTTGAAAAGAACTCGATGCTTGTGTCATTTTATGTAAATTGGGCTCCGTCTGTCACTGCCTATTGTACGTAAAGGGCTTTGGGAAAGGAGGCTTTTTTAGGGCTGCACGAGGCTATTTCTGCTGAAATCACCAGCGGACGCACATCCGAGACGTATTTTTTCCCTAATCGTGGCACAATTACCCATGGATGGAAATCAGAGGAAGATTTTTACAGCTGTCCCAAAGATATCACGGAATAGTTTGCATTTTAAAGGCGGTTCTGAAGTGTTGAACTGGCAGGAAGGGGGAGCCGGGTGGGGGTCGGACTCTGCTCCCAGGGAACAGGGACAGGAGGAGAGGAAACAGCCTCAAATTGTGCCAGGGGAGGGTCAAGTTGGACATGAGGAGGAATTTCCTCATGGAAAGGGTGGTCAGGCCTTGGAAGGGGCTGCCCAGGGAGGTTTGGAGTGCCCATCCCTGGAGGTGTCCAAGGAAGGGCTGGATGGTGGCTCTCTGCTCTGGGCTGGGGGACAAGGTGGGGATGGGGCACAGGGTAGGCTCAGTGATGGGCTGGGAGGTCTTTTCCAACCTCAATGATCCTGTGCTTCTCTGATTCATAGAAAACCTATTTTCATGTCTAGAAATGCATTAGAAGGTGTTCTGCGTGTTACAGACAGAGGTTGTAGGTAACACACTGCTCTGCTCCACTCAGCAACACTGGATTCACCACCAGTCCTAGGTCTGCTCATCAACATCCACATGGAACTCAAAAGAACTTGCCCTGCCAAAGATAATTACAGCTCTCACATCTATACCAGCCTAAACGTGCTGTTAAAGTCACTAGGATAGAGTTAAAACTGCCACCCCCTGGGCTGTGCTTGGTTGTGAACCAGGGATTTACATCCTGGCACAGGAACCATTTTCCTACTTCATTGTGGTTTTCAAATTGTTATTAATAAAACATAACACTGTCTATGTCTTGATGCAGAGAGACCTTAGTCTTAGTACATGCCCTTCCCATTTATTATTTATACAAGCATTTAACAGCTCTGACATATTTCAACAGTAACACCAGGCAGCTGTTTGCAAGCCAGAATTAGTAACAAATAATGTGAGATCCTTCAAAAGAGGGGTTTTTTTGCATATGTAATTGCATGAGAATCATCCCTGGCCCTCGTGGGTCATGGGAGAAATGGTGGAGCATGTGTTGTCTCTTGGTATCTTCAACAGTTTCACCTCCTGCCTTCTATTGCCAAGTTAGAATTGCCATTTGAATCAGAGGGTATTTCATATATGTGTGTGCATGCAGATATATGGCTGCTAATTTAAGTTATATATGCAGCAAGGGCTGAGTAAGAAGTGAAGAGATTAATTGTGCCTTCTTACAAGAACCTTGGGAAAGCTGATTGTCTTTCCTTGCCTGTTCTCCCTTCCTGATGGATGAATGCTTTGGTGAATGTTGAGAATTCGACCTCCTTCCATGGAGGATTAGCCAGCTCTGCTGCAGGTTCAGAGAGTAAAGGAGATAACCAGTGGAGTGGGAAAGACTCTCCTGAAAAATTTCCCTGAGCAAAGATATGGGAGAAGCAGAAAAACTGCCCAGTGAAGGTCAGCTCTGCCAAAAATGTTGTTTAAAAGCAAACAGCTTCAAGAAATCAGACACGTGGAGGGTTTGACTGAAATCTCTGGTAACCTTGAAAAAACAATGACCAATCTCATGGGATAAGTAAAAATAAATAGTAAGACCCCAAATTCCAAGAATAAAGGGAGGAAGTTCTATCAAGCAGTTAAAGAGGGAATTTTACATTTGACTTTGAGGGAAGCAAAACCAAGCTTTTTGAACCAGATTACTTCTTTTTTTTCATAGCACTGTGGAAAACATCCCCAGCTCATATGAAAACATGTCAGTGTTATCTCCACTCACAGGGCACTGAAGCTTGGAGAGTGTCAGCCTTGGCAAAGTCAGACAGGGAACCAGACCTAAGTTTCTCAAAATTCAACCCAAGATGTGACTTTTTGTTCCGTTTTCCAAACGTGAGAATTCATATGATGAGCCTGAACCTCCTTTCCCAACTTCCTTCTGATGGTGTAGGTTACAAACTTGGAAGTAGGTTACAAAGGACTCGGGTTGTGAAGAACAAACATCCCTCTGGTGACTTGCTGGTGGCCTAGTTCTTGGGCAGCAAAGTCAGAGGAGACAGAACGTTTCAAATCACACTAAACAAATGCTGGAGGCACTTTTAGGAGAGGTCCAGGGAGATATGCAAAGGCAAGTGAGAAGCTGCTATTAGTTCTTTAGGAACTGCTGGTTCTGAAGTGTTTAAGAGGTCCCTGGAGTAGAAGAGCTGAGGGCAGCAGGGTCAGGATGTGCCAGGCAGGCTCACCCTGGGGCTGGAGACCAGCAGGTTGCACTTGAATCATCCTCAAGTACCTTTTCCCCATCACCTTCTGCTCTGGTATTGCTGCTGCCCATGGGTTAAACCAGGCCTTTAAAGTCATTATGGATTTGGAGGAATATTTGATTACAAATTGCATTTAATTCCCAATTGAATGAGAAAGGAAAAAAGCCCCTTCAGGTGTTAAATGCTGTCTCTGGTCAGTGGAAACAGATTTCAAGTGTTCTTTAAGGGGCAAAGGCTGCCTGCCCTTGAAATGCCCTTTCTGGGGTGACTCACAACCACACGAGCCTGCTTTGTATAGGGAGAGAACAAGGATGCATGGGCTTGTATTTAAAGGTTTTATGGGACATGAAACAATTTTGCTGGTTAAAAGCTAAACTTTATAGTGTTTCTATTTTTAATTAAATATTAATTGCAGAAGATGGCTCTGGAATTGACTGTTCAGATCATTTAATCCATATAGATGACCTTTACGTTGAATTTATTCTCTCATGCTTACACTGCCCTTCAACCCCATCTGGGGACTGACCTCATCTGGCAGCCTGTTCCACTCTTAATTAGAAAGATGCCAAGCTTACACTCCTCTTTAATGTTTATTAATGTTCCTTTGCTGAGGAGGCTGTAGGATGGAGAGCTGGTGATTACTGCTATAAAGTTTCCCTGTCAGTTCTTTATGTACAAACAGCCAGTTATTCTTACACAGCTTTTGAGAGTCTGATGCACTTCAAAGGGACAAGAAAAGGGGGAACAGTTTCTCCTGGAATTAAAAAGCAAACCCACCTTCTGTGCTCTTTTAATGGAACATAAGCATTACTTGAAAATTTTCTTTTTTTTTCATTTTTTCCCCCCTCTCCCAACCATCTTAATTCATTTCTTTTGATGCTGATAAGCAGCTTTGTGCAGCATGAAATTTTCTGCCGTGATTCTGAGTTGCCTGAGAATTCAGATACAAAAATGAGCCACCAGCCAGCAAGGGAATGTGTGTTCATGTGCTGAAAGCCCTAAAAGGATTAAGTTCATTTGCAAAACACTGTTGGCTGCTATGAGATGTGCTTCCACTTTTTTCTCTTAATGCACGAGTCAAACTAGGGTTGAAGATTGAAAAGTTAATTAAAATGGAAAGTTAAGGAGGGGAAAAGGCAAGTGTAGAAGAGTCTGCTCTATTTGCTTGTCTGTGGGACATCTGAGAGCAGAGGTTGGAACCAAAGGGGAGGGTTTAGCTTGGCACTTTAAATGACTTGAGTTGCTTGGGCACACCACGCTCGTGGCTTCTGCTGCTGGGCACTGAAATACGTGGCTTTTGGTGAAAAAAACTGAAAAAAAACCCAAAAAACCCACCCCCAAACCCCCCAACCAGTTCCTTTAAAGGTAGCAGGGAGTCTCAAAGCACTCAGGCTGCTGGAGTAGGAGATGGGCTCCTGGAGAGGAGTTTTCAGAGCTTGATTTGATTTGATTGATCTGAGGAATGTGCTGGTTTGGATGGTCCCAGCAGCACATCCTTGGCCACCCCACTGCTCCAGAGAGCAGCAGTCACTCAGCCCCCCAAAATCATGGTGCTGCTGTGGCTGATGTCTTTATGGAGAGCAGAGGAGGGCAGGCAAAGCAGGACAGGAACTTTAAAGTTACTCCTTTTTACCCTCTGGGGTGACAATTACCACCTTCTGGGCTGTTTGGGATAACTGAGGCCTGTCAGGGTGTTGCTTCACTTTGGGGATTTGGCACATGGATCCTGCTCTTCAGGATTTGAGGATTTCTGTAAAGCTCAAATGCACAAAGCAGCCCCTGAGCTGTGGCTGCTGGATGGATCAATGGAACTGCATTTAACTTCTCAAGCAAAACCTGCCATGTTCCTTTGCTTGTGTCCTCTCCTGGAATGTCTCTTTAATATTTAATAGTACCCTTGGTGCTTTCACTGTTGTTTTCAGACAACACTCCCCTCGAAGTGGGCAAAAATCCATAGGAAAAAAAAAGCATCAAGCTCTTTAAGGGTATTTCCTAGACCTCTCCCTATCTCTGCCCTCCAGTTATAGCAAGTCTATTATAATTCAAATCTAAACGTAAACCAGCCAAAATTCTTCAGCTGGAAAGTTAGACATTTCTATGCTAATCAGCCAAAGAGAAGGGCTGCGGCAGCAGCTCATTCCAAGTGACCCATTATTTCCCCCAGTTTCCCAGGTTTACAGCTCTGTTAACTTTTATTCCAATATACCATCTGGTGCCCAAGTGGCACAGGATTTTGTCTCCCCCCAGATTGTGTTCTTGGTTTAGACAAAACCCAAAGCAAATCCCCCCAACCTGGTCTTTATCTCTCCCCACTTCCCAAGCAGGTACAGCCACACAAGGAGTGCCAAGTCAAGCAGGTAATTTATCTGTTCTGAACCTGGGAATGGCAATGGATCTTATTGATCTGCTTTGGATCCTGCCTAGACGTGTCACCACCTTTCCCTCTGGGGACCTGTTGCAGCATTCAGAGACCTCAAGATCTTGGCATTCTTTTAGCACTGCAATGGCATCAAGGAAGGGGCAGAGGAAAACTGGAAATGGTCATTTTCTGCTGCCTGTTCTTTGTTGGGGTATCAATACACTGGCAGAATCAATACCCAATCAATGGGGGACACATTATCCCAGGGATGTGTGAGCAGCTCCAGTTCTGGGCCGTGCCCTTTGTGCTCTCCAGGCAATAGGAAATCTTCACTTTCCTACATGCAGCTTTTAACCAGCTTACAAAATTATATTGATGACTTTATGAATGGATAAGAAAAGTAAATTTGATTATTTCTCAGCCATGCGTTGCTGTCTATAATTGCCTAGATTTGGGCTGTAATTAGTCAGGTTGCTTCCTGGGTGCAGAGTAGGGCGAGACAATAACATTCACATGAAAAAGCTCAATGTCCCCTTCTTATCAAACCCAAACCACAGCTCTGGCTCCTTGGATTTGTCTCAAGAATGGCCTTTGAGGTCAGAATTAGAACCTGGATCTAAACACTGCAATTAGGTCCCACTTAATTTGTGCGTTTGGGTTGTGCATTTGTTCTGTTCTCGTACCTCGGTGTATTTGTGTTGGTTTTGTACAGCAGGAAAGGAGATACTGGCAGGGAAACCTGACTGGAATCCAGATGTGCAGTTTGCACCTTTACTCAGCTTCTACAGCTGTGACAATTTGCACAGGCATTTAAATTTTGAACCACAGGTGCTTCAGAAACAGATCGTAAAGACCGATGGGCACGTGACACAAATCGAATTCTACAATTAAATTTCCCATGCCTGGAGAAAAAGGTTGCAGGAAGCTCAAAAAAAAGAGCTGGATCTGATACTGGCAAGTCACACTTCAATGAGCTTTGTAGCTTCAATAAGCTTCAGAGCTTAAGAACCAGTCCCTGGAAGAAATGCTCAGCAGGCTCTGCTTTAACCTCTGTGTGCAAGGCTGATGTTCTGCCTCTGAAGTCCTCCTGCTACTCAGCTTTGCTTCCTAGCTGGATAATACTCCTCATTCTGGGCTGCCTGACTGAGTACTTCCAACCACCTAAATCTTGGGGTAATTATTTTAATAAATATGAATTGTGGGACTCCTGCCTAGATATGTAATAGCAATCTAATCTCTAATACAGATGGAGAGCAGTGCAGCTGCACTGTGTTAATTAAGTGTACGCCAAACATATGGCAATACACCTCCAGAGCAAGAGGCACAGAACTCTCTTGGATGCAGTTAGCTCCTGTGCATGCATAAAGAATCAGCCAGGAACTCCAGAAATGCAGGAGTCATAACCCCTGAGTGATGGAATTACTGGGGCTGAACTACTCACTTCCACTGCAGGAGTGGGTATCTGGACACTGGGATGTTGCTGGGGGTGTTAAAAAGCCAAAAAAACAAACCCTATTTTCTTGTGTTTCTGATCTTCTTTGCTACACAGTTCCCACATTAGAGCTTTTCCTTTGAGGAACCAGAGGAGTGGCTTAAGACAAAGAAATACAACCCCAGAGGGAATGATATTCCATTACCCTGTGGTTTGTGCAGTTATTTGTACAGGTTTAAAATAGAGGGAAAATCGGTGTAAAATATTACGTTCTGATATAGCCTCACTCCCACTCCAAATGTGAGTTTGCACCGAGATGCAAAAGGTTCACAACAACAAAATTTTGCCCCAATCAGTAAGTAATAAAGACAATAACAGTACCAGGGCACAAAATATTCCATCCCTGACTGTTATTGGTGTGAGAGCAGAGTTGGATGCCCTGACCTGGGTGTGATGGACACTGTACAATCACAGGGGATGAAAAGCTGCCTCTGTTGATGTCAGTGACAAATCAGCCTTGACTGATGACACCTGCATTTCACTCATCCAAATCCATAAGTGCCACCTCAAAGAGTTTACAACCACAGCATAAGCAAAATACCACCAGTGATGCAGTGGGAGAAACAAGGAACAACCCTGGGAGAGTTGAGATTAAAAGATGGCTCAAGGGGAGGCTGAGCCTCTTTCCCATAAATGATTTTTCCAAGATCCCCAATAAAATCCTGCATGTGCAAGAGCCATGGGCTCCCTCCTCTAGCTAATAACTATTCTGAAGTTTCAAAGCTTCAGATTAATCTGATTTTTGGCTTCCTATCACTTAGAAAGTGGGGGAACTTCATTCTTGGCTTGTAAATTGGACGGGGTTTGTTATTTATGATATTAACTTATATAATGTAATTATGATTATATAACCAATATATATCAAATAGTACCTATTTGTTATATATATTGTCAAGTTGAACACGTCAGATTGGCTGTCAGAGACACAAATTTGGGAGAATATTGGTCCTTCCCAAGCAAAGCAACCATATATGTCTCTCCAGTATTTAAAAATGAACCTGAACCACCCTCCCTGATTTTCCCAGGGAAGGTTCATGGTCCTTTGGTGCTGTTTTTCCCCCACTTGGGATGCAGCCCTTGTTTCCAGGCTCTTACTGGAGCCAGTTGTGGATTCTCACCCCAAAAAGGGAGATTTTGAGCACAGCAAAGTTTATCCAAGTGCAGCCAGTCTGAACTCTGCTCGCTTGGAGATTCAGATCAACTCCTTTAGGCGCAAACAGGTTCAGCTACGCCTTGTTCTTCTTCCAGTAAAGATAGATATCACCTCTCAGGGCAGACACTTAACACTGGCTTCTCCTATTCCCAGCCTGGTGCAGCAGCCTATAATTAGTTTTCACACCTTGGCTATGTTTAACTCCCCTCTGTCTCATCTGTTAATCTGCTAACAAGCAGCAAATGTGTTTTAGAGTAGGATCCAAATGGGAGGCCACGACCTCATGGCTCACCTTCTGAGGGAGCTCTTCAGAGGGCACAAGTCTTAAATAATTTTCAAATCTCTTGTATTCATGTGGTTTTTACAGCCTGCACAAAAATGAGACTGTGTATCTTAATATTAATGCAGAAAGTTGTAAATGGACTCAAAGCTAATAGCATAAAATAATCTTTAATTTCCTTTTGGTGCAGTGAAATGATTTAATATCAGTAAAGGTACCACTCTGACAGCCTGGAAGCACCTTCCATGTGGCTTTGCAAACCAAGCAATTTCTATTCTGTCAGTTTTGTGGCAGTTTAGGGGGACAGGGTTGTTCCAAAAGACACTTAGTGGGTGTTTTGAGAGTGGGGGAAATGGGTCTCCTTCCAACCAAATTCACATTAGGATATCCAGGAGATACACTCTCCTAATACAAGTTTAGGAGATGGGAGACTGAGCATGGAATTGGAGTGTAGTCCCTCCCTCAGTGCCTTTGGGGCAGAGGTGGACTTTGCCTCCATGTCCTCTTGGCCACTACCTCCAGGGTAAAAGCACTGGTGGGATTCTCCTTCCCTCTCTCAAAATCTTCCCAAACAAGAAATCCTGAGACCAGTGAGTATCCAAACTGCTTCTGCTTCACCAAAGCACCCCCAAACTGGAAGCAATGCAAAGTACCTTGTTATTTAGTGCATCAAAGTACTGTGGTCCCTTTTGCTGCGAGAGTTGAGGATCCACAAGCTCATGAAGGTGTATTAAAAAAGCCAACTCTGTGAGCATCTGCTGTAGGTTAGTGCTGGAGCCCAGACAGGTGCTTGGGTGAATTTCTGACAGAATTTCCTCATGGAAAGGGTGGTCAGGCCTTGGAAGGGGCTGCCCAGGGAGGTTTGGAGTGCCCACCCCAGGAGGTGTCCAAGGAAGGGCTGGAGGTGGCATTGAGTGCCCTGGGTTGGGGGACAAGGTGGGGATGGGGCACAGAGTGGACTCGATGATGTTGGAGGGCTTTTTCAACCTCAATGATCCCGGGATTCTCTACAGCAAGTGTGGTTTTATCTTACATTGCCTGCTCTAGTCAAATCAGCCTCTGCCAGCTTATTTATCTCACTCATAAATTTTGACTTCACAGGTCAGCTCTTCTTTGTCTGGACACAAATGAAGAACAGTGCTCTTTGGGGGTTTTTTTGCATTCCGCTCAATGTTACAGCAGTCACTTCTTGTGTGTGGCTGTGTGTGGAATATGAAATGTGGGGTTGATCTGAAGCCAGCACGAGCAGGAGGATAACCTCTGCCTGTCATGTTCCTCTCCATATGACTGTCACTCACTGCCTCACCCAGCCATGTGATGCTCATCTCCATGAGAAATCGTTCCTTTGCGTCAGCGGACGAGCCCGATTTTTATTCATTTGTTCGTTTATTTATCTATCCATCATTCCCTCCAATTGTTTGCATAAGAATGGAGATTAAAACTTCTGCAATAATAGCTGGAGCTGAAATTGGATTCTAAGCTTCCCGGGCCATGGGATGATTAGAGTTGTCAGAGCATGTTCCCGGAGAACTCTCTCCTCGTTAGTGGCGATGATGTCCTGCCTGGGCTGTCCCTTCCCCCGCAGATTAGAGGAAGATTGTTCTTCCATTTTCATATTCTGCATCTCTCATTTGCCCAAGTAAATAAATTGAAGCCGCCTGTGCCATTTGTCCTAAGTCGCTTTTCCGAAGAGCTGCCACTGATTATCGACCTTTTTTATTTTCCATTGTTAATCCTCCCTCCTTCCTTCAGTGGTCTGTTCATTTACTAATCCCATCTGTCGGGTACAGAGATGTTAAGAGATGGAAATCTAATCTCAATGCGGTTTCCATTCGCTGTCTAATGTATTTATATAGATTCAGAGGATAGAAGCTTTTTTGGAGGAGGTTGGTAGTGAAGCAGGATGGCTAAATGACCATTGCTACCCAACGTGGGGATGGGAATCCAGACAGCCATGGATTTGGCTTGGCTTTATTTAAACACAGGCCAGGGCTTTTTGGGTTTTTTTCATAGTTATAAATTGCACTCTTATCCTTCCTGATAATTTCAGAAGTGGTCTGTTAAGAGGTTTGGAGCCTTTCCCAACCAACCAGCTTCTTTAAACAGGATACAGGCAGAGCCACAGCTGGAGCTCCTCTGTGGAGGTGGAGGCAGAGCAGGAGCTCGTGCTGGTGTGTGTCCATCACCAAGTGGGAAGGCTGGTGGTGTTCCACGCTGGATTTAGGACTCTAATTCCCAGTGAAAAATCCATAGGCTGGCAGCTCTCAAATCATTCAGTGTAACTACTGGGAATGGTGGGCTGGATCCTTAGAGAAGGAAGGATGGATTGGCACCTCCTGACTCCAGTCAGTGACCCCAGGAGAGGCATTCACCATCCTGACCCCAGACTGGGAGAAGGATCTTCTGGCTGCTCCTTCAGGGCAGCAACTGTTCTTAGGTAGTTTTAATTTCCCCTCAAAGGAGCTTAATCTAACTCGGCTGTCTTGCATAGCCCTGGCCAAGCCATCACCTGCCTCCCACTGTTTGGAGTTCAGAGGAAGATGCAGGATTTCCTAAAAGCTGAACCTGAGGGCAGGTTCTGACCATGCTGAGGTCCTTCAGCTTCTTGAACAGCATTGTCTTGTTTCAGTTTGCTTGCCTCATTCTTTAAGGACTCCTCTGTTAATACCTGCAGCTTTAGCCTTTCTCTCAGAATAATCCACCTTCTCCCAGAGGGTGTTTTCCCCAATTCCCCATGCTCTGGGTTATCCAGCTCAGTCCCACAGCCCATCAGACCAGCTTCAAGCAGTTTCTCCTCTATTTCTGGCCACGTTGGAGCCATTCCCATGTGTTCATTCCTACCTGGAGGACTGGCTTAGTGCCAGGGTGCACATCCAGTGCTTTGGGCAGCACTGATTCCACACAGCCGTGGTGATGGGAGCTCCAACGTGGTGCCCTCAGACCCCTGAGTGTGCCTTGCAGTTTCCAGAGGCCCTGTGCTTATCCATAAACCATGGCATGGCTTGGATTTTGGTTTCTCAGGATGCCACCAACTCCTACACCGAGAACTGCTCTCTGGCTGTGGGTGCTGCTTTGCAAGTGATGGACAAGAGGAAACGGCCTCAAGTCGTGCCAGGGGAAATTTGAATTAGATATCAGGAAAAATTTCTTGACAGAAAGGGTTGTAAAGCCTTGGAACAGGCTGCCTTGGGCAGAGGTGGACTCACCATCCCTGCAAGTGTTCATAAAACACATGGGTGTGGCACTTGAGGACGTGGTTTAGTGGTGAACACAGTGGTTGATGGTTGGACTTGCTGCTCTTCAAGGTCTTTCCCAACCTAAACCATTCTATTGTATGACGATTTTATGGCTCCCAAACAGCAGGACCCAAAGCTGTGGAGATGCAGCATTTTCTGAGCCGGGCAGAGCTGGAGAAGCTGGCACAGGCACGTCACCCAGCAGAGGCTTTGCGAGGTGGGGAGGATTGACAAGTTTAACGTCACAAGCGTGTTTCCAAATGAATCTGTTGTGATAGGTATTAGTCATAAGTATAAACTGCAGGGAGATTTGCATTTGATTCTCTTTATCCTCCTTCAATCCTGAACAGCCCCTTCTGCCCACCCCAATTTGGCATATTTAAGGGGATTTGCTGCATTTTGAGCAATTAAAGGTCCCGGAGAACAGTGAGCACTTTTGAAGGGAATATGAGCCCACGCTCAGGCCTGGGTGTGCACAGCTCTTTGTGCCCAAACACTCAGAGAATCATGGATTCAGTAAGGTTGGAAAAGCCTTCTCAGACCATCAAATCCAACCACGAACCCAGCAATGAAACGTTCACCCCTAAATCCTGTCCCCAGGCACCACATCCATGTGAGTCCTCAGGAGTCAGACTGGTCACCGGGTGTTTTGTGCTCATTCCCATTGGGAATTCACATTTTGCCTTTGGGGATTTCCTCTCCTCCCCTCTAGATTATTTTGGGGGTTCTGTGCTCCTGGTTGAGCCCCACACTTCATCCCAGCCCTGCAGAGCTGCTTGAACGTCTCAAACACAGCGTGACTTCCGTGCCAAGAGTCTGAATTTGTCTGGTCTCTGTCATTCCTGGGTCTCATTGCGTTTTATGACCTTTAATTAATTAAGCTTCATAAAATTCTCATCAGGCAGGAATTATTAATCCTGTTTTAAATTAACTGGCCAAAGAGAGGTGAAATGTCTTACCAGCCTGTGGATACCTGATTTGAACCCTGACGTCCTGCAGCGTCCAGCCTTGCTGGAAACCAGGAGAAGTTACTTCATGCAGGACTTCAGGTGAAGCTCTGGAGTTTCTGTGCTAAATTCCTCCTGTTGCACAGGGTTGCAACTCCTCTGACCCTAAGCAAGCCATGCATGTCTCATCTTAGGACCCAACCCTTTAGAAACAGCCTCAGTAAAAGCACAAGTGAGAATTCCCTCTCCTGGCAGCTGTGCCAAAAACTTTCACATGACTCCTTAATTCTTCTCCCACAAATGCAGAAGGTAGTCCTATTTTATCAGCCTTAGCCTGGGATTTCTTGGCATTAAGTGACTTGTAATTTTCTTTGGAAGGAAAGTTTGTAAGTGGTTATTTAAAGCTCTGCTGCACCTCCCTTGTGAGGTGTACCAAATCTCTGTCCTTCCCAGGGAGGAAGCAATTCTGATGAGAATGTGTGTTCTGGCTACGTCTCACTGAGTTTGGAGCCAGGCAGGAGTGGGGGATTACTTGGGGATGCTGAAAATGCTGTGGTTTTGTCTGTGTGTATGTGTGTTCCCATAATCTTCTAATCTTTATGATAGGTACAATTTGATTTTGCAGCGGTACCTGTGACCACAAGGGTGGCTGTGAACAAACTGCTTCTCAGTCAGAGAATGAGATTGTATATGAAAATAATCTCACATAACAGAATCACAGAAGGGTTTGGCTTGGAAGGGGCCTTAAATCTCATCTCATTCCACCCCCTGCCATAGGCAAGGACACCTTCTACTACCCCAGGTTGCTCCAAGCCTCATCCAACCTCGCCTTGAACATTCTTATTTTCATGAAAAAGCAAACAAATACCAATTTCTCAGTGAAAACCTGCACGTATTGCAGAGGGTTAGATGTGAGCAAAAGAAACATGTTTTGCTCGGTGTCAGAGGAAAGCTGACAGCTGAGTGTAACATTTTATTCTCCAGGAACAGTTTCCCAGGTACTGGAGATCCCTCTCTGGCTGAAACAGCCCATTCTGAGTTCATTCTGCCCGAGATTCCCTTCACTGATTCACGCTGGGTTGTGACACTGCTTTGATGCCCTCGAGCGCTGTTTGGGATTGTCAGCCCCGATGGAAGGGAGGTTGGTGCCTCTCTTTCCTGCATTTTATTTGAAACTCTTACTCGTTGTGTGACCTTGGGCAAATCCATATCTTCCTCTGCCAAGGAGCAAAGCAGAAGAGACTCTCCTGTGCTTTTATCCTGGTGGGATGGAGCTGGTGACCCTTCCTGCCTGTAAAATGCTGTGGTCTGGCTGGAGCTGGGACACATAGAGGTTGTCCCAGCAGGAATATGGGCTTAGGGAGGGAAGAATTCCCACCTGGCCCCTTGGGACTCTTGTCTTGGTCAGGCTTTGTAGTGACTTGCACTGTTGACTTCTCTAATGTTTCTTATTAGCTCCTCTTAATACACTTCCCATGGAAGAGCTGCTGAGTGTCCTAGACAAGTGAAATGTAGCCCTGTCTGGCTGGTTATGAGCTGAAAGGGTCACACCCCACCAAGATAACTGCAGTATAATATCATATGTCCTCTGTGCTATGGTTTAGTTTCATGCTTATTATAATCCACATGAGTCTATGGAATTAATCATAATGCCAGCACTCCCATCCAGCTGCCTCAAAGCTCTTTTCAGACATTAGTCACATTAGTCTCATAGTCCCTGTCTGAGGTGAGAAAATGCTGGCTCTGATCAGCATCATATGGCTGAGAAAGCTTCTGCTGGGAGGGGGGGACAGAAAAACACATCAGAGCCCCGGGGTCAGGGCTGGGAGTGGAGTCTCTGCTTCCCATTCCTTGCCTGTGGCTGGGAATGGTGGTCACCAGTTAACTCTGGGACTGGGGGGGCTGGGGGAGGCTCAGCTGCCTTGAGCTTGTTCCCTCCCATGCCTGGCAAGCACCACAAACTGCTGACACGATGGAGAAACACAGGAGTTGGATGTTGCCACTTCATGCAGGGATTTACTGAGAGATGTGAAATCCCTTGGGTTTTCTCCAACTCCCTCCTTCCCCAATCCATTGTCTGTGCCATGAGGACAGAGCCAGTGCTCTGATTCAAACCAGAACACATGAATAAATCTTTTTGGGGTCAGGACCATCACAGGAGAACTCTGTAACCCCACTACGTGTCTGGCAGTGCTCAGAGTTCAGGGACAAAAACCCTCCGCAGCTTTCCTCGCCTTTGCTGCACTGAGCAGCATTTCTGTGCTCAGGGTGTCTCTCCAACTCTCAATATGCACAGCATGCAGTGACAAGTGTTCCTGTGGGGTCATGTCACCTTGAGGAATATGCTGTGCTCAGAGAGCTGCTCACCCAGCATCATTCTCCCTGAGAGCTGGGCCCTGGACATTAATCTTCCAGCGCTGCCGAGATGGGGATCTGCTGAACGCTGTTTATAAGATTAAAGGGTCATTATGAGTAACAAGTTCTATTTAGCTCTTTGATGCTATTTCTGTGCCAAAACATTTGAAGTGGAGCGAAACGGGTGGTAAAAGGCTCCAGAAATCAAATGTTTGGCCAGGGGGGTTTTGTAGCCCTCGAAAGGAGTTATTGGCATAAAGTCAGGGCAGGTGGTATCAGGTGGAGATGAGGGAACCCAAATGGGCTTGTCACCTTCTCAAGGGGATGGTGTGATGTGACGTGTGTAGGGTGGGTCCAGGCTCTGATGCCACCCTGTTATTTTCTCTCCTCTGCACAGGACTGAAAAATGTTCTCAGGATGGAAATCCAAGGCTGAGCACGTTGGTTTGTCCTTGTGTTTCTTCATATCCCACCCTGTGCCACGGCAGAGACATCTCGTGTCCGTCCCACCTGATCCACTCTGCCATCAGCAGAATGGGCACTTGAGAGCAGGGGAAACGAAACATTTCATTCTTTCTTTCCCTGTGGTGATCCCTGTACACTTGAGTCATGAGATTTGATTACATTTACATCCGTGTTAATAATTCATCACATTATCCAGAGTCTTAAATCCAAAGACACAGGGCGTTATCAGTAAAAATATTCTTCATCTCTGCTTATTTCTGGACACATTTTAAACATTTTGAGTTTTTTCTTACTGCTTTGGGCATACTCAGGCGACTTTTCATTGTCTCTCATGTATCTGCAGGTAACTAGAGATGGGGATGTTTCCCATGACATTTTAAATGAGATTTATATATATATGGGCTAGTGGAAGGTATCCCTGCCCATGGCAGGGGGTGGAATGAGAAGAGCTTTAAGGTCCCTTCCAACCCAAACCATTCTATATGTAAGTAATATATATTCATATAGCCACAAATACGTATATATATGTTGCTGAGAGTATCTTTAAACACCCACAAATTTACATTTTGTTCAGCCAAAAAGCTGCACAGAGTGGAAATGGGAGGGTCTGAGTTAAATCATATCCCTGATCTTTGCTCACAGTGAACCCAGGCACTCACAAAATAGGAATTTTTTTTGAGATGTTCTAGCAAGATCATAGTGATAACCTCGGATTTGATTTGAAAAAGGAAGATTAACATCCTGATCACGAGGAATAATTGTTACAATATTTCACATTGCACCGAAGCTTATTGCTGAAATCCTCTGTTTGACACTGGTGAATATTCTGCTATTTTATCATACGCTGACTTGCATAGGAAATGGAGAATTCTGGCAGGAGTGAAAAGTAACAGGGCTTTTCATTTTAAATAAGAAAAATAAATAAAAGTAGACATTTCTCCAGCTACCTGGGCTTTGCTGTAATGAGGTTTTCATTGTGTCTTTTGAGCACAGTGGAGAAGGACCTGTCAGCAGGTTATTAAGCAGCACATCAGACAAATGTTGTTACTTTCCCTATAAACGTGATAACCTTCATTATGATTAAGACTTATCTAGCACTTGATAAAAAATGTCCCAAATTCTCCAGTAAAAGAGGAAAAGTGTGTTAAAGTTAAGGAAGTTGCTGACAAAGTGGGTCATTAACAACGTTCGAGGCCTTTGTGAGGAGGTGGTGGGGATAAATCATCAGTCAGAAGTTCATAATTTCCTGGGTTTTGTCATTTTAATGCAGATTCTGAACCTGGGCGATTCTGTTTGTGAAACATTCGGTTGCCTTTAATTGCCTGCTTTTCTTTTGTAAATCTGATCTGATAATGGAAGATTTAGAGGCAAATTCATTTTGTTGCAATAGATTTCCCCCCTATCTTTTTCCATTGTGTTGTGGATCCAGTGGGAGGGGGATTGAGCTGGAGTCACAGTGAGCGTGTTGGGCTCTGAGAAGGGAACTCTTCCACTCTGATGTTGAGCAGTGGGCAAATTCCTGAACAGAAAATCACCTCTCAGCCCCCCATGCACTCTCCAAATCCATCTGTAATTATGATAATGACCATCACTAATGAGGAACCAGCACCATTTGGGTACCCAACATTTCATGCTGTTCATGTACATTATTTTCCTCTAAAATCCCTAAAAAGTATAAAATATTGTCCTGAATATCAACACTCCACCCACAGACCCTGTTTGAAAGGTGGAGCAGAGAAAGAGTGTTCAAAATCAATCCAGGCCCCTGATCTATCCTGATACACTTAGGGGAGTCCAGCCCAGATCTGTGATCTGACAATGACTGCAAAAAATGGATCTCAGTTTATCCCCTGTACAGAATTGTTTAAAATTAGCCTTTCTTTCTCAGCCAGGATAATGCTTTTTTCCCCCCATGTTGTCTTGATAAGGACATGGTGAGTTTGTAATGAAAAAGTTCTTCAAGAAAATAAATGAGGTTCCTAATCCTTTTTTTTCCCCCTTTCAATATATGTGCTTCCACACCAATGCATAAGTATACCTTAATCTAACACCTGTTTCCTTTGAACCATTATTTGACTTTTCTCCTCATTTTAATGTCCCCCTTGGATAGCAATTGTGATTTCTGGAGAGCTGTGAGGTCTCAGAGAAAGCTGCTGCCCCAAAGGGATGCTCGAGCTCCTGGTTGTTGTCCTTCCCCACCTCATCTCCCCTGTCTGCTCGTGACTGTTCCTGCCTAAGCTATAACAGCATCCAAACATATGAGGAGTGTGTTCATGCTCTTTGAACGGCTGTAATCCTAATTATCTCGAGGCTATTTTCCTCCAAGTATGTTTGTTAACAAGTGCCTGCTGCAGGAAATGCTCTCCTAATACCTGGAGTGTGTCTCCAAAATTGTTCTGACATCAGATGTCGTTCAATTACAACCCTTAATCTTTATAATAACAGTTCGTTTTCTTAATTACCAAATGATAACCACAGTGCTCTTAATGAGAATGGCAGTATTCTGAAACCCTCCAGTATTTCAGACCCCTGAAGAAAGGCCTGGAGACTTCACCTTTAGCAAGCTGTCCCAGCTGCGGTGGGTTTGTTGTGCCTGTGCTCCACTGGTGATGCCAAGTGGTTAAACACAAAGCAATTCCAGAGTGGAATTAGTCTGTGTGGAAGCCTCAGAGCTGTGTTGGTGTGTTGGGCAGTGGGTTCTGCCTCACCTGAGCTCCAACCACGATTATGGGGGTGAAGTTGAGGGTTTTCTTGTGCCAGAGCCATGGATGCTCTGGGATTATCCCTGTGAAGAAACCAAAATGGCTCCTGTGGGGCTCTCTGCTTCCCTTTCCCTCCCCTGAGTGAAATCCCTGGGGGCTGTACAGGTGTTGTTCTGCTGTTCCTCAGGATGTGCCCCATGGTGTGGTAGGACCTGCAGGAACACTGGCTTTGTGTAAAGGAGGGGGAGGAGAAGTGCCATGAGTTTGCACGTGTGTTCCTCACGTGGTGCACTGGAAGCCCTAAACAGTCTCTCTTGCCTTCTCTCCAGAGAAGAAAAGAAAGAGCAGACTCCCTGCTCCTGCCATTCTGACAACTGGAGATTTTCTGTTCAGCTCTTTCCCAAGACGTTCTAAATCCCACCTTCTGCTTTTTCAAACAAAATCCCATTTTTACCTCTAAGGAAAGCCATTTGAAACGCACTTAGCAACCGTCAGAGTCTATTTTTAGCTTCTATCAGGGTGTAATGTACAAAATGTAATAATCTCATGCTTGAAGCTTTTTCCCTTCTTCCCAGAGAGGTGAAATTGCTGTGATTGAGTAAGAGGGAGAGAAGCTGTGTGCCTCAGCTCTGCCCAGCTCTGGTTCTCCCTCTGTGTCTCCATCTCTCAGGTTGTCCATGTTCACCTTTAGCAGTTTGGTTATTTATGGGCAGACCCAGCCACTGAGAATGTGCTGAACAAGGCAAACCAAGTTTTAGATTCCTCTCTGACAACCAACTCCGTGGTCAAGGATGTTTGTAGGACAGGGAAGCAAGAGGAGTCTGGAGAGAGAATGAATAAACACCTCCACGACTTTGAGAAAGGTGGGGGAATGGAGACGCTGTTTGGCAAATGAGGAACGACTTGAGCCTCTCCTCAGCCAGCAGAGCTGGAGAACTGGGCTGTTGGGTTTAACCTTGGTCCTAAAATATACTTTCCATTTTCTACAAATGCACTGCACTCCCTCAGATCCCGGGAACTGGGCTCTTGCTGGAGCTGTCAGGTCTGCAGAAGCTCTCGGGGTGTGTGTGGGGGGCGATGTGTCTTCCATTAATCTGTCGGTGCTCGCTGGAGCAAAGGAGGAAGGATGATCTTAGGACTGTGGAACTGGGTTGGGACACCAGTGTTCCCAAATTACTGCTGTGCTGCACTGTGTGAGACCTTGGCTAAGTCATTAAAGTCATTAACCTTCATGTGATTTAGTTCATCACTTTCAGCTCGTATTTCCATCCTTTTTTGCAACTCTTTTGACAAGGCTGTAATAAAGACAAAGTTTGTCTGTCACAATGTTCATATGCTGGGGATAAACTCCCCAGGTTTTGGATGGCATCTCTCTTCCTGTTCAGTATTTAGTGTTGCCTTTTTACAATGAGTCTTTCAAGACTTGGTGGGTCTGAAAAGCCTCATCCAGCTTGATGCTCTCAGTGTGTGCTGGCACAGCTAAGCCAGCTCCATGTACTGATGTGTACAGAGGTGCCAGGATTCACCCAGTGAAACCAGTGCAGGCTGTGAACTGCCAGGGCTGCAAACAACACAGAGAATTGGGGTTGTTCAGCCTGGAGAAGAGAAGGTTTCGGGGTGACCTAATTTTGGCCTGAAGGGAGCCTGTAAGAAAGATGGAGAGAGGCTATTTACAAAGGCCTGGAGTGACAGGACAAGGGAGAATGGCTTCAAACTGACAGAGAGTGGGTTCAGATTGGATATTGGAAAGAAATTCCTCCCTGTGAGGGTGGTGAGACCCTGGCACAGGTTGGGCAGAGAAGCTGTGGCTGCCCCATCTCTGGAAGTGCCCAAGGACAGCTTGGATGGAGCTTGGAGCAGCCTGGGCTAGTGGGAGGTGTCCCTGCCCATGGCAGGGGGTGGAATGAGATGATCTTAAAGTCCCTTCCAACCCAAACCATTCTGTGCTCCTGTGATTCTGTGATCCTAGAAAGAAAAGGGTCTGCTGAGGTCGAGCAGCCCTTTCCCTGGAGCCGCAGGGTGCGGGTTCTGTGCCGTGTGTTTCCCATCCCTTTGTTCGCTGGAGTTTGGAACGGCAGAAATGATGGGGCTCCCGTTGCTCCCTTCTGGAGATCGAGTGACCTCCTGTGCCAGATCAGAAATAGACTTTAAATAATTCATTGAATAAAGTCTAGGATTTTTGTAAATGTCTGTCTGATTCTCCTGGCTCTCTATTATTCCTGGCTTTCCTACCAACCCGGAGAGCACAGTCCCATCCCTCTTGTCATCACATCTACATCTCCTCCTTTCACTCGCACATCATTTCCTTTCTTTGAACGTTAGTTGAATTTTTTCCTTTCCCCCTTGAACGAGGGCATTATTTTGCCTAATAATACAACTTTGATTTCCCTCTTGGAGTGTGCTTTGCTCTGATCTGAGAGAGGACAAGGCCATTAAGTTCCTCGGCGTGGGCCTCGCCTCCCGTCAGAAGTCAGCATGTTAAAGCAAATTGCGCGGTGCCGTAAATATCCCGACCCAGGCTCTGCTCTCATTTGTATCCACGCAATCACGCTGAGCAGAACTCAGCCTGCAGAGCTTAAAGACGTGCTCCTAATCCTACAGGAGCACTAAGAACCTGCCTGGAGGCTCGAGGGCACACGGCCTCGCCGGGCAGGGTGAGGCAGGGTAGCAAAAAGGCAGAGTTCTGAACCTTGGTTCTGCATTGGGAGAGAAAAACAGAAGGAATTTGTTAATATTCCCTATTTCTGAGCACTTTGGCAGTCACGTCCTCATTGCCAAAAGGGATGGGTTTGTTCATGCTGTTTCGCTTCGGGCTAGAACAGAATAAAATATATGTTTCCTTGCAAGGATGCATTCCTATTTTATTTGATGGGCTAAAATTAAATCAGGAGGAATGTTATTTAAACAGGAGGAAAAAAGAAGGGAAGGAGGGATAAACAGGCATGGGATAAATTCCTGATTCTCACTGTGTGACGTGTGAGGTCCCCTGGGAAGTGGGAACTGCTTGGAGAGCATCAGGACTGAGTTCTCTTCTTGAGACAGAATTCCTGACTGGCCTCATGTGTGCACTCCTGGCTCGTGGAGAGGCAGGACTGGAACTCTTTCTGTCCTTTTTAAAAACTGCTACAGACTCAAAGTGATTTATTCCCACCACAGCTCTACTGCCCATGTCACTTGTGCTGAAGTGAGGCCAGATTTATACCAGGCTAAGCAGGAGTAAAATGGCCCTTCCTTCATCCACAAAACCTGATGTGAGCTCCAGTGTTCTCCACTGGATGAAACAGTTACTCTGGGATGCTGTGGGGAATTTCCAAGCCATTAGTCATTACCTTTTCCCTTTCTTGTAGTGATTAAACCCAAAAGAGGTACAGGCTTGATTAATAGTGCAGTCCTGGTGGTGGCACCTGCCAGAATGTTTCTTGTTCTGTGGCTTCAATAGACTTAGTTTTTCTTTTGACAATTATATTTCTTTTGTAATATAACCCTCCTGGTTTTGTGTGGATTATAGCAGTCCTGGTGGGTGTGTGTACACGGGAGAGAAAGAACCTGGAGTCAAACCCAGAGCCCTTTAAGTAACAAAACAGAAACAGCAACACAGAAGTAGAAATTCATTGGAGCTCGTTTAAGCCTCCCTGAAATTTCCATTGTGCAAGTGTTGAAATGTTGTAGTTACTGTGGCACATCTCATTTTCCTTTATTCCCTGGTGGATGTTTCCCTGAGAATTTGGTACAGATGCTGAACAATAAAGCCTGTTGCAAATTGCTTTCCAACTGCTAGGTAATTACAGCAGATTTTATGCTAAATGTAAAGAATGTACTGCTATTTTTTAATAAAGGGAACATCTTTTCTTATCTGATGCTTTAATACAGACTCATTTGTCTTACTTTCCAGCTGAAGGATAGCTTCCAGTCATTCACACCCAGTTGGAGCTGCTGGCATGCCTGCCTTTCCACATTCCCCCCCAGAATCTGCATGTTCCAGTGATCAGCTGGAAGTTCAGACCCTGTGTGTACTCAGTAAGTAACTCTAAATATTTAATATGACTACACAGAGGCCACAGAGCATGTTTCTATCTGTACTTGTTACCAAATCAGACAGAATATTTGGTTTCAGCAGGCTCCAAGGATTAACTCCACTTTTTGTCACATTTGTCAGTGTTTACTAACATGACCAGTGACATTATCATCTCATATACCAGGCTGAGCAAACATGAAGCTCCTCATCCCTTCTTGGAGGGAGTTTTCTCTCGCTGCCTCTGTACACCAGTGAGCATCTTGTGCTGCAGGAGGAGTGTCCCTGACTCCTCTGCATCACAAAGCACACGAGTGAGATGGGTGGGATTCATTTGCTGGGAAAAGACCATCAGCAGAGTGAGGTTTGGGGAAACCTGCTTCTCCAAACATTGAGCAAGTCACTATCCAGAGGTGTGTTGTGCTGTACAGCATGACAAGGACACTGGAGTCGTCTTCCCACCCCAGCCTGGCACTTCTCACTGCCCCTGGTGTCACATTCAGGGTCTGCTATCCCAGTGCTTTGGAGGGAACTGGGTCTGTGCAGCCTGGGAGAACAGGGGAGCTGGGAAGGGGTCAGGGATATGTGTGTTTGAAGCCAGCAGGGAGTTGGTTCCTGGAGAAAAGGAGCTGCCTGGATGTCTGTGCATCCAGGCTTGGGCTTGCTGGATTGGTGGGAAGGGAAGAGCAAGGTGAACAAGCTCCAGGCTTCACTGTTGGGTCTCATTCCCTCTCCAGGGCCTGCTAATCAAAATCTCCTGCCATTAGCCATGCTTTGTAATGCTTTCTGTGGCAAACACTCATGTTTTGTCACAGCAGAGATGACGAAATGTTACAGAGGTGAGGGGAGGATGCTGCTGCTGCTGGCTGTTGTCACCTGGAGAGCTCCATGTCCTCAGGCTCCCTCCTGGGGAGAATATTAGGGGGAGCACAACCCCCCAGGCTGGGCAGCACTAACAGGCTGATGTCCTAAGTGCTTTGAGGGCAGTGGGATGTGGTTCCTCAAGAAAATCTGGTCTTGAGCCATGGAAAAGCAGCATTACTGCTCTGCTTGGGGTAATTTAATAAAGTCAGGGCTTTGTTCTGCACTCTGAGCTCTTGGGAAGCACCTGTGGGTCTGATGGGCTCGAGGGAGTGACGTGGTTTCTTTGCCACGTGGTTTGGTGGGCATGGTGGTACTCGGTCAAAGGGTGGGCTTGGCAATCTGGGAGGACTTTTCCAACCTGAATGATTCTGTTCTGTGATTCCAAGAGCTGCTGGTGAGGAGGCAGCTCCACTGCCCAGGAGCAGGAGGTGCTGCAGGGGTGGTGGAGTGTCCCCCCTGCTCCCATCATGGTTTGGGGGTGAGCACTTTCTTCCACCCACCACTTGGCCTCCACAGCACGAGTAATGGGGGTTTAGGGCTTCCATCATCTGCACTTGCAAATCTGTACCTGGCATCTATTGTAAACCTGCAAGTGAAATGTATTTTAAAAATGTGTCAGTCACTGGAATCTAAAAATTGATCTGAGCCCACACAGGGAGCAAGTGCATAAGAGCAGATCGGAGCAATGTGGTGATTAAAGACAGTATTTGAAAGAGTGATGTTACTGCATTTTAGAGCCTGAGCTGATGGGGGGAATGGGATACAAAATCAACCCCAACATCTAGGAATCTGAGTTTCCAAACTGCATGGGAATCAAAACCCAAGGTAAAGATGTTTTCCAAGAGAAGGTGTGAGTGTGAAAGAAAAGGTTTAACATTTCTGTAAAGGAGGGAACTAGTCATGGAGAGGCCACTGAGTGCATTGTATAAAGTGATGTTCACAGTTCTCTCAGAAAAATAAAGAAAGAAAACAAATTTAAACAATTACCCTGGCCAGTTAACCGGAATTTGGTGTTTAGCTCTGTGCAGCTGCTTTGACATCTAGTGTGATAGTCGTGGTGAAAGGGAGTGGAATGTTTCCTGAGTCGCCCAGGACTTTCTAGTGGTGTTTTCAGTCACCTTTGCAGTGGTTTCTTGACAAGGAGTGGGATGGTGTTTGGGACTGGTTTAAGAGCTGCTCCTACAAAGAGCTGTGTGCTGCTGAAATCCATGGCAGCAGCAGCCCTTGGTGCCAGAATCTGCCTGCAATAAAAGCCTGTGCCGAGGGAAAACTGCTCTCAGGCCCTTGTGGATATTGGAGCGAGGTTTAAAATGAATCTCTGCTGTTGCTGTTTATGACCTTCTTTATCTATTTCCCATTAACTTTTATATGGCTGATTGATGGCAATGCAGAAACAAAGAGGTGCAAACACTGCAGTGTGATTAGCACGGGGGTTTCAAGCTCCTGTTAATGTGCTATTCAGATAGAGCAGCACCCAATCACTCATCTGGGACGGAGGTTGCTTCTCCCTGGAGGTCCCTGCGTGTGTGCCAGCAGGACTTCCAGAGCCTGGGAATGCCATTGGCATCCTCCAGAGTGACAAGTGGCTCTGCCAGGCAGCCAGAGGTCTGACCTGCTCCCACGCCTGGTGCTGGCAGAGGTGGCAGATGAGATTAACTACAAGAAGAGATGAAATGAGATGGGACAGTGCCCTCCCAGCAGGTGCCACTACACCCACAGCAAATACCCACGGGGCTCAGGAGACAACAGAAGCCCCATCCAGATACTTTCTGACTTCCAATAACACTGCTGAGTGGCTGAAACGTGCAATTTAACATATGGCTAATAAACTCCTAATTGAAACAAATAGGAAACAGTCAACTAATCAAATCTCCTTGTTGCCATATGGCAAAATTCCCTGGCAGCCTCAGAGAGAGGAGTCACCCAGTCCGGGGTATCAACAGGGACCCACTGACTCAGTGGGGGATTAAGGAATTTGGGATTATTATTCATCTAGCTGTCAAACACAAAAATCTCCTGTTCTCTGGTATTTTGGTTGCTGGGAGGCTTTCCCTGCTCTCCCTGTTCTCCTCCTGTGACTGGCAATGCCCAGCCCCAGTTTGCAGCCCCAGTTCCCAGTCCTGGCTCCCATTACCAGCTTGCCACTGGGAGGAGGAGGGTGAGGGAAGCACATGAAGCATTTGACACTCTGCAGGGACAGCTGAGATGTTCTCCTTGCCTACAGCATCTTTTGAGGTGCTTCCACCTGCACCCAGGTCCTGAGAGGGGCGTTTGAGATAAGTTTTGTAAATTGTGGGCTCCCCACCCCTGGAAGTGTCCAACGCCGGGTTGGACAGGGATTGGAGCTGGTGGAAGGTGTCCCTGCCCATGGCAGGGGGTGGAACTGGCTGATTTTTCAGGTCCCTTCCAACCCAAACCATTGTGGGCTTCCATAAAACACCTTCCAGCAGTCTGCTGGGAGAAAAGTGGATACTCAGAATGCCAGCAAGCAGAGCTGTTCCCCTGCCCCTCGGGTGTCAGGCACCCAACTAGAGCCATAGACTCCAGACAAGAGCAATATTAGCAGGGAAGAGCCTGCCAGCAGTTCACAGATCAGGATTTGCCTGCTTTATGTTTTAGTTGAGAAATGCTTTGTGTTAATGCGTGTGGCAGGAGAGCAGCCGGGTTAAGGATAATTTAGAAGCAGGAAAAAGGTCTTGGAATGATTCAGCAAGAATTAGCCCTCCTCCACACACAGTTTTGATACCACTTATGAGTGAGAAAGGCATCAGCTCTAGAGCTGAGAGGGTATTTCAGCCTCTCTGCCCCATTACATCTCTGGCATTTCTATCTGGACCACTGACAGCAGGTTCAGTCGTTGTGGTGATGCTGTGATAGGGCTTTTTACTATAAAAAAAAGGGATTTAATGTCACTGAGGAAGTGGAGAGGCAGGCACTGATCTCTGCTCTGTGTGAGCAGGGACAGGACCCAGGGAAGGGCTGGAGCTGGGTCAGGGAGGGTCAGGTTGGGTATCAAGGAAAGGTTCTTCCCCCAGAGGGTGGTGGGCACTGACCAGGCTCCCCAGGGCAGTGGGCACAGCCCCAAGGCTGCCAGAGCTCCAGGAGGGTTTGGATGATGCTCTGAGGGACAGGGTGGGATTGTTGAGGTGTCTGTGCAGAGCCAAGAGCTCAAGTGGATGACCCTGGTGGGTCCCTCCCAGCTCAGGCTATTCTAATACTCTGTGTAGTGTTTTACATATGGAAGTGGTGATAGACTGTCCTACAGGGAAAGAAGGTTGGTTAATTAAGCTACATCTTAGTCAATGATAGGAATTAAGACCAAAACAGGATGTTTGCCCTCTCTCTTTTATTAACTTACTTCGGCAGCAGCTGGATGACTCACAACCTTTACTGAGACAGAGATGCTGTGGTCACGTAGGCTCCAGAGCAGAAGAGCCTTGAGCCCACACTGCCAAACCCCTGCTTTAGCTCTTTGCCTCATTTTCTGCATATTTGTACCCCAAAAATTTCATTGGAAGTCATTTGCAACAGATGAGGTTTAAACTGGAGTGATAAGAGACAATATAGATAGTAAATCCACCCGTGAGTCATGAAAGCTGCGTGTCCCTTTCTAAATTTATGTGTTCCTGTGGAAGGGTGTCTTTTATCCTCCCTTGAATAGGACTTTCTAGTTCTTAAATGGAATCATCGTTCATAAAGGAGCTATAACTGGATTTTTTTAGACCTTTTGCCCTTGTCTTGGTTCAGCTTTAAGTCACGTCACAGGGAATATGAATGCAATGTAAAATGTAGTGTTAACAGACCACAGCCCTGAGGTGTAGGAAAGATCATTTTCTATGGGGATGTGAGGTCAGAGGGGCCCAAAACATGGATGGTGGGAAAGATTTCTGCAGTGACACCTCATTACAGAGTTTTATTTGGCCTCTTTTTGCAGATGGCTGCTAAGAGACAAAGCTTGATATCCCTCATAAAGTGACAGAATTATAGCAAAACGTAACAAAAGTGACTTAACTGCCACAGGGAAATGCTGGGCTGGATCCATCAAGGCCCTCAGTGTCCCAGGCATCATCCAGGAAAGCACTTAAGCACCTGCTTTACTGTAAGCACTGCTTAAATCAATGCTGATTTGCTTTGCTGGATCGAGAACAGGGTTCAGTGTAGTTCAGGCATCAGGCTGTGTGCCCCTGCTTTTCATCTGCACACTGGGGCACTTCTGCATTCCAAGCCTCTCCCCCTGAACAGGGAGGCTTTGGGGGCAGAGAATATTTCTTGGGAATGATTGGAAAAAACATCCCTAGCAGGCTGATGTGAAGAAAAGGAGTAAATTGAGTCACCCAATAAATAATGATGGTAAAAAGAGGGGCCGGGCTTGATAGAAAACACAATTGATTTTCAAAACTAAGCAAATTAGTCATGAGCCCTTTCTAGTTATGGCATAGCTACAGGTACGTGGGTGTTTGGCCTTTTGCTGCTGCACAGCCAGTCCTGGGTGATGACAATTTCCCTTCTGGCCTTAAAAGCTGTTAATGAATTCCTGATCTCCCATGGCCCACCTTCTGTTTATTTACTAGTGCATTCTGCCTCGCTTCTCCCCCACGGGCATTTAGGTGCCCAGCCCTTGGCAAGACATCTGAAATGAATCACTTTCTCTTATATCCAGCTATAAATGACCCTGCTGGCCTGTGAGGGATGGGTTCTATAGGGAAGGGACATCTCCACATTGATCTCTTGCTTAGTCCTTTTAAGAACATCGTGCAATCATGTAGACATATATATAGATAAATATCACACACAATTTCCTCCAATGAACGTGAATCCATGGCAGGGTAATTTAGTTACATTAAATAAGTCTTATCCCCCAGGAATGGACTTGCTGTGGCTGGACCTTGAGCTTTCACTGACAGCCAGATCTTAGCTGCTGCATCCTCTTCCCAAGCTCCTACAGAAGCCAAATGCTTAAACCTACACCATATGGTCTCTAGATTTTCCTTTTGGACAGAAGTCAGGTCCCCAGTGCTTCCTCCTAAGTGGGCCAGACAAGCATGGAGACGACAGGATGCTGTGGAGGCAGGGCTGCATCCCAAAGGAGCTGCAGGAGATTTAATTTTCCTCCCAAGGGTGTGTCTGGGCCCTGGGAGGGATGAGACAGGCTCGTTTGTCACTGTGAGCAGGGTTAGCACCAGACATGGCACCTGGAGCAGCGTGAGGCAGAGCACTGAGGAGCTCCTTTGGGGCACCACAGAGATTTCTGCCTCCCATCATGTCCAGAAGACCCCACTGCTGGAAGGTGCTGCAGTTTCAGTCACTCCCCACCCTGGAAGTGTCCAAAACCAGGTTGGACAGGGCTTGGAGCAACCTGGGCTAGTGGAAGGTGTCTCTGCCATGGCAGGGGGTGGCATTGGATGATCTTTAAGGTCCCTTCCAACCCAAAGCACTCTGAAATTCCCTGGTTCCCCCTGTGCAGCAGAGACACGCTCTGCCTGTGGCAGTGGGCTCTGGGGGAAGGTGTTTTCCAGACTTGCCTTCCCTTAAGCTGGTGCTCCCACTGCATCTATTTCTGGAGCATCCCCCAGGTCTGCTCCCACACCATAAAACCTTGGGAATCCTCAGCAAGCAGCTCTCTCCCCTGTCCCTGTGGGGTGAAACCTGAGCTGAGGCTGCTCAGGAGCTGAGAAGTGTAAAGGTACCACCTCAGAAACACCCCAACCCCATGGGATCACCCCAGGAGACCCTGCCCAGAGCTCTCTGGAACCAGCATTTTCTGCTCCTGCCTCTGCAGCCTCCCCAGCTCTCCCTGCCCAACATCAGGACACATCTTCTGCTTTATGGTTTGGGTTTTTTCCTACCCTGATTTTGAAGGGAGCCCACACCCATTAATTTCTCATCAGCATTCAGAGTGCTCCTAATCGTCCCCCTGAGATTAATTAGCAACCAATGAAGGTTCAGGCATTTTATTTCAATCATTTCAAAGGCATTTCTGACAGATTCCTTAGCTGGGGTTAAACTCAGTTTAATGCTTCTCACTTAGTCCTGCCCCAAAGTGCTGTCTATCAGACCTATCTGGGAAGTGTCCATAGCACATCCACAGTGGTTTTTTTTTTGGGTTTCTCTCCCTGGATTCCAAACCCACAAACTCGGGGAGATTTGCAACTGGTTACTAAAACCATTCATCTTGTTGTTCCTTTTCCCTACCCAAGTTACTTTAGGAAGAGCTTGGCTGAATGTCCAGGGGCTCTGCCAGTGCACTTGCTCTGGTTTTTTAACCACAAAAAAGAAGATAGTTGGGAGGGAAAAATTGCTGGTGGATGTGCAAACACGTGGCCACAGGACTCCAGACTCATCTCATGTACTTCTGCAAGAATCACTGAGCTCTGAGGCTCGAAGGGAAGACTTGAAGGATGACAATGAGGTCATTTTTTCAGATATTCACAGACTGCTCTTCAATGTTTGATGAGCAGCACGGGGCCCTTGATGGAAAATGACTATGGAGTTTTATGGGTTTTTTTTAGTTTTCTTTAATTTTTATTTATTCCCCACTTCTGAGGTGTTTGGAGAGCTGATGTGGGCTTACTGAAAGCCTGTCTCCACTAAAGCAAGACTGCCTGAGAGGAGTCTGTCCTTGCCTTGCTCATCCTGGCAGTGTTTGAAGTGGTGAGTGAGAGCACCCAGCACTCCCAGTGGTGCTGCAAATGCTCAGCAAAAGTGATCAGGGCCTCCCACCCTCACAGGGAACAATCCCTTCCCAATATCCCATGGCAGTAGGAAGCCGTTCCCTTTTCTCCTATCACTCCGTCCCTTGTCCCAAGTCCCTCTCCAGCTCTCTTGGATCCCCTTTAGGTGCTGGAACGGGCTCTGATGTCACCCCAGAGCCTTCCCTTCTCCAGGCTGAGCAACCCCACGCTCCCAGCCTTTCCTCATAGGAGGGTTTCTCCATCACTCCAATCATCTTTGTGCCCCTTCTTCTAGCACACCCTCTTTCCCCAAAGACCTCCAGTGGGGTTTCTGCTGCCTTCATCTTCCTCCATCCCAACCTGTTTCCCTGTGGCTGGGGAATTCCTGGTGGTGTTCCTGGGGAGCTCAGTGCTGTGTTTTTGGGAGTGATGAACACCCCATGGACCACCCAGCCCATCTGCTGCTGGGTGGGAGGTTGGGTTCACCTGCTGAGCCCAGGTTAGAGTGGGCCCTTTCTCCTTGGCCCCAGGAAACCATCCTGCTCCACTCTGGGGGCAGCTCTGCTGCCTGTTGTTTGAAGTTCTCCAGGTTTCTTTCATTATCCCCGTGTTTTATTCCGGTTGGCAAACACCGGTTTCGCACACACTGGCATTCATTGCAGAGTCTTAACCTGCTCCCTGCTGGGTTCAAAATTGACAAAACTCTACCTGACTATTAGTAAGGTACATAATCCAGCAGCTAAATATAGAAGTGCCAAAGCTCTCCCTGCAATAGTGCCAGCATGGGGATAAAATCAATGTCATTTCTTACACAGCTCCTTGACAGGCATTTGCTCCAAGAGCCTTATCTGGGGCTGTCACTGATTTTCAGATACTTCTTGATTCCCTTTAGAAAGCACAGCACAGAGCCTAAAGCAGAGCTGACCTCTCCCTGGAAAAGCACCTTTTCCCTCCCTTCAAGGCTCCAACATGTTCTCCCATGTGAGATCCCAGTATTGAGATTTGCAGCGGTGCAGCTGGGGTTGGTATTTGTTCTTAAATTATATTGTTTCCTTGTGTACTTTTGAGTAAAGGTATTTGCTTCTCTCTTGTAAGGCTCAGTATCCTTTTGGCATTTCAGAAAAGGTGGGCAGGATGAATTATTCATTTTAAAAGTGTGTGACATTATGATGGAGCTTCAGCAAAGTACATTTAAACATTACAAAATAGGATGAATCAGTTTAAACTCATCTGAGCTTATCATATATCAGATAAAATGACTGATATAAAGGCTAAAAAGGAAGAAAAAAGCTCTTCTCAAACCATTTCTAAATTAGACTCCAAAACCACACCAAATAGAAAAGAGGGTTTATTTTCAGATCATTAAATGCCAGAAGGTTTAGGGAAAATTGATGCAAATACAGGGGTTAAACCCCTCTTTGCTAAAAAGCATACAACTCATGGCACTGATGTCCATCCCTGAAAGCAGGGAAGGGACAAGTGGGGACACACCAGGGGGACTGAGGACACAGATTCCTTGGGAGAACTCAAATACATGAGAAAAGAAAAGGCTCTGGTTAAAGCCTAAGGACTAAAGTGGTAAAAAGCAGCAGAAAGTATCTCTTGGAGGTGCTTCAGGGGTCTCCTCAGGTTTGTGCCTACTCTGTCCTCTTTATTCTGAAGGGTTTGGATTTTTTTTCTGAATGAGAAGGATCCTTTTACCTCTAAAAGGGATGTCTCAAAGTGTAGAGAATTTGGAACAGAGCATTTAAACTCAGAATTTATACAGCCCTCATTGTTTTTATGAAAATTCTGTCTGAAAAAAAGTCAAATTCTGAGGGAAAATCCACTTCCAGTAGTCCCTTAAGCAGAATTTCTGCTTATCTTCATCCTTTAAATATTGCTTTTTTTGCTGATCATTGTTGTCCTTCCTGCCAGGGCATGAGGATGCCCCGAGGCTGCTGTTTTGCTCACTCCCAGTTGGATTGAGCCCAACGGGGGTTTCCTTGGGGAGGCTCCTGGTTGCTTTGGGGGGTGTATCCCCATCCCTCCCTCTTTTGGGAAGGCCAGGCTGCAATTCAGCTGAACCCTTCGTTTCATCCAAGGCTTCCTGCACTCTTTTTCCCTTTGATTTCCCATGCTGCCCAAATTTCAAGGCTCCTGTCATGCTGCTCCATCATCTCTGCTTCCCTGTCTGGGCCAGATGAGGAACAGCAGCTGGAACACTGAGGAGCTGCTCAGCTGCCTTCCCCAGGCACCCCTTCCTTCCTTCCTTCCTTCCTCTCTTTATACCCTTTGGTCTATCCAAATATTGACTCCATGCCCACTTCTTTTAAGATCTTTCTAGCCCAAAACTGACCTTAAAATCCTTCTCCCAGCAATGGTTGCTGTAGGAATAACAGGGATGTTGCAGCAAGCATTGAAAAGTGTGCTTTTGGCTCCCCACACAATTAAGGGAGCTGTTCTGCTTTGCCAAAATCCCCTGGAAAACTCCCTTAAAACTCTGTGATGATGGATGTAAACCCAAGGAGTGACTCCTTGAGATCACTGGGATGAGGGGGAATAAAAACACAGGCACTGTTGTGAGCAGCTGCTCCAAAAACCCATCCAGTTCAGCATCCTATCACTCACAGTGACAAATGGGAATTGCTCCTGGAAGAAAAAGAAGAAGAGACCCTGAGCAAGGGGAAAACCTGGCACCAAGGCCATTTCTCTAGGAATTCAAAAGAATTATAACCTTTTCTAAATTCACATTGTCTTAACTTTGACAACAGTTCCTGGTTTTGATAGAAATGGCTTTTTCCCCAAAGGGCCAGCTGAGCTTTTCCTCGCAGTGATGTGCTGTGGCACTGAATTCCTGAGGTTAATGCCATGAAAGTGCATCCATTGATCTGTTTGTTGAATTACTCACTTTGATTCGAGGCCTCTCAGCCCCTTCCCCTCTCGTGTCTTTAAGCCCAGTGGGACTGACACCTTCCCCATCCATTCCTCTGCACCAGATCCACTTTCAGGCTGTGATCCAATCAGAATTCCTTAATTGCATTCTGCCAAGCTAAATTTCCTTGCAATTCCAATTGGATGCAGTGTAACTCATTAGGTGAGGTCCTAATTTCGCCTGCACCGTGTTGCTGTGCAACAACTGCTCCAATTAATCCCCTGGGTCAGGAAACTCAGAGAGTCCTCCTGTATATTTGTAATTTGTAAAAGCTGTAATGGGCCTTTTTCAAGGAATATTACTTAATATTTAATAACAGTAATACTAATGGACTCTGCATTTGCTCCAATTAAACACTTGGAAGAGTGGATTGTGTAAACTCTGCTGGAGTGTGGCAGTTTTTGAGAGACTTTGTACTTGATGAAGTGAACAGAAAAGTAGGGTAATATGATTCCCAAGCAATTATGCATTACGTGCACATACTGCAGCTGCTGAAAGCATTTATCATAATTAATGGAACCACACTGATTATCAAAGGATGTTTGGATAATGATTGATTTGTCACTTGTTGTAAAGTCGTGCAGGACATCAGAGCACAAATTACACTGATTTACTGTAAGAGTTATATGCTTTCAAGAGAAACCATTCCTTAGGGGAGAGTCTGGGGCTCTGCTGCTCCTTGCTCTCTGGGTCCCTGAGAATCATTTCAGAAAACAGAATTAGGAGAATTACTGCTCAGAGTAGGCTTGAATGAAGGGACAACACTGCCAGGGATGCTCCACATCTCACAAGAAAACAAAGACCTTTCTTTCTTCTCATCAGAGGGAAAGAGAAACAACAAATTGTCCTCAGAGACGCCCAGAAGGGTTTGAAGCCCCCAGGCAGATTTCCACCATCCCCTTCCATTATTGCCTTGCCTATTTTTAGTCGAATTTCCAGGTTTTCCCAAGCCAATTCTTTTCAGCCATTCAACATTTCTCCCATGTCAGAGGGAAGGATGGCTTTCCATGGTGTTGCCATGGAAACACCTGCTGGATACGGGATGGAGATGGGCGAGAGAAGGAAACGCTCAAGAGAACTAAAAGCAAAGGTGCAGAAGCCCCAGCGGGTTTCTCTCCTCAGCAGGGCACTTTGCAGCAGGGATCCCAGATTTCCCTGGATTTATTTGCACAGTTCAGAACTTTGTGTGAGGATCAGAGACTGTGACGTGCTGCAGTAATGGAAAACAAGGATAAATTACCCCTGGTCATGTCATCACCCCCTCCAAAGTCACTGCCTGATTTTTCCCTGGAAATCTGCTCCCATCCTGCTCGACCCCTTCCCCTTCCCTCAGGCCACTGGTGCAGCCAGGGCAGGGCTCCTTCCTTGCAACTTGTCTTGGCAACATGGGATGTCCAGAGAGGGTCAAAGCCACGTGCAGGGACTTCTTAGGGGGATCCTGTGCTCCCTCACCATTGCCAAAAGGCATTTTTTGGGAGGAGAATTAACAAAAGTGATCACAGTGACTGCGCAGGAGGCTCATTTTTAATTTGGAACGGGCACATTTTACATTCCTGACTCCAGTTCCTTCATCTGAGCCTGATCCAGGGCCTTCTGGAGTCAACAGGACTCTGTTTTCCCCGGTGATCTTTGGCTTGAGCGTTGCCATAAAAGCCTTTGGATCAAAGCACACGGCGTGCAGTAAATCAGACAGGTACAAAGAGCATCTGTTGTGTTGAGTCATTTGAGTTTGTGCCATGCCTTGGACCACTTGTGGATAAGCTCTCAGCTTTCTGCTGCCTGTACACCACTTTAAACTAAGCTTGATGTCTGTCTCTCTAATTTTAAGCAGAGGGGAAAATATCACCTGAGTTTAAGCTGCAGCGTCGTGGGCTTCAAGAGGCTGTGGGAGTGCAAGTGCTGGGAACAGGGCAGAGAGTTTAAGGAGGGGTTTAAGATGACAAACTCACTGTTCAGTGAGTTCTGCAGCCTTTGCAGGACACCCAGAAGGCTAATTGTGAGGGATATGTCCATGGGTGGCTGGGTACAGGGATGACTTCAAAGAGCTACAAGTCTTAGATGCCTTCAGCCCCACCTTTCTAAGCTCATGGCTGTGTGTCTGTGTGGTTTCAGAGCTTTCTTTCATATTCAGAAATTTAAACTTGCACTCCTCAGGTAGAAGTGCTGACCTGCTGTTAGATGGTGACCAGAGCAGGATGGAGAGATCTAAATCTCCCTGGGGATGGAGCAGCTTCTCCAGGGGGGCTGTGCTCGTGTTGCTGACCAGAGCAGCACCAACTTGTGCAGCCAAAGCCTCCCTTTCCTGCAGAGTTTCATTTCTGGCTGTGTTACCCAAACTAACACAGCACGGGTAGCTCTGAAAGTCAGAAATGCACAAGAAATAAAATCCTTCTGGGAACTGGGTTTGCAAACTGACTCTCTGTCATTGCTACAAATCATCTGCTAAGTGCTCAGAGAAGTATTGCAAGAAGTCGAGTGCTGAGTCTGTGCTTCCTGAACCTCCCTGTGTTTTCTGGTCATCCCTTCTCCTGCTCTGATCCCTCCTGGTGTTCCATTTTCCCCATCACTAGGTTTGCCTCTCTGCTGGGAACCTGAAATTGTGTGTTCGACTATAGGGCTCAATTTGCCTTTTGTGCCTCCTGCAAATCTTATTAAGCCACGTTGTATTAAATGGGAGAAACATGCAGTTAAGGCTGCGGTTTTCAAAATGCATTAGACTTCTTTTCAAGTATGCAAAGTGTAAATGGATTTTGTGCTTTGGGAATGCAGCAGTGTGTTTACAATTTTGGTTAGATAAAAGGATGCTGAGATGGCCTTTAACATTGATTTCATGTTACGTTTTTCTCGGCTTTAATACACCCTTAGAGGTTCTTTTAGCATTTTGATTTACAGAATACATTGGAAAATGAGTTTTATTTTATTTATCGGTCAGTAATGGGCTTTTTTTTTCTCTTCTTCCTCAATGTAGCTGGTCTTAAAAATAGTAACCAGGGTAATCTCATTAGGTCAGGCTTTCTTCTTGCAAGGTTTCTAATGTAGAATGGGCTGAAACACCAGGAAACAAACTTCTTGCACTGTTTTGCTGTTTTTCTGGTGAATCCAACTCAAACCGAGCAATTTAGTGAGCCATGACAGGTATACATGAAACCTAAGCCTTTTGGAACCTGAAAAGAAAGTTTTCTGAGTAAAGTGGATTCGAATATCAGGAGAAACAGCTCTCCCTGTGTTGGTTGGGTCATTGTGGAGCACACCCGGGCAGTTCATCTCATCCTGCCATTCTGCACATCCTCGGCTGCAACAGCAGAGGCTCATGGTATTTATTCACCTTGCAGAGGCAGCTCTAAGGTTATGTTTGTTATAAATAAGCTGCAATTTGACAGTGAAAGGTGCCATGGAAGTGTTGTACATAACCATAGGGTGATTTGTCCAAGGAGGCTGACAAAAATACTGGCAGAAGATAAAAATCTCTCTTGAGGGAATTGACACTGTCTGTGTGTTCTCAATCCTTTGAGGGGACTCTGGAGCCGTGGGGTGGCTCTTGCAGGAAGCAAAGAAGGGGCCACAAAACCAGGCCTGGAGTTTTGACTTTTTCAAGCACCTTCGTTATTGAAATCTAAATTTAATTCCAGTTATGATTACTTTGAGAGTGATGCCAAGTCCTATATTACCTGACCTACTTCACAACCGTATGGAGAAATATATCCACCAAATTGACCTTCCTTTTGTCATTTCACATCTCAGATGTCACTGTAAAAAACTTTACATCAATTTTTCAGCAGGCAGGGAGAGAGATTGGGTCAGACATGGTACTTTGCAGGTAACAGGATGCATATTTGTATTGATCAGCAAAAGGAGATGTGACTGAGAGATGCTGAATCTCCTGCTTGTTCTCTCAGTCTGTCTGTCCATGGATCTGGTGTAGAAATCCTTGATAAACTATTGGTTTAATGCCCTTAACTCTATTAAATCCCAGACTGGTTTGGGTTGGAAGGGAGTTTAAAGCTCATCTCATCCCACCCCCTGCCATGGGCAGGGACAGCTCCCACCAGCCCAGGTTGCTCCAAACCCTGTCCAAGGTGACCTTGGACACTTCCAGGGATCCAGGGGCAGCCACAGCTTCTCTGGGCACCCTGTGCCAGGGCCTGCCCACCCTCACAGGGAAGGATCCCTTCCATATATCTAATTTAAATCTACAATAACACAGTGCCTGTGAGCTCTGATGCTGCCTCAAATGTGTAACTATAAGGAGGGGCGAGAAATGGCGATTTAAACAGAACACAAAACCCACTCAGTGTCTTACCCAGGAGAGGGTGAAATATTTGGCCCATTCCCTATGGAGCTGGGTACACTCCAGACCTCTCCCTTAGAGATGTCGTGGACTGACCTGTGCTGAATTCCTGGCAGTGCAGAGATCCCTGAGCAGGTTTGGTGGTGCAGGCTGGGATGCACCAGGAATATCCTGGCTGCAACAGCACAGAGCTCAGTTTAGATCCCTTTAGCCCACTGAAAAGCCACGTGCTGTGCTGTGCTGTGCTGCAGAGCCTTCCCTGCTCTGGCTTCCTGAGCTTGGGTTGATTAAAGCAAAAAAACCCAGTCACCTTCCTCCCTTCCCTTTGCTCAGCTGATGGGTGAAAGGTGGGAGGTAGGAATAAATCATGTGCTTTAAGGCTCCTTCTTTCCCTCTACAGGGTAAAGACACATCAGTAAGAGCAAGTCTTGCCCTTTCCTCGTGAATATGTTTCTAAAAGAGGAGTCTCAGCCTTTGCAAAGCTGTTGTTGGCCTGTCTGCCTTTGGTATTACACAGATCTGGCCCCCACTAGACTTCCATGGCTCCTGAGGGCTTTTGGTGATGTTGGGTTTCATCCAAGTGGTACAAATTCAGGACAGGGTGGGCAGCCCCACCCTGTGCTTGGGCATCAGGAGAAGGAAGCAAGCAATGTTTCTTCTTGTGCAATTTAATATGTGGAAAAGAACATGGGCATGCCTTCTGTTTAAATTCCATTTATAATTATAGATAGGACAAAAATTGCCAGGGCCTGTATTATGCAAAGACATTTCAGAGTGAAATGTCTTGGGCTCAGCTGAGAAGGAAGATCTCTTTTGACTTCAGGGGAAAGAAAAACTGGAGGAAAGGAAAATACTTGCATAAGAAGTAAGTTTCTTGTGGTTTTATCATTTTTCTCATAATATTGCTAGAAAAGTGCCATTTCATCACAGTAAAGGACAGACTGACCAAGTGTTTGCAATGTTTTCTCTCAGTCCAAGTCTCAACTCCCTCTCCTGTGTCTCAAGTACAAGTAACTGGCTCAGCAGCTGAGTCTGATCAGAGAGTAAAACATTAAATCCAAAGCAGCTCTCAGCTCCTCAAGCCAGGAAAATATCCATGTTTTATTCATAGATGAATACTAGTCAACATCCTCCAGTTCCCTGGATACAACTGTGAGTCTATAAATAGCTCTGCAATGACACAGCAAACTGGCATGGGGACGGAAGGCAGCGGCACTGGGCTCATCCAGCCTGGATCCACGTGGGAAAACACACATGGAGCCACCTCCAGCAGCTGGAGCAGGGCAGTGGGGCTGCCCAAGGTAGATTGGGGTCAGGGGGGCTCATCCAGCCTGGATCCATGTGGGAAAACACACATGGAGCCACCTCCAGCAGCTGGAGCAGGGTAGCAGTGATGCCCAGGGCAGGGTGGACTCCCTGGGCTCATCCAGCCTGGATCCTCATGGGAAAACACACATGGAATCACCTCCTGCAGCTGGAGCAGAGCAGCAGTGCCCAGGTTGTTCCATGGGCTCATCCAACCTGGATCCTCCTGGAAAAAGCATTCATGGAATCCCCTCCTGCAGCTGGAGCAGGGCTGTGAAGTCACCAAGGGATGCTGTTCTTCCCCCCTGGAGGGGTCTCAAGTTCCTGGCCCCGTTTCCTTGTGCCCTGTCACCCTCCTTTACCTGCTGGTCCCTGCTCCTGCCCCTCTTTGGTTCACTGGGATGAATTTCCCCTGGATTTTCCTTGCACACCCACAGCAGGCGTGTGTATGTTTAGGAGAAGAAGGTTTGAAGTAGTGGATAAACTTGGGATGGAATTCAGTTGGGAAATAGAGAATAAATGCATGCCCGACTCCCTAATGATGCTCTGCCTGATGTATGCTCAGTAATAATTCTCTCTGTAGCTAAAACTGGCTAGATCCTAATTTAATGTAAACTTAGGTGAGTAGAGCTGTAATCATTTACTCCAGACAGGGATGGAGGCCTGGGAGACTTGCCTGGAGTTTCTCACATGTGCCTCAATCACATTTTAGCATTGCTTTAACAGTTCAACAGGCAGAGGTGGCATAACAAATCCATCATGCATCCCCATGATTTATGTACCTATGTTGATATATATCCTCGCTCTCCTTATTTTCCAACGCATTTATCATTCTCACATGGTCATTTCTTTCCACTCTGCAATTCTTAGTGGCTTCCAGTGTTTTTTGGCCACTCTTGAGAGTTGCTCAGGAGCTTTCTGTGGAGCAGGAGAGCACTGAGACTGTGTCCTGCCCTGGTTCACAGCAGAGGGTTGGGCTGCAGAGCTGGAGAGATCGAGACACGGAGGATTTTACGAAGAGCTATTAATGCATTGTGTGATTTCAGCACAAACACAGAGATAGCTCCGTTTTGTATTTATACTCTCGGGGCTTTTAATGAGCTTTTTCCCTGACTTTAATATTTATTGGACCAGAATAACATAAGATTTAGGGTTCTCTAGTAATTCAGTTAGTCAGGAGCCAGGCTGTGATGCAGAGCTCTGCTTCTTTCAGCTCCAGACATGAACTGCTCCTTCAAACATGAATGTGCCTGCAGGAAGGAGGGAAGTTCCACGTGCAGGAGGACAAGCAGATCCCCCCAATCCAGATGTGCAGCTGCAGCTGCTCTGGGGGCTGCCCAATGATGGCATGAGGAGCCATCTCAGCCTCTCGTGCCCAGTTGGGGTGAAGGGGGGAGTCAGAGCTGGGGTTTGGGGTGGTATTTGGAGTTGGGTGTGTCACAGAAAGCTGTGTTAGCCCTTCCACTGTGGGGATCTTGCACTCCAAGGCTAAAAGCTCTTGGAAAGGAGGATGTGGGTGAGGGATGGGATGAGAGATGAGCTCTGCATTACCTGCCTCTCTCTAATTGCTGTGATGCACACGGAGTACTAGAAAGTTGTACAAGTTATTTTTAAATTGTGGAGGAAGTTATGTAAGGTGGATCATGCTAAGGGTTGATTTTATTTTTAATGACTATATTTAAAAATTCATGCAGAAGCATAGAGGGACTTTTAATTACTAAATTTAAACCTTCAGGTGACACTTAAGTAAAGAGAGAAAAAAAAAGCTTTTTTTATTATTTTTGTGTGTGTGTGTGTCCTCCTTTTCTTTGCAAAGCAAACGTAGGAGCAGGCTGGGAGGTTACCCTGAGCTATGACAGAGCTTCAGCTTGGGCATGAGCTGCAAAGGCACAGCCCTATTCCACAACCTCTTCTACTTCACTGGTAATGCAGCATCTTTCAATCTCCAGTGCAGAAACTGGCTCCAGCATGACCACTTTAATTTCCTTGGGGAGCCCCCGATATTACTTTGTGCAACTTTCTCTGTCTGGCTCTTGAAGGAGGCCTTGGTGCTGTCTTGGGCAGTTTAGCAGGGAAGGGCTGAGCTGGAGAGCAGAGCACAGCAAAGCTGCTGCTTCCACCAGTCTCTATCACAACCTGTGAGGGAGGTGCTGTGCTAAAGGCAGCAGGATTTAAACACCCACCTAAGTGAAATATGTGCTTAAGTGCTTGGTGATTCAGCACGGAGCGAGCTGGTGCCTTGTTCTCCCAGACAGAGCAACCAGAGCTTCCAAAAGTCGGGGTTTCACTCCAAAAGAACAATTCTCCTCCCCGCCCCAAACAGATTTTAGGGGTAAGGAAGAAACACACCTGAAAATGTTATCTGGTTTTAGTTTAAAGGGATGTTCTGCCTGAGGTGTGACAATTTTGATCAGAGGGGGGAATGAAGAGGGAAATAACATTTTCTTAGGGAAGGCTTTTAGGAAGTTTAATAAGCCTGGAGCCACTAAGAGGTTCAGAGATTTGGAGGAGTTCTTAATGTCAGCCACAAGTCCTGGAGAGGAGAGTAAGCTCATAGCTGTGGCCTCAAGTCATCAAAGAGTTTCTGTTCAAGGTAGAATTTTCAACCAGCCTGGACTCACATCTGTGCTTCAAATTAAATGTAAGTTGGAGGTCTGGCTGAACAGGAGTGGATTATGTAGAAAAAATAATGTATTGTAGTTTTTTGAGGCATTGCCATTTTCCTGCATGCCTTCCAAGGACAGGATTACAAATCTTTTAATGAGGATCTGCTTTAAACCCTCTGGCCATTCTGTTTAGGCAGAAACATGTTTCTTTTCTTCCATGCCAAAAGTAACACCAGAGGAACACGTATTTATCCAGAAATAAAAAAAAAAGAAGCCTCAGCTCAGCTTTTTGTTTGCTATCTAATGCTGTAAAGCATCTTTGAGGCTCCACAATGCACAAAGCCTGTTCTTTGTGTTCCCCTGGCCTTGTTTATCTTATTGACTAGCAGAGAGAAGAGAGTGAAAAAGTGCATTTTAATTAGTCATGAGAACTTCATTCGTTTGGAGGTCAAACTTCAGCTTGGCTGGATTTTGCTTGCAGAGTGAACCCACCCTGGGGATGGGTTTGTCCCTTGGTCAGGGGTGGGTTCCTGGCACCTTCCTGCTCTCCTTCTGTACTTCACTGGGAACCAGACTTAGTCTTGCACAGTAAGAGAATCACAGAATCATGGCATGGTTTGGGTTAGAAGGGACCTTAAAGCTCATCTCATCCCACCCCCTGCCATGGGCAGGGCCACCTTCCATAGACCAGGTTGCTCCAAGCCCTGTCCAACCTGGCCGTGGACACCTTTTCTCCTGCCTTTATAACACAAGCAGAAGTGATTCTCTCTCCAACCTGGCCATGGACACCTTTTCTCCTGCCTTTATAACACGAGCAGAAGTGATTCCCTCTCCAACCTGGCCATGGACATCCTTTCTTTGTCTTTTATAACATGAGCAGAAGTGATTCCCTCTCGTGGATCCCTTTCCAGTGTGAGCCTCGATTTCTTCACCTGCAAAGGGAGGCTGAGAGCACTGACCAGCCTTGCACAGCTCCCTGAATTCAGCAGCTGACATGTGAGGATAAACTGTTCTTTCAGGAACAAGCAGCCTAAATACACCCAAGAATATTAGTTTCTTCTTTCTCCAGCTCGTGCCTTTGTTTTGTTCAAGTGACAGCCCTGAAGGGGGCACGGAGATTTTACAAGTCTTGGAGCTTGTATAGCCTGAAGGGAACCAAAAGAAAAAAAGATTCTCCCATCTAGTTTTATTGAATATAACCAATCAGGCACAATTGATTGCTCCAAAGAAAGCCCAAACCTCACCCTTCCCCGAATGGGAGGCTTCAGACACGATAATTGAAGTAATTCAAACCCTCCATAAGAAACAACCTTATTGTCTCCTGCTGTGGCTGCCTGTCATTCTGAAGATGCATTGGTTATCTTTGTGCCACTGGGCTCTAATGAAAGAGGTGGCTGTAGGGTTAAATGGGCCAAGAACCAACTTGCAATCGTCACAACACAATTCAGAGAAATTCCTGCAGTGGCAACAGCAAATATTCAGATTGGAGGCACACCAAAGCTTTGGAGGGGTTTTCTGAAGGCAGTGCCCCAGCAGCACCTGATGCTTTCCCAGCTCCCTGATTAATGAATGACAGTGAAAGGACTTGGAAGAGATCCCATTACAGATTTTCAGCCTTTTTTTTTTCCCTTGGAGCTGATGTTGTCAGGTCTCCCATCCTTCCTGCTTTGCCTCTTTAGCAGCCAGTTGTGCTGAGCAATTGAAATTCCCTGCTAAGCTCAGGAACCAGCTCTGAGTCACTGCTGCTCTCAGGGGCTGGGACAGCCTGGCTGGGGCTTTCCCAGGACATCTCCTTGGTGGGAATATCTGCTGTGCTCCTCCTGCACCACCCAGGTGCCCCCTGAGTTCTGCTTCCTGAGCCTGGAGAAAATTGCAGCATCTCCTGGCATCAGGTCGTGGCTCCACAACACACAAACAGGCATTCCTAATGCAAATCTTCCTAAAATTCAGATCAAAGTTATGTGTAAGTCATGAGGCTCCTCAGGAATTGTTCCCAGCCCTTATGTTTGCCCTGTTTAAAGCACATGGAAAGTGTGAGATGAGCCCAAATGTCTCCAGTCTGACACATCTCCTAAAATGATGAAGCTGAAGTATAAAGAAACCCAGTTTCTTCCTCCTCTTTGTGCATAAAGTGCTCATTGTTAATTTAGTTCTGAAAGATCCTTGATGGATGGTACCAGGTAGGTTTCCCCATTATTCTTTCTAATCTGCTTGATATACAATTTGAGGGAGCTGAGGAAAAAAAATAAGGAGGCTGAGGAACTTCAAATCAGAATTCATTTATGCAGCAATTCCAGCATCCATTAAAAATAACCCATTAAATATTGTCCTCTGCTAAATTTAGAAAATGCTCAGGTGTGTCTGCTCTTGTGCTGCACAGAAAGTTTTAATACAGATTTAATCATACTGAGTGTTAGGGGAAAGAGCTAATTAGATGGGCAAATTTAGAAGGCAGTAGTATATTATATGAGAAGAAATGGGTGATTAGATATTATTCACTGTAAAAGTGACTGGCCCTGGGGAATATCCTTAAGGATATTATATGACATAATCCTAGTTTAAAAATTGAGAAAGTAAAAGTTCACATCATCCTCAAAATACTTCAGTGTTTCAAAAGAGTTTTTCCCAAGGGTTGTTTTTAGGGTTTTTTTTGGCAGCTGGAGTCAGGAAATGGGCTGGGGGAGTAACAGCTCAGCCAGTCAGGCTGTCCCGGGTCCCTCTGTCCCAGGGATGGATGGGGAAAACATCACTCCCTTCATCCCCAGAGTTGCAGCCCCCAGGATAATGCTGTGGGACCCCCCCCTGCCTGCTGCTTCCATGCATCTCATCAGGAGCTTGTGGGATTTCTGCAAATAACAGCCGTGGTAAATCCCCATAAAGTGTATTTTTACAGTACTCATTAAACTCTTGGTTAGCCATGTACAGATGGACTCCTTCACAGCATCTGCAGTATTGCATTTCCCCTATGAAAGCAGGTTTAGAAGGGGAAAAGGGGGTTATTTTCTTTAAACAAGTGTAAAAGTCTATTTCTTAACGTGATACAGGGAGGGAAATCTCACTATTAATGACTTTGCTGAGCTTTAATCACCATAAAAGATAAATGTAGCACGTTGGGAGTTAAAGCCCGTGGAAAGCCTGAGAAATGTGTGTTTTTATAGTTACCCTTCTCACTGTATTTTCACATCAGTTTGTCGGGTTTTTTTCTGACTGTGATGCTCTTGGAGCCACTGTCCCCTCGTGTCCTTCTGCCCCAAAGTGGAGCAGGACGTCCCTCTCCCTCCTTGCCCCATGAATTGATTCACAGCCACCTTTAGCACCTTGTTCCACCTCCTGAGGTCGTTTTATACTGTTCAAAGAGAGGTATAAAACGTGTCAGGAGATGTGCTTACTCCACAGCCCCAGCAGAGGAGTGATTGATAGAATATGTCATTGCTAAATTGCTCACATAAAAAATGATTCATTTCAGTTCCCTTACACTTGTCCTTCCATTATCCACTATTGTCTAATTGCAGGTACCAACGTGGCTGTTTACAGGAGGCTTTTCAACTCCCCTTCTAAACAAAAGGAGACATTAGTTTAGGGAGAAACAGAATGGCTGGTTTAAAAATGGCAATAATCACAGAAGCATGTGGCGTGACATTCGTGACTTTGCTGCCACAGTCACTAAATACAGAATTATGGCCAACACAGCAGCTCTGGATGCTTTCCACCAGCTATGTTAACTTTATCAGCAAAATAAATCAGGAGCTTGTTTTGTCCTAAAGCACACTTTATTTTTCCCCCACCTCCCCTTCTAAAGCAAATTTCTGTTTCATCCTTCTGAAGGGGGTCATTTAATAGCCTGTGAAATGAAATGTCAACAGGAATTAGAACAAATGGCACTGGAAACCCCAAGAGACAACAAGTTTCTTCTGGGAACTCTTTCCAGCCAGCCCAGTGTGGGGAGAGGAGGGAGAGGGCTCAGGTGCTGCTGGCTCCTCTGGGCAGGGCCAGTGCCAGAGCCCTCCCACCACCTGGAGCCCCATTTTTGGGAGCTTTGAGACCCTCGCCTTGAAAATTTGGGAGTCAATGCCAATGCTGTTCACAGGACGTGCTCAGGGGGCTGGATTCTCCTGCAGAGCAGAGGGGTGGTGGGGGCTCTGGCAGAGGGCAGGGTCCTGTGCTCCAGCTGCTCCCACATCCCATGGGCTGTGCCAGAGGCTCCTGCTCCCCAAGGGGCTCCTGCAGCTGTGCTTGGATGCAGAAACAGCTGCTCCAATGCAGCCCTGCAGTTTTGGGGGGGGAGGCACGAGAAGCAGGAGAACTGAGATGGAAGAGGGAGAAATTTCGCTCCTAAAGCTAAATGGAATCTTAGAAGAGGGTCTAGAATATCCTGGGCTGGAAGGGACCCCCAGGGATCATCCAGTCCAACTCCTGGCCCTGCACAGACACCCCAAAATCCCACCCTGTCCCTGTCCCATTGTCCAAACCCTCCTGGAGCTCTGGCAGCCTTGGGGCTGTGCCCACTGCCCTGGGGAGCCTGCTCAGTGCCCACCACCCTCTGGAGGAAGAGCCTTTTCCTGAGAGCCAAGCAGACCAAGAGAGATGAATTCTGGCTTTGAGGCTGTGATGAGCTGTTTTCTCTTCACTGCAAAAGTCCTTCTGAGACACAGCCCTCTCATCCCCGTGCTGTGGAGACTCCCTTCTCTCACCAAAATCAGGGTTTGTGACTTTTAAGCCCTGAGTTCACATTTTATGGCCTCGTCCTGCTGGTTCTGTGCATTGCAGGTGGATTCAGGTGAGCTCAAGATGCAGCCAGGGCCAAGCTGAGCATCCTGCCCAGTCGTGGCACAGACACAGCCAGGGCCATAAACAAAAATCCTGCCCTTGGGATTATTACTTTTATTAACCATAAAGTCTACTGTTTATGGGAAGTTCAGAAATGACACGAAAACATAAATGTGAGGCATGCAAATAAATCTCTCTGACAAAACTGCTCACTAGACTCGTTATTATGGAAATAAATTTAAAATGTGACTTTTCCGAGCTGCCGAAAGCCATCACTTTGTAGAGCTGTTCTGTGCCTCTCCCATGGGCAAATGCCAAAATCTGTGGTGTGTGGGGAGTGCTTTTCAGATGGTGCTTGCTTTGAAAGTAATTCCAGTGAAACAAAGGCCACTGGGTAATTAGGAAGTCTCTCCTGGGGTGGATGAGCCATTGGATCCTGCACTGCCTGGCTTGGCATGCTCAGGTGCTCTCCCCTCATTGTGGCCCATTTACATTCTGCACAGAGGTTGCAGCCCTATTATTGTGATGTTGCTCACTGCATAAAGCCCAATTAATGAAAGGTTAGGAGGCAATTAAAAATCACAAAGTGTCCTTTATTTCCAAGTGAAGTTTATACTGCAGTACGAGTTCCTGGAACGTGCTACAGAATCCTTTCCAAAGGCTGAGGCAACTGCTGTTTGTTGCATTTGTGTGTTTGTTTTGAGCCCTGTAGGATTTTGTGGCTTTCTCTAAAGGGATAGAAACAACATGCCAGTCTCAGTCTACCATTTATAGCTCCTTAATGGATTTGTGCCTCGGGTTTGTGCTTTTCAAATGGTCCTGAATGTGGGAAGAACTGAACAGAAATGAATTGAGTGGCATCAAAACTACCTGTCTCAGCAGCAGGATTTTCTTCTGGGGTGATGTTACAGTGATTAGCAAGAAAACTACCCGTGGAAAAGTGTCAGACAGACTCTCTGACCATCAGAAAATCTCAGTGCCAGCCCTCGCAGTAGGTGACCCGTTCTGGTCACCTCGTGTGGATGTCAAGGTTTTTATAGAAATAGAGAAGGATTTCATCAAAGCTGCCTCAGATTGAGGTTCTGGTACAGGTCATGGGTTGAAGGATTGCACAGATTCCCCTGCTCCACTGAGAAATGAGCTTCTGCCCCAAAACAGGAGCAGGAGATTCTTTATTGTGTGGTTTGTGGAGAAGTTCAGTCTTTCTCTCACTTGGATTTTACTTCTGCAGAATAGAGATGTCAGTGTTTATCTGGGAAGGCAGTGAACTTGAACAGTAGTTGTAGCATATTCTGACAGTCTTGGTACAGAAATATCACCAAATTCACTTCTCTTGAGCTATTTATTCCTTGTGTTATCAGTCCAGTGAGATGTGGAGAGATTTCTTTACTGTAAAAGAAGCCTGTTGCTGCTATATTTGCTGCCAAAGTCATAGGGGTGTGCAACAGAGCTCACTTGTCTGAGCAGACTTGGCGCTGCAAATGGCATGTGTGTGTCTAACATCTGTAATTAAACTGATTGACCTTCCCCTGTCCCGGCTGGAGGGGAGAAAAGCACTGGAGAAGATGGATTGAGGAGTGAATGAGATGCCAAAGTAAATCTCATTTCCCCATCCCATGTGTCGATAGCGAGCTGGGTGAACATTAGTCTCTGCAATCATCTCCCGTCACCCAAATCGTCTCAGACAGCAGCTGTTTGCTCCGCAGAGCTGGCAGGGCTTGCAGCCTCAGCAGCTGCTGGCAGGCAGCTCCCTGCTCGGGTCACCCACCAGGGCTCAGCACAGCCTCATCCCCTCCTGCTGCTCCAGCCCCTGAGCACAACCACAGCACCACCGCTGGCTGAAGGGATGTGGCACTGGGATGGAGATGGGAGGATGTGCATTATGGAAAAAAGCAGCAGGACAGGCAGCAGAAATAAGTGCCCCTTGGAAGCTCTTTTCTTCCCTTAGCAGCTCTCTTCTTCCCTTAGCAGCTCTTTTCTTCCCCTAGCAGCTATTTTTTTTAAATCTCCTTTAGACCCTGCAAAAGAGTCTTTTAGGCTGAGTAATTAACCCCCTGAGCTTGCACTGGCACCAACAAACACCTAAATGGGACAGAAGACAAGTGGTTTTCAACTGGGCTCCCCTGGCCCTCCTTGCTGGGCAGCTCAAGGACTGGGTGGATGAGGGCTGAGCATGAGAGTTGTTCTCCCTGGAGCGAAAGGATTTTGGGGAAGGAAATAAGCAGTTTACCTTTAACCACTTGCAGTGTCCCCTTTCTCTGTGTCCATGGGAAAGCTGGTGACAAGTGAGGGGATGTGCAGGTTTGGCCATGAAGATCCGTGGCTGGGGTGGCACGTCCTGGCCCTGGCTCACTCTCTGTCCCCAGACTGGTCAGGGACAGTGGCCACAAGCCAAGGACAGACCCAACTTCCCCATAGTGGGAGCACGACCTCGCTGGGATCTCCAGCCCTCAGCCCCACTAATGTGATGCCTCGTAAGTGGTTGTGTCTGTCTGAGAGACAACCCTGAGTAGTGCTTAGTTTTCAAATAGATCATTCCTGACAAAGCCCATTATTCACAGTGGGCATAAAGCCAATATCCCTTTGGTCGGGAGAATCCTCCCTGCCACACTGCTGTGAGTGATCTGGGACCAGGGGGCATGTGGTGAGAAGGAAAAGGGGGTTTATTGACAGCTCCATGTAATCTCTTCATCAAGCAAACCTCGGCAAAGTTCCACTTCATTTCCTACCTCTCCTTGTGAGGGTTGATGTGTTTCACTTGTCTCATTAGAACAGCATTGAGATTGTTCAGTTCACATCGGTCCACACACAGACCAGAACACCAAAAGGCTGATGAGTCTCAGATCACCTTTGAGTCTATCAGCAGATGAAGATCAATTTTTATCTATGCCCTAAAATAATTATGATTTTATTGGCAAGTCCACATATATGATACTTTTGAAAAATGACTGAGGAGTCCTGTTGTATCCCCTCTCCTAACAGCACAGAATGAGCTCCTCTTGAATTATGTACAAGTTTGAATACCAAAAAAGGGAAATAATTAGGAAATTATGGGCTAGGCAGAGGTGAGACATCCATGACTCTGCCATGTCTTTCCTCAGGGCTGTTTTTCCCATAGTGTTTTTATCCTGCCACTCAGCATTGTTGGGGTTTTTTTAGCAAGAGGGACATAATTTTCTACCATACATTAAAAACTCGCTTTGCATCAATGCCAAATCATCGAGGCTTTCAGTGGTTTATTTTATGGTTATGTTTTACCATATCTAGCAGTGTGATTGCTTTTCACATCTTACATCTAATCCACCAGAAGCTTTTTCATGCCCACTCAATCTGATTTACTCCCAGCTGGATGCACGTATGGTTAGGGCTGAGGATACACTGCCTGGGTTTGTGGGACTTCAGAATTGCATATTAATAGTTCCCATTTAGCCCTGGTTTTGAGTGGCTGTTCTCTGCTCACCTGTGACTGGGAACACCTCGCCATGTGTGGGAGCAGCTGAAGGGGAGACAGATGCTCTGTTTTGGGGAAGGTCAAGTTGTTTAAATAAACCAAGAAACTCTGCTGAAATGGATGAAAATGCAATTAAAAAGGCTTGAAGTCGCTATTCTGTACTCGGAGATGGGGTTGCTCTTGCTGAAGGGGTTTTTCTCTGTGGACAAGAAAGTGTGTGAGATCTGGAAGCTGTGAAAGTTGGGGTGTGCTGTCCGTGCCTTGTTCCACAGACAAGCAGAGACAGGAATAAAGACAATCCAAGACCTGCCTGGTTACAAGAAATCTGGTTTGGTTTATCACTTTTACAGCCACTGACTAGAAGCAACGTTAGTCTTTTGCCACAGGATGTAATATTACAGCATTATTTTTATTTCATTGATTTAACTGTGTCTTCAACAGAGTGGGACAGAAAATTGCATTTAAAAGATAAGTGGCAAAAAAAAAAAAAGATCTCCAGGATGCATCACATCTTAGATGGCAAACTGACTGCTGTGATTACATTCTGTTATGCTGAGTATTCGGGCTATATTTTTGCTAAAAATCCAATTTTACCATAGAACAGCATATCCAAGAGTACTTTAAAATAGATTATATAGTAAAAGCTCCAACCTTACATTGCATTGTAACTTCAGCGAGGTGATTTTGCTGTTATTTGACATTTTCCATACTGTGTGGCAGCACTGGACACAAAGTACATCTATTCCACTTCAGGAAGTTGCTGGATAAAAATTTAAGGAATGTCCAACTGCCTGGGCTGACCTTAATTCAAAATACGGTCTTGTATTGCACTTGTTTGTCTTCTGGACAAAGGGATAGCTATAATGTATTAAAAGTTAGAGTTTCTGGGCAAAGTTGATGAGGAGGAGAGGGAAGTGCAATGCCAGGAGCACTTGGAAGCACATGGCAGGTGTGGAACAGACAAAAGCACTTTGCTAAGTCACAGCTCCGTCACAGGCTGTGCTGGATGACACCCTTCTGGCAGAGCCTGCTGAGAGTGTGGGGGGCTCTTTACATGCATCCCTACGTTTCTTGGCTAGATGATGCTGCAGATTTGCTATTTATAGCATTTTAGTATTAAATAATAAATCAGCGTCTGGGAAAGCAACAACTCCCATTTGCGTTTTGCTAAATCATGTTGGGTCTTTCCCTGTGAAGCAGGAAAAGTCAGACCCGAGGAATGTCTTTTATTCTGCCAGCTAAAATGCTGTGTGATTTTTGTCACCGTTCTCTCCTTTTACCTGTGAGAGGAGTTCTCTGATATTTTATTTAGATTGTATTGCACGTTTGGAAGGAAGCCATCTCAGCTGATCACTGATACACGTGCTGTGTGTGAGCACTGTCAGGTCTCCTCCTCTCCCTGGACCACTCTGTGGTGGACACCGTGCCTGTGTGGCAGCAGAATTGTAACAGGAGCAATCCAAGGGTGGGCTGAGAGGGATATCTGTGGATATTTACCTGATTAAATTCCAGAGAGCTGGAAATTCACAGAATGGTCTTGGTTGGAAGGGACCTTAACGATCATCTCATTCCAACCTTCTTGCCACAGGCAGGGACACCTTCCACTAGCCCAGCTTGCTCCAAGCCCTGTCCAAGCTGGCCTTGGACACTTCCAGGGATGGGGCAGCCAGAACTTCTCTGGGCATCCTGTACCAGGACCTGCCCACCCTCACAAGGAGGAAGAATTTCATCCTGAATTCTTCAGGTCCCTCCCAAATACCTGCCAAAGGTTGCCGTGGGAAGCACAAAGTTATCAGCCCTTTGCCTTGCTCACACGGAGCTTTTTGTGTCCTGAGTCACAGCCAGAGCTTGCACAGAAGCAAGGATGTTGTTGTACTTGCATTTATATCTCCCAGATGATAAGACTGGCTGAGGGAAATGGTCAGAGCTGTCTACAAACCCCTTCACCTTGGCAGTCAGGGCTGCCCTTTAGAAGCCCATTACACTAAGCCACTGTGACAGCTCATGAGGGAGAAACACTGTCCAGATATGCAGGACACAAGACATCCTTCTTCTACAACATGTTTTATGGTGTCCTCTGTCAGATGTGATGCCAACCTTTAGAGACAGAGGTGGATTTCTCCATGCAATCCAGCAATGAGCTGGAGAACAAGCTGAGAGTAATCAATCAAGTGGGACACATCAAGGTATAGGGAAGCTGTCTGCCCACTCCTCTTGGAGATCCTTCACTAGCTCTGTCAGATACCTCCTTTTCCTTCCCGGGTTTCACTAATACTGCTGGCACTCATTTATATTCGACTGTCTGATGGTGTAAACCAAGCCCAGCAGAGGTGCTGCCACTGCCCAGCAGCTGTGCTGTGTCCATGTGTCTGTCTCTCATGACTGGTTATATTTGTCTCTTTGCCTGCTCATCCTCTGAAGTCGCTGCTCCGAGGGCAGGGTGCATTATCTCTGCTTGTTTCCTCCCAAACTCCACAAAGCACACATGGGGGGATTGTTGGGGTGTCCTGTGCAGGGCCAGGAGTTGGATTTGATGATCCTTGTGTGTCCCCTCCAAATCAGGACAGTCTGTGATTATAAACCCCTTGCCTGACTCTCTTTTGGTCACCCCTTGTTTTCATCCTGAGCATTTCACCTTGCAAACAAAGCACCCGACATGCAGGGATGTTCAGATAAATACCCATTCCCTGAGTTTGTGATGATTTATTTTATTGTATAGTCAAGTGCTATAGGTAGTAGATGTGCTGTCTGCCCACTCTGTTTTGATATTGCCAGGGAAGCAGTTATTAATGGCACATAAATTCCATCCAACACTCTTCTTAAGTGCCTTAACTATAGAGCAGCTGATACAGAGAGCTGGAGATCCACACCCTCCCCAGGGCTCCAAGGGAAGCCCTGGTACCCAGGAATGAGGAGATGGGCTCTGTGGGGCACCTGCCACCAGGAGGCACCTCCTGCCACAACGCCTTTCCCATATAAATAGTGCATAATGAGCCTCCCAAATTCCACCCCGACCTCTTCCAACCCACAGAGCCCAGTTTAGCTGCCAGCAGCGCTTGTTTTTCACTGGTGTGACTCACTGACTGTAATGGAGTTACTCCCCGTCCACGTTGTGATCAGAGTGGGCAGGACCATTAAAAATTATTTACATCCTGCAATTGCAAGGGGGTGTCCAAGCTGCCAGTAAATCCACCCTGGAAGGACACGCACAGCAACAGCCTTGCCTGAGCAGGGGGTTTTTACACCCCCCCTGGCCAGGGCTAACGAGGCAGCTCCAGTGCAGCCTTTGTTTCTGACAAAAAATGAATCATAAAAGCTGCTGAAATTCATTTGCAGTTCACAGTACATTTGGTGCCAGACTTCCCTGCTGCAATCATGTGAATATATCCTGACACGTACAAGCGAGCTGCCTGCGTGTTTATTTACCATGGGATGTGCACTTGAGGTTTAAATCTATATATTTTTTAAGGCTGAACACCCTTTTTCTACTGAAAGCCTTTATCTCCCATCAAATTAGCTGTTTTATTTTACCATAATGTTCAGATATTTCCCTTCCTTTTTCTTATTCCAGTGCTTTTTAGCTCTGCTCAGATAAGAGACAAATGATGGACAGTGGCAGTGTTTTAGAGTGGTACAACTATAGGAACCGAATAGTTTAAGCAATACTTCAGTATCTGCTGAAAATCTAAGAAAAAATGGTAAAAATAAATGCAAATGTTGCTATGTAGGAGTCAAAATTAAGATTTCATCCGTAGATCTATTCTCCTCTTCTGAAATCTCATTTTCTCCTTTCACTTCCAAGCCAAGAGAATTGAAAATTGGGCTAAACAGCATGTGGGTATGATGGACCATTCCTTATGGACTTACTCCAAGACTCCTACCTTTCTGGGTAACAAATGAGCCACAAGAAAGTGTGGATGTGACATTTCCTTTGGGGCTTTTCCAAACCCTCTGAATTGGCATCTGCTCTGACAGACCTTCCCAGGCACCAAAGCAAGGCTGGGGTTTCAGATGGAGCTTCACAGAGAAGAACCATTTCAGGAGCATTTGTTGAGACAGCCATAGAATAATTGTGGTCACAAAGGGCCTCTGGAGGTTTCCTCTGTGGTGTGGTAGGTGGAGCACAGTCTGTGGTTAATGGTGAAGGAAAGTTATCAGGACGTGTGTGTGTCAACAAGGCATGTTGGTGTCTCCTCCTTTGCATCAGAATTTGTAAAGAAAGGACAGAACTGGAAAAAAACCTCTGCTCTTTGTTGCTTCCCTGATCCATCCTGACATCCACACCTTCAGGAAAGAATGTCCCCATGACCACGGGTTTGCTCCTAAGCCTCAGATGTGCCTTCTGTGTGGAAACTGATGGGGCTGTTTACCTGTGTTTGATCTATTCCAAGGGCTTTCCCTAGGCAGGAATTCAAGCTTGTTCAATAGAGCTCATTAGGTAATGAGCTTATTCGCTAAGCTCATTAGTTGTGGAATTCATCCTGCTCAGCCCTCTGCAGCCCAGAATCTTGTATCCCTTCAGCCCAGCTGACTACTTGCTCTGACCCTTAGCAAGAGGGGTGACTTTTACCTCATTTCGTCTATTTTACGTGTTTTCATTCAACAGCTGCTTTGCTGAATGGCTGTTTCTATTATTTAATCTGGCCTGCTATTCCTCTGTAGCAGAAAAATACCCAAAAAACGCTGAAGTCTTTTGCATGGAGTGTGCCAAGGCTTGAATATCATGCCAGCTCATTTCATGAACTGAAGCAGAGCGTCTGACTCAGTAGGACTCATCCCATTCCGTGATGGATGCTCCCTGGATTGATGAACAGACGGTTAGGCAGATGTAAGTAGGCAGGGAAACGAAAGAGGCACCAAGTAGAAGTTGTGATTGCCTCCTGCGAGCTGACCGTGATTGCCCATCTGTACACAATCTAGTGGTCTTGTGGGAAGTTTGAAAGCACACACAGGCATGGCAGAAGCTGGGAATTTCGTATTTTGGTTAATTATGCAGAGATCAGAGAGTGAGGTTGATAAAAAGGATATCTCAGGTGCAAAGACAGAGTGGGAGATGAGGTTTGAAATCTTCCCCGAACCAAGAGCACAACTGAGATGTGTGACAGTGAAGGATGTGTGTTGGCAATAATGCTTCATTGATTCATGCTCAAAGTGGTAAATTTAAGCCTTGTTTCTACTCATTTCAGACACTGATTACTAGAAAAAGGCTCTCATGCAGTGGAGTAACGGAGGTGTCAGAGCCTGTTACGTCGACAACAGCCTGTTCCCACCTTCCCTCAGAAGAGGCAGAAAGAAAACAATTGGAGCTTTTCTCAGATTAATATTGATGACGAAGCTCAAGAAATGATGCAAACATCAAAACCCCGCTAAACCAGGGTTATAATTGAGAATGAGGTTTGAAATCAGTCACAGGGGAAGGAGGAGTTGGTATCTGCACTAGCAGGTGGTGCTGGAGCAGAGGACAGGCACCCACTGGAGGGACTCATTTCACACTGATCCTGGTCTGCTCAGTGAGTGACTGCCCATCTGCAGTAAGAGCACTTCAGGTGTATTCCTGAAGTGGTATTGGAGCCAGAAGGAATGCAATCCACATGATCTCCCCCCTGTCTGCACTGAGAGCCAAACTGCAGCAGGGACAGGATGGCTGAGTCTGCTCCCACAGAGCATTCCTGATCCCAGCTAAGTAGATGGACTCCAGGAGAAAGCAGCTCAGAGCAGCTTTCTCTCCCTTCAGCTTTCCTTTTGAAGACAGCAGTAGGCTGTGAGAAGAGCTGCCTTGTATTATATCCTTTCCCATTGAAAAATAAAGTGCTATTTTTGGTCTTGCCATAGTGGCTGTAATTAATATTTAAGGAGGATGGCTCCCTTGTGCTCCAGATCATACAAATACAGAGAAGGGTGTGCACATGTCTCCAAATTACACCCCAAAAAGTGCGTGGAGCATATAGACATGGAATTGAGGATTGTGGCCCCACCCCTGGAAGTGTTCAAGGCCAGGCTGGACAAGGCTTGGAGCAACCTGGGCTAGTGGAAGGTGTCTCTGCTCATGGTGGGGGATGGCACTGGATGATCTTTAAGGTCCCTTCCAACCCAAACCATTCCATGATTCTATGATTCTACCTATGTGAGAAAATAAGCAGAATTAAGTAATAGTAAGAACAGTTCTCCTCAGTACAGAGAAGAAAAAAGAGGCTGTGTTGTTGTGGGGTGAAGTCTTGTTATCAAGGATTTGCATTTGCATATTAAAGGCTGAAAGTGACTCAAGATTTTATCATCTGCTGTTTTCACATCTGATGTGAAACCCTGGGTCTACAGGCAAGATGAGAAACCCAGCAGCAGTTTGTGACTTTTAGATGGCAAAGTGGAGTCACACGGACAAAAAGAATAAAGCAATAAGCACATGGAAAATAATCACCCAAATTCAAAAGCTCGGGGTGCTTGGCAGTGTCACGAATGTGTCATTGGAGCTGTTAAAAGTGAACCCTGAGGTGGGCTGGGGAGGTTTTGGGGTGCCAGGGGGTTATTGCTGCCACAGGAGGGTTCAGCAAACCCCAACATGGTGCGTATTTAGTAAGAGCAGCTGCTTCCCTCCATGAGTTTAAGACCTATTACTTGAATTATTTGACCTTTTTATTAGGAGGCTCCACAGCACAAATCCACGGAGACCTCCTCAAGCTCAGGTTTCAGGGGCTCGTAGCCTCATTTCACAGACCCACTCTCTTTAGAGGCAAACAATCCTTCTCAAGGGCTTTCTGGGGATGTGCATCAGCCAAATTTCGCCAAGTCCTGAAGGCAAAAAGCTAAAGCTGATCTGTGCTTTAATTTTGCTGCAGATGGCAGGCCAAGATGAAAGCAGCAGGCTTCCCCAGGCGATGGCTCTCGGAACCCGGGCGGGGAAGAGCCTGCTGGAAAATGGCTTTGAGTGGCTGCCCATTTCGGTTTTGTTGTTGTTTGTTGCGGATGCTTTTATAGGTGAGAGAGAATTCATACGCAGAGTTGCCACTCTGCATCAGGAGCGACAGCACTGACAATGCCCTCGCTTGTCCCCAGCCCCAAATGCCCCATGTGGAAAGGAAATAAAAATCCACAATGGAGAGGCAGAACAAAAGGGGGAAATCATGAAAGAAAGAGGGAAAGAAAGAGCCAGATGCTCCAGCGTCATTTCTGAGGCTGCAAAGCAGAATGAAAAGCCAGTAAAGACTTGCACCTTTTAGAGGAGTAATGAATTGTTTCCTCCTCTGGCAGGCAGTGATTTGACTTGCCACATGCCTCCTAGTAATTTCCCAGCAGGTTTTAATGTTGGAACAATGGCATTCTGTTAGATATTGATTTTAAAATAACTCTTCCACACTTTACTTGTAATTTTAAGAGGTGAATTACAGCCCTTGAATGTGTTCTAATGTAGCAGTGGTAAATAGTTAAATGGGCACAATCTGTTTCTGCAGGCATTGCCTGTCCAGGAGAAGGCAGAGCTCAGCTGAAACCTGCCTGTCTTCTGGTCCGCAGGAAAAACATTCATTAATCTGCCTTCGCTGAAGGAAAATATTAAGAAATTCACAGTGGTTTGTGGCAGAATTTGACAGAAAAGAATGTCTGTGCTGGGCGTTGAAGCAGCGAGAGTGGGAGGCAATGGCTAAATGACCGAATTGCAGCTCTTTTCTTCTTCACCTTCACTGAGTCGTGATGCTCACTGGGGGATGTCTCTGCCAGCACCCTTTGGAGAGCCCTGAGAGGTGGCTGGGGATGCCCACGGCTCCTCTGCCTGCTCTTTGCCAGGCCATGCCCACGAGCAGGGCAAACACCAGCTGCTCACCCTGGTATTGCCCTCACTGAGGCTGGTGCTGCATTAAACCTAAATAAACCTGCTGTGTCCTTTGGAACTCCCCTGTGGCAGCTCCGTCCCAGTGAGCTCTGCAGGGATGGGGGTGAAGGGCAGGGAAGCACAGCCTGTGCTAGACACAAATTGTGCATCACTTGCCCTGAAACGGGGACAGGGGCTTGTGGTGGGTGGCAGGGAAAATGCTGCTTGGTGCTGGGAAAAAGTTTCTCTGTTTTGTGGTTTTTATTCTTAATGGGGTGATTGCATTGCAGGGTCTGGGACACAGCCTGGGGTTGGTCACAGCCATTCCCACGTTCTGGCTTCAGCTGCCCAGAATTGTTTGGATTGGAAGGGACCTTAAAGATGATCCAGTTCCACCCCCTGCCATGGGCAGGGACACCTTCCACTAGCCCAGGTTGCTCCAAGCCCCATCCAACCTGGCCTTGGACACTCCCAGGGATCCAGGGGCAGCCACAGCTTCTCTGGGCATCCTGTGCCAGGGCCTGCCCACCCTCCCAGACAGGAATTCCTTCCTAATATCCAACCTGAACCTTCTGTCTTGCATTTTGAAGTCAGTCACCCTTGTCCTGTGACCCCACACTCCTAAATGCACAGATCCCTTAAGAAATTGCAATAAAAACATCTCCTATTATTTCCCTCATATTACAGTGGGGTTTTATTTCATGGTAGGTGCCCTGAGCTAAATCCAAGTGAGCAGATCTGGATAAGGATGTGATGCACAGATGTCACTGTGAGGATGAGGATGGGTGTTGGCAGGATGAAGCTCTGGCCAGAGGGATGCAGAGACCCAGGTCCCTCAGAAACATCCCGAGCTCCTCTCCCTGTTACACTGCTGCGCTGTAATCATCTAAGAGATGTAATTAGTTTTGCCTAATTTTTTGCAGGGCCTTTAACTTCTCTTCCTCTGTCCCTGCTTCCCGACTGACAGTGGCTACTCTGTCCCTTATTTTCAGCTGATGTCTGTAAACTGATTACTTTTACTGGGTCAGCACTGTTATGAAATTATCATTTTATGAGGCTAAAAATAGCTCAGATCCAGTCAGCACGCCAATCACTTCCCTTCATCTCCAATGAAAATACAATGTTATCTTTAATCTGTGTTTCTCAGGCACTTACTGTGTTCCAGGCTAGAAAGAAAAGGGGGGAAAAAAAAGAAAAGAGGAGCCTGGAAAAAATCTGTACATCAGTTGCTGTAGATGTATCTCTGCCAAGGCTTCCACTGGTAAATTTAGCAGTCACGTTACAATTTTAGTCAGCACCATTTCTTGGCCTTATTCAAAATAATTCACTTCTCACACAACGAGTTACCCTAAAGGCAAGTTATTTTGTCTTGCACGTTAAAAATGGGGTGTTTGCACATACGTGCAATTGTTACAAATATCCAAAGCTACAAAAAGCAGAAGGATGGATTATTTTTTTTTTCTTTAAAGAGAAGGAAAAAAACCTAAACAGTAAATTCAACCTGCTCTGAGAATGAATAAAGGTATTTTAATACATTTGGAGTTCTGGTGAATACAAATAGCTCAAAAATGAGATGCTTGCCTGAGATTTATATCAAGATCGTGAAGGGAAAAGGTTCCATCTGTAGTTTCTGATACAAAGACATTTTGCACACAATATCTGTAAATCCATTAGGAGGGGAAAATTGATACGCGTTTCATATAAGATGAAGCTGGAGTCTAGAGAATGAAAGCTCAAGGAAATGGCTTCTTTGTGTAGCTCCATCAATTCATTGTTTGATTGGACTTTCTGTGTATTGAATTCAAGCAGTTCTTTGGCCTGTGGACACAGGAATTGTCGGCTGTGTGGGAAATGGCGAGAGCGCTGAAATCCCAGCGCCCTGCTTCACAAAGGGAACATCCCACCTCTCATCCATCTTCCCAAAGACGGTGCTAAATATGCAAAGCACTGTTTCTATCTGAGCAATTTTTCCTGATTCACTCCAGTGGCAGCTACAGAAGTCCTGACACGCACAATATGAGTCCAGGGCCAAACAACAATCTTTCCGGAGGAGCCGGGAATGGCAGCGCTCCAGGTTTATGATTTATTATTTTCCTTACTTTGCAAACTCCTCGGAGTTTGCAGGAAGGAGGGTGAATGAAGGTTACTATCAGCCTGAGTGGTTTTGCTGGGGAGAAATCAGTGCAGAACGAGCTCTGCTCACGCAGTACCTGGCAGCGATTGCTGGAACGTGCTCGGGATTCGGCACGTTCACGCCAGCCCAGCTGTCAGCACTTTGCCAGGCGAGGGTTTCACGTGCTGTTCCACTGCCTAAATTTCAGCCCCTTCCTCGCCCCTGGCTGAACACCAACAAGAAACAAAACCCTCTTTCGGAAGGGTGGCTCAGGCTTCTCTTTGCTCGTGTTCTCTCCGAGCCACGTTTTGCAGAATTAGATTTGAGCCAAGACAAACCCAAAGAGACCCTACCCCCAAACCCCTGCTCTCTGTGCACTCAGCTCAGAAAACCTCTACGAAATTTCAGCTCCTGCTCCAGATCAGGCTGTTGACATAACCAGGCCAGCACGGCTGTTTTATTGACTTTCTAGCATTAACCTGGTTCCTTAAATGAATTATACAGGTAGGACTGTGTTGTCCAAGTGCACTGATGTGTGTCTTTCAAACACATTGACCAGTGCAGCTGCCTCTGGAAGAGGGATAGTGTTCTCCAAACCATTCTGTTCTTGCAAATTGTGAGGGAGACAGAGATGGATTCTCCAAGGACCACCCCAAGGGCGCTGAGCTGTGGGAGCTCAGCCTTTCTTAGACAATGGAAAACCATACAGTGTATCCCTAAGCTCGAACCACAACAAAATCCATCATCAATCTCTGTCTCTTGGTCTGCATTTTTGCACAAGTGATCAAAAGATCTTGGTAATGACCCCCTCCGTGGATATTCCCTCCTTATACCACCTTCCAGTAGCTAAAGAGGCTCCAAGAGAGCTGGAGAGGGCCTGGAGAGACAGGACAAGGGGGAATGGCTTAAACTGAAAGAAAGTAGGTTTAGATTGGGTATTAGGAAGGAATTCCTCCCTGGGAGGGTGGGCAGGCCCTGGCACAGGGTACCCAGAGAAGCTGTGGCTGCCCCAACCCTGGAAGTGTCCAAGGCCAGGTTGGATGGGGCTTGGAGCAACCTGGGCTGGTGGAAGGTGTCCCTGCCTATGGCAGGGGGTGAGATGAGATGATCTTTAAGGTCCTTTCCAGCCCAAACCATCCTGGGGTTCTATAGTCCAGTCTGGGGCACAGGGGGAGCCTGGCTGGGATGCCCAGAGGGGTCCCTGGGAGCCTCTCCATGCCCAGGGAGGTGCAGGCAGACATGGCACTCAGGTTTTCACAGCTGCAATTTGCTGCAGGTCATAGACACTGCCCAGGAGTCTGAAACATACTGCTCCTGTCAGGTGAAATGAAAACAGCTATAAAAAGCTTAGAAAAATGTGTTCTGGGCAAAACTGGTGTGGGGTTTAGAGCTGTGAGAGAGGTCTTGTCCCACCGCTGTGTTTGTGGTGCACACAGAGGGGCAGCAGTGGAACTGGAGGCTGCCCCATCCGTATTGCTCTGGAAAAGTGAATAAAACTGAATGTTGAAGGGGGATTTGAGCAACCTGGTCGAGTGGAAGGTGTCTCTGCTCACAGCAGGAGCTGCACAAGGTGGTCTTTAAGGTCCCTTCCAACCCAAACCAGTCTGTCATTCCATGAAAACCAACATGCTGGTAACAATTATAATTAAACCATTTCTGTATAGATGTAAAACCGGTGGCTATTGCATATCAAATGAGCTAAAAACCAGGACAGGGCCGTGAATGCTGGGATGGGACCAGCACTGTGCTCCTCCCCTGCTTTCAGCAGCCTTTGCATTCCTGAGATGGGGGTCCTGGGGCTCAAAACCTCCTGCAGGACACAGCAAGGGGCTTGGCAAAGCCAGTGCTTATTGTAGTGGTGCTTTGGAGAGGATGGGAAGCTGTTGGCCTCTTGAGGAAAATGTTTCTGCATGAATTGGATAGCTGATTTTGAATTAATTTTGAATAGTTGTTTCAGTAATTCAGATTGATTTAAGATGCACCCAAGAATAATGCTTTCATTATAAAACCTCCTGAGCAAAATTTAAATCGTGCTAAATTAAAAACAGCCTCTGTTAAAGCAGGGCTGATGAGCACAGCCGAGGGAACAGAGATGCAGGGTCAGTATAATTTAATTCCTTTGCTTTGTTTCCCATTCCAGAAAAACTGTTGTACCTGTCTCCTTGGGTTGTTAACTTCCTAAGGAGCTTGCACATCATCCTGGATTTCTCTGAACTGATTTGCATAGTAACTCCACCAAACCCAGCAGTTATTTATTGATGCAGTGCTTCACCCTCCAGAAGAAATGCATTTTTATTGCTTTTTATTTATGGGTCAATCTGGAAATCCAATTGTATCCTGAAGATACTTAGGGAGCTGGAACAGTAGCTGATGCAGAGTACAGTGGGAGGGTTAATGGTTTCCTACTCCTCACCCTGTTTTGCTGTTGCAGCTGAACTTCCCATTTTATATAAATGGACCTAATTTTTTCCATGGGAAAAGTTGTACTGTATATTGCAAATCACTCCTATAAAGAACTTTGTCAAAGCAATGGTGGGATTTCAGTGTCAGGGAAATATCCACTTCTCTGGGTTTAAATGTATCCATGTCGAAAAGAAAAAAATATATACACATATATATAGTTTTGAGTTAAAAAACCTCTGTGCTTCATAATTTCTTGTTTTAAATGCTGGCTGAATTATTAAAGGCACAAAATATTTAAGATACTGATAAAAGCTCTGAGTGGTGCTGAAATACAAGCAGTGAAGTGGCAAGCACTAAGTGGGCAAAGCTTGATGGATTAGGAAGCACGTTAGAGACCTTGGCTGCATTTTTGGCAAGGGCTGTGCAATAGGAATTGCCAGGACCCTCGTTAGTAACAGGAGCCTTCCAAACATATTGAAATGACTTCTGAAGAGAGATGTATATGAAATATTGCCTGAAAGTGACAGTTTGTCAGAACTGAAAGGATTTGGGGGGAAAGGAAGGGAGCCAGGAGGGTTAATTCATCCAGGAGGGTCAACCACCCACACCACATGGCGGGGAATGACCTGAGGAGAAAGGTCTTGCTTCTGGAGGTCATGAATTTCAGTGCTGTGATGCCAAATTGTGTGTGAGAGTTGTGGCACAGCCAGTGCCTCGTTCCACCAGTGCTGGGACCCCACCACGGTCCTGACCAGCTCCAAAAATGCCTCTTCAAGGGGGTCCAGATGGGGCTGGTCTGGCAGCAGTCAGGTTTTTGTGGCTCACAGTTGCAATTTCTCTTTCTAGCCCGGGTTTTGGGAGAATGTTTGGCTTCAGGTGCCTGGATAAGGAAGCCCAGGGAGCTGCTGAGGGTGGTCGTGGGTGTTGTCCATGTGCACAGGGGCTCCTCAGGGTCTGCTCTTATGGAGGTTTCTGAGTTTCTGGTAACTCTGTGATACAACACTAAGTTCAGCTGATAGACTCTTTGTACAGACACCTATTTTAATTAAAAGCCTGCAAAAAAGAAATCCCAACTACCAGAAAATTAATCTGTAAGACTTCGGCAGCATCTTATAGGTCCCTTCCCAATGAATTTTTACAAAGCTGTGTTTAAATATCTAATTTCTTAAAACCATGTCAACTCATTTAAAGCACTCATTTATCTATAATTTCTGTGATTACAACAGATTGAGAGCACTTTAAGGTCCTTGGGAGCACTTTGGTTTGTCTATCCGTGTGTTCAGAAAGGGAGGGAAAGAGACCAAAATGGAGCCCCTGCCCTGAGAGGAGCAGAGACTGAGCTGCACTCCAGCACATTCTGCACGTGTTGGGTTTGTTCCCAACCAACACAGAATGTCCCCTTGACCCCAGCCCTCCTGTCACAAAGATATAACAGCAAAGGTGTGAATGGGCACAGGCATGTGGAGATAGAAGGATGGGTGTGATCCTTATTAAACAGAAACCCGAAAATAGAACTGTTTTTTCATGCAGTTCCCCTTGTGCACAGGACACAGGAAGAAACCACCCAGGGCAGGTGTCCCTCTGAAGATGCTCAGATAAAGTGGTGGGGACAGGAGGGTGAGAACTGACCAGTATGGACCAGTCAGAACATGGAAAGCTGAGCCACAGGGTGGGGAGTGCTGGATTGCAAAGCCCAGCTTCCATTTCTAAGTAAGCACTGACTTTCTCAGGGTAAGGAGCAGCTTTTGCCATAAACTTGCAAACTTTGCTTAGATATTAAAAAGGAGGAATAAGAGATCTTCAGGTGACTATGACAAACAGGTCCTACATTTGCACTTTATGAAGAGATTCAGACTTTCAGTTGTCATATGCCTGGATTTGGCGCCTTTCTGACAGCTGAATTATGATTTTAATAATTTAAAAGTGCTACTGTGAGCCTGCTCGTGTGTAATAGACACAGAGAAGTGTTTAAAATCAAAGGCAGTTTAAAGAAAAAGTAGTCACTGTATTACGAGAACAAGAATTGTCTACATCTGAATATTAAAAGCGTCTGAACCCTCCAGTGGGAAAACTCTTTGCAAAGTAACTATAACCTTAATACATTGAAGAGCTTGCACTTGATCACAGCTTTGTGACTGCCCCAAAGCAGCAGCCTGCAATGCCCACTTTCTTTTACATAACCTTGCCAGGGTGAAGGCTTGGCCTTTCTGCTTACAAAGGTTTTAGTTCAGAGCAGGAGAAGCACAAATCTATAATCTCAGTAGAAACATCTGTAAGACGGAAATGAAATATAAGGGGGAAAAGTGCCCTCCAGGCTACCTTCGCCTTGCTTTGATTTCATTATCTTTGTACCTGTCCACGGGAATGTTTGAAATCCTACTGCAACCACCACAGCATCCTCAGTTTTCAAACTCACAACTCCACACAGAGCAGAAGCCCATATCCTGCTCAATGAAGCAGAAAACAGACCATGTCCTGGCGATCTCTGAGTGCTTTCAGCACAGTGGCCCACAACCTCCGTTTGAATTCAGCAAACCTGGAGTTCCTGGCACGTCAAGTGAAGAAACAACGACCGACGGCGCGGAGAGACACAACACACACATCAGCAGCTTTGTGTACAACCTATAGCTCAAGTGAGCGTCAGGAAAAAGCAGCAGCACAAGCTCTCTGCCAGCTCCCTTGCACTCGTGTCAACTTTTCTCTCCTGCAGAAGGAGTGCGAATCAGGACCTGCTACTCCACCGCCTTGCTCCTCCTGCACTCATTTACCGCGGTGCCAAGCATTTGTCAAGTGGGTGGAAGTGCTTTTTCTGTTTTGTACAACTTCACATAAATTGCACAAGTTGTAAGGCAAAGAACAATCGAGCCCTCAACAGTTCCAGCCCCTTTTCAAACATGCACCCAGAGGAGTAGCTGAAGTCAAGCTCCCGGTACATGCCCGCCTGCTGCTCAGGGAAAGGAAAAGTACTACTCACCCCAGTGTTGTCATGGTTACAATAGTGTACCAAAAGGAAGCAGGAATACTGGTGAATTTGCTCGCCGAAGACCCTTTCTCTGCATAAAACATCACAGTTGCAAAGATGATGATTGCCATAGTGAGGGAAAAGAGGAGAAAGCCAAGCTCGGAGGCACAGCTCTTCAAAGTGTAGCCCAAGATTCTCAGGCCTTGGGAATGGCGGGAGAACTTGAAAATCCTGAAAACCCTAAAAACCCTTAGCGTCACGAAGGCTCCGCTGACGTCCTCGTTGTTGGTCATCACCAGGCCGATGTAGTACGGCATGATGGCCACCACGTCGATGATGCTCATCACGCTTCTGATGAACCTGTAGCGACTCGGCGCCGCGAAGAGTCTCAACAGGTACTCAACGGTGAAAATCATGACGCAAGCCGTGTCCAAGCAAAAGAAAGCCACGGCGTACCTCTCCCCACACGGAAGCTCCTTGTTCCCGGGCACCGTGCCGCAAGGGACAGTTTCCACCACGTTGGTGATCACAGAGACAGCGATAAAGAAACCGGTGACGTAGTAAAAGACTAAGGCTAAGGTGCTGGTGTGGGGGTTCTCGAAGGCTCGCCACATGGTCTGCCGGAAGCTCAGGGATGGCATGGACCCTTCCTGGTTGTTCTCCGAGTCATTGTCGTCCATCAGCCGCTCCGCGTTTTCCCGCTTCCTGTCCTTGTACTCTTCGTAGCAGCAGTCCCCAATGATTTCAGGGAGGATCCCGTAGAAGGCGAGCTCTTCGTCGTAGGCAGAGATGCACTCGTACCTGGGGTAGTGCAGCTTGCCAGTTCTATAAAAATTTAAGATGCACCTGAAGACCTCAGGGTCCCGGTCGAAGAAGTACTCCTTGGTGTCCTCGTTGAAGAAGAACTCCTTCTCGGTGCTGCCCAGGAGAGTGTCCGGGTATCTCTCCAGTGTAGTCCTCCAGGTCTGGAACCGCCTGCCACTCACATTGAGAATGATCAGCTCATCCTGCCTCTTGTTTTTCTCCGTTGGAGCCAGTGGCATAGGACAGTTGGCCACTGGCATCCATCCTATGGCAGCCGCCCTGGCAAAGGGCAACCACGCTGCTACTCCTGCTGCCATGATGAGCCCAGGCCTTGTCACTGGAGAGGATAACTGGGATGCTCCTGAGACCTGCTGGAAGTCAGATCAGTTCCATCTAAAACACAGAGCAAAACAGAACACAGCACACAGTCAGCCAGGGGGTGTCTTGCCCTGTTGTGTTAAAGAGTTTGGTATCAGCACAGACAAGAGAATTTGAAATAACTGGCTCGCCTTCACCTCCCAGTTGAAGAATGATGTTAAACAAGGCACATGATAATCAGCTCAGCGAGGTTATGGCATTATTATAGATTGAAATTTTGAATAGCAAATGATTCCTCATTAAAAGCATTTTAAAAGTAGCATAAACACGGTAATTTATATTTGCTTCCTCACAAACAAGACTAATCCATAATTCCCCAGGTGTAAGTCTCATGTGCTCATCAGTTTAACTACAGCTGTCAAGAAAGGGCTGGGAACTCCAGTGAAATCAGCTTGCAGCTCACCCCGTGAAATCGAGCGCCGCGAGAACCCACGGCTGGGCTCAGCTGTGTTTCATTCCTAAACGAGTCCAATATGTTCTGAATCTTGCACTGAGAACATCCCCAGTTGAAAGAAATGGAAAAAATCTCTTGTTGTCACTGGTTTTCTTCCACCTTTAATGCAAGACCTGCTCTCAGCGGCAGTTTTTTGCTGCTCTTTTTAATTTACAGGTGGGTTTTGCTCCTGTGGAGAATTGGAACCCTCCACTAGACCAGAGGAAAATTGTGGCTTTCAGGGAAACATTGCTCAGAACACCTGAGCAAGACTCAACTTCAATCTCAGGGGTGAAAGCTGATGGCTTAAGCTCCTGAGTCACAAGAACATGGGAATGAGGGAAGCCTCCAAAACTGGAGAATTTCCTTGCAGCAGGAACTCCTTGCTTATTTCCTGGCCAAAATCCTTCAGCTGAAGAACTGAAGGACTATTAGTTTGAAACAAAATATGCTCACTGCACTCTTGGATTTTCAGCTGAATAATACCCCGAGCTGTCCAGACCCCCAGCAACTGGAAGGCAACATTCTCTTGAAGTTCAAGTAGTTTTTGTGGTTCTGATCTAGCCATGTGTTTTCTTTATCTTTTTGATCCTTGGTCAGAGATCTTACGGTCTTTAACTTTTGTTTTAACTTGCATTTACTTTCATTTCCCTAATGCTTTTCTAACTCTACCATGAAATTATCTGAAGAAAGGTGCCATTATCGCATAAGATGCATTAGGAGCCCTATCAAAAGTCAATTTATCAATGGAAATTCCATTGATTCCACTGACTCAGGCCCTCAAAGCTTAATTGTATCTTTGTTGGCAGTTTTACTCTAAAGTTTTTAAATTGTATGAAAGCTGCCATTCCAGCCACTAAGGCTGCAGCCTTATTGATTTCAACAGGCCATCAAAATACTGAATAAAAAATGATGGAACCAATCTGTGGTGAAAATGACTGAACTGCTCAGAGAAACGCTCTTCCTCTTTAGGACAAATTAACATTCATCACCTTAATGTGAAGCATCTTTCTCTGCAATTTTACTATCTAAAGGACAATTGAAATCCCTCGTGTGAGCATCTTACTGCTGCTGGAAGAGGCTTTGTAATTATGAAACATATAATAATCCATAGTGATGCTTATCCCGAGGAGACACTTTGCTTATCTACATGGCACTGGAGCAAGAATCCCACAATATTTCCCTCTGAAGGATTGTTCAATATTACAAAGCACCACTTTTTCCCTCGCCCTAAAGAGGGAATTTATTGCGTTAATAGTGCCGGGCTGGCAGCCCTGGGGACCAGGCTGTGTCTGTGCGAGGCACAGCACGACACTGCAAACTTTCTCTGCTTGACTTTGAAAAGATCCCAAATCCTCAGCTGAAAGGGCATCTCCAAGGGCTCAGTGGGCTCAAACCCATGCCTTCTACCAGCAGTGGTGGATCTTTTAACTTTTATGAAATGTTTAAGAACAGGAGGCAGCAAAATAGGAACTATTGCGTTCATTTATCACCAAATACAGGCAAAATATCAAGAAACCGAGATAAAGCATCTTGTTCCTCCTTTCCCTGCTGGTAATCTGTCTTCTCCGGTTTTTAATTTCAATTAACACCAACACAGTCCCTCTACCAGGGCTGATTGGTGATGTAGGGTGACCTGACCTGACCAGCTTCATCACACTGGATCTTCATCTCCCCAGATTTCTCCAGGGAACCGCATTAGAAATCCCTTCTGTACTTTTATAACTTTGGTAGTAGATTCCAGGTTACCTACATTAGCTGCTCAGGCACTATAAATACTTCACATATAATTGTTCTAATAAAGCAATGGCAACTCATAAGTGACTTACGCATTTTTAAATCAATTTTTAAAGATAAAATGGGTCCTTCTATGCTGGCAGTATGTGTAGGGAAGCTATAAATATCTGGGCTATGAAATGGAGAGGATATTAAAGCCAAAGAGAGGGAAATTCTACTGTGAAAGTTTAGTTCCCATTTCTCTGAGACCAAGAGATGCAGCTGGTGAAGAAAACAGAGCACACACAGCTTAGTTTTCTAAGTTGCATTGAATCTGTCCCATTTGATCCACAAAATGCTAAAGAGAAAAAGAAATAGGCTTTTTTTGGCTATAAGTTTTCTGAAGAGTGAGAGGGAGAAGAGTGATGAAATCTGTTATCACAAACATTTTGCTTTTCCTCGTCCGTAAGTCCTTGGAACTTCACCCGTCCCCAAAATATGAGACAGAAAATGAGGAGAGAGATAGGACTGGATTTGTCATTCAGGGCTGCACAACCTAAGCTGAGTAAAAAAAAAAATGAAGTAACAAGTTTGCCTAGAGAATGTGGGAAGAATCCTCCTTTTCTGCCTGCCTGGGCTTTATTGACTGCTATCCAGTCTGTTTAGGCTGGAATGCAATTGGCTGGACTCAAAATCTACTGTACTGTCCACAGAGTCTCTTCAGCTCACACAGAAAACAGACACACTTTCATTCTAACAAGCATATATTTAGCTACACCCATATTTCTAATTTTAATTGCCATAATTTCTGCATGTAATTTGAAAGGAACTAGTTAACAGCAGACTGGCACCCTGCTGATGACATTTAGAAGACCTGGTACATGAAATAAAATAATTTGCCTCCTGATTTAAAAAAGTCAGCATTTGTAGAGGAAAGAATCTGTTTCCTTTACGGATAATTATGAGGACAGTGGAATGGTCAAGGAAATTCGATAGCAAAGGCTGAGGTATGAGCCACCTGTCCCCCTCCCAGGACTTCCAACCCCTCTGGGTCCCTCCCGACCACCGCTGGCTCCTGTGGTTTGTCCGTGCTGCAGCCACTCTGTGGGCACTGTGGTTTCATCCCAGGCTGAAATAAAAACCTGGCAGGCATGGCAGGGCAGGAGAGCTCTGGAGGAAAACTTCAGGGAACAGTTATGTCTGTTCACCTAAAGGGTCAAGAAATAAAGGATGGAGTCTTACCCCACTAACTCTCACGGCAATGCCACACTTAAGAATTTTCTCTTCATCGTCTCATGAAAGCAGAAACAAACCAAAAATCTCAGTGTTTCCCTTTCTAGAAGCAGACAGGGATGTTTTGAAATCTGCCCCATAAACATACTGTGAGTTTCTTGCTGAGACACTGCTAATGGGAGTGAAGAGCCTTGACATCATTCCTTCCTCCCTCTCCTGTCCTTGTTGGGTCAGGCTCAGGCAGCAAAGAGACTTTTGCTTTAAAGCAAAATATGTCAGCCAAGCCTCGATCTCCTCGGTCAGTCACACATCCCTTCCCTTCGCAACGGCATCAGAAAATAAAACTTTCTGCCAAACACTCGCTCCCTCAGTCTGCTGGAGAGATTTAGGAGCAAAAGCAACAGGCTTAGGATAAATGCATGCAAACTTCTCCCCTCCCTCCCTCCCAGTGAGCCCAGAGAGCCCCATCTTGCCGGCTCGCAGCGCTGCCTTACCTGGCAAGGAGAGACACTCGGCGCCCAAAAGTAGGGCTAAATGTGGGGAACTGGAAGGAAGGGGGAGCAGTCACTCCTCAGCATAAAAGGTGAACTGTGCTGCCTGCCTCTTGACTCCCTCTCTAAATGCAGTCAGCAGCAATCAGTAAATGTGATCATCATTGTGAAAGTATATATAGAGAGATGACTAAACAGCTTCTCGCTCATTACTGCCGAGACGGAGGCTCTCGCTGCCTCTCTCGCCTGAGCTCGCTTCGCTTTGCGCCCTCCCCTTCCAGGACCGCTCGCAGCTTTGCCCTCGCTGCCTGATCCAGCTGGGAATGGCAGCCGGGTCCCGGAGAGTCCGCTGGGGTGGCCGCGGCAGGGAGAGGGACCCGGCTGGTCCAGGGAGGCGGGTTGTGGAGCGCGGCTGGAGAAGGGCGGTGTGAGCTAACAGAGACACTGGCAAATGGAGTCGTTAAATACACACCAGAGCCTACCCTGCATGCTAATGTGCCAGCAGAGGCAAGGGGGGGATGAAGGGGGGAAAAGTATGGGATGAACTTCACGGGTCCCTCCCGGAGCATCCTGTGTGTCCCTGGCTCTCGGACAACGCAGGAGAGGTTCCTTCTGGGCAAGAAAATGAGCTATTCCTCCAACATCACCAACCTACAACCAACACCTTAGCCAGGGCGGGAGGTTCAGGAAGAAAAAGAAATAACTCAGATTTAAACCGACCTTTCCTTCTCTGCTTCTCCCTTCTGCCTTCCCACCACCTTCCCGTTCCCCCTCGTCCTGCTGTTCTGGCTTGCCCTGCTCCTTGGCAGCTCTTACCAGTCCTGTCTCCACACCACCTCAGCATCCCTCTTTCATCCACGGCCAGAAGTTGGACTCGGCACGCTCCGAGACCTGGCAGCCTCTCTCATTTATCTGTTTGCCGGCGAATCTCCATTAAGTAAATAACTATAAGCCCGAATCAGAGCGAGCCAGCCTTGCCCTGCTCTGCCGGGCAGCTCCCGGCGCTGACTGAGGCGCCGCAGCGATAGTTGGTGACTTCCATAAAGTAACACAAATACATACACGGGCGAGAGGAGCTCGGCTGCCTCGCCATCGCCTCGCCTCCTCCCACAGCCCGGGCACCGCACCTTACCGCCGCCAGTGCGGGGCTGGAGAGACCTGTGCGGCCACGCGGGGAGAGGCGAGGGGCGGGCGGCGGAGAGGGGTGCGGGGGTGGGAGCCAGCCGGGGTACCGTGCTTGCCACCGCGCCCCCGCCCCGGGGCCGGTGTGCCCCGCATCCCTCGGGGCCAGTGTCCCCCGCATCCCTGGGGGCCGGTGT
>JAWWEW010000073.1:5990387-6046669 GCA_035583185.1 Anabacerthia variegaticeps
CTTCTCTGGGCACCCTGTGCCAGGGCCTGTCCACTCTCCCAGCCAGGAATTCCTTCCTAACATCCAATTTAAATCTATCCTCCTTCATCTTAAAGCCATTTCCTTTCATCCTAACACTGCATGCCCTTATTTAAAGTCCTCTCCAGCTCTCTTGGAGCCCCTTTAGACACTGATGGGGCTCTGAGGTCTCCCTGGAGTCTTCTCTTCTCCAGGCTGAACAGCCACAGCTCTCTTAACCCGTCAAAGGCGTGATAGATTCACCCAAGACAAGGGAGCTGAACACACAAATGATGACGAGAGGGAAATCAGGACGACTGGCTAAAAGTGAGCACCTCTGTGAGTTCTTTGCTGCTCTGCTCTACTCTTTGGTGTCTCATTGTCCAGGCAGGACTTTACACATTGTTCTTTATCTGACTGCTCTGCAGCAAGTTTCTTTTGCAAGATCTGCTTCCAACCAGTTGGGAATTCTTGTAATTATGAGTCAAGCCAGGCAAAAAATCTCTGAACTGAGCAGAGCACAAGCCAACTGAGCTCCTTTGATCTCACACTCTTTGGGTTAACCAGTCACCATCAAAGCAATCATCATTATCTGCTGGAAGTTGAGAGACCAATTAGGGAATGGCAAAAATACCCCCCAACAAACCCCAAACCAACCTGAAATAAATGATTAGTGTTAAATTATCAGGTTTGGGATGGTTACCAGAGCTCGAGTGTTGCTGAGGGTTTTGCTGCCAGAGTCAACAACACAATAAATTGGAATTGCAGTTTTTTGGTGGCTCATAACCAGTAAATCAGGTCTGGGAAGCTATACATTTACTGCAAATTTAAGGAGTTGTTCTTTCATTTTTAAGACTGCATTTTAAATCAAGTCAACAGCCATAAAGCAATATACAGCCTGTCTAGCTATTGTCTGGGGAACGAGCCCTGTGCTATCATCATTCCTTTTTATTATTATTAAATATGGGGGCAGGGAGATTGTCAGTGTTCAGCCACCTCTATATACCTGTATATATATAGATAGATATATAGAGATGGATAGATAGATAGATAGATAGATAGATAGGTAGATAGATAGATAGATAGGTAGATAGATAGATATGGGGTATGTGGCTGCATCACAAGTGATGAGATCTCTACCCAAGGCTTGAAGCTTGAAGGATCTGGAGGGGTTTGGGAGGGGAGAAGCCCCTCTCCAGGAGGTGCTGGGGCTGCTCCTGAGACCAGACCCTTGTGAGGATTTGGAGGAGAGCTGGGACCTCCAGACATGGACAGGTTTCTCACAGTATTTCCTAATGGCCAGGAGGGGATGGTCCCAACTCATTGCAGAGGTGGTTTTAGCCCCAACCCAATTCACCACACCAAGCCCCTCTCTATGTGTGAGAATTCTAATAGGCAGAAATAAATCTTTTATCTTGGAATGGATTAAAAGTAACTTCACCTGCAGACAAATTCTCTAACTATATTTCAAGCTTAATATTTTTTTGAGCATTGAATCTGGTAAGATCATTATTTCTGCCTTGCTCTAGCAGGATGTAGTCTTCCAGCTAAAGGGAATGTGCATGTGTGTGTCATTGAGGGCTAACCTGGAATTCAGATCTTAATCCTCAGTGCAGACCTTTGAGAGAGAAAGGAAGCTTTTGTTAATGCATTAATTTAAACTTGCTCACAGCAGCAGCAGTCGCTGATAGCTCGAAAGTAAATTCAGTTAGTATTTTTGGATAGTCCAGGGCTAAAGGAAGCTCTTCATGAATGGAAAATCTCTCATCTAAGCCTCTCAAGGAGCTCAAAAGGGATATTTATGCAAACATCTCGCTGAGCAGGAGGTGCTCGTGCTCTTAGTGTAAAAAGTTACAACTGTTGGGCTTTTTATGTCTCCTGGGAAAATGTGTCATATCACCAAATATGCAAACTTTGTTGGTGTTGAACCATTTTACTTCTCCTACAGGGAGGGGGGAGGTTAATCAAGGCATATTGGCACTTCTTGTTAAATCTGGCTGGTTTTGCTCAGAGCAAGATTCAGGGGAAAGCAGGTTAGCAATTCTGATTTTGTATCAGGTGAGAAGAACTTGATTTGTCAAAATCACTGTGCTCATGTTTCTGATCAGGAAGGCTTCTGGAATGAAAAATCATATTGTTCACCCAGGAATGAGTTACACTGGCTCCTCTTCTAAATTAGATAAGCTAACCTTTAGGGTTGTAGCTGAATGCTGAGATAATGTATTTTCTAACCCTGTGTACAAGGAAGAACGTGCAAAAAGCAGCACGATGTGGAATGATGTAGCTGGACATAACACAACCAGCTTAAATAGGAACACAGCAAATGTTTGAATGGCAAACAATAAATCCATGTAATAGCATTTGAATAGAGTTCAATCTGAATGATGGCTTTGGTATTGATGAAACAGCTCAATTTTATGCCACTTCTTGTTTGGAGAACTCTGAGTTTGCAGACATTGTTCAGTTTCTGAGACCAAAAGAAGCAGCTCTTTCTCTCTGCTGGTGGCAGAAATGGAAGCAGATAAAATTCCTCTTTTTCTCAGTTTTCAAAGTATTGGAGAACCTTTTTGCCTGCATTTTACTTGTTGAGATGCAACCTTCATGTGCATGAGGAAGATGAGGAAGAGGCTTAAAGTATTCTGGGTGAGGGGAGACACACTTAGCTAGGAATTTGGATCTCATGGTTGGTTTATTGCTTTTACAAAGCAGAAAGAAAGGAATTACTACATAATCTGTACATTATAGATGCAAACAAGACTGTACCTCATTCCCTGGCTGTGTAAGGGGCTGGGAAGAGGCAGCATCATGTGCAGGCACTTGGCAGGTTCAGGATCAGCCCCTCAGGTGTAAAGCTTAATGAAAAGGAAGGCAAATATTCATGAGAGGTCTGCATTTGATGTGACCTCCTTTCCACCTGAGCCATGATCCAGGCTGCTGCTCCGAAGAAGAGATTCTGATTTCCATCTGATAAGGCTTACGGTTTTTTTGGCAAAGAGAGGCTCAAAAATAATCCTTTTCTGAGCAGATAAATCATCTAAAGCACTCAAACATGCAGGGAAAGGTATGGCTAAATCTGCTGGCTGAGTTGCTGTGATTGCTGATTTTCAGGAGTCCCTGCTGGGAGCTGATTTTGTGGGAATGGCTTTTGGGGGGGTGACTTGGTCCATGGCATGAGGACACGGAGCAGGGCTGTGCCCTGGGGCCAGTCAGAGCTAACCCTGCGACTGCTGCCTCTTTGGAACATCCAGAATTATTTCAGCCCCTGTTTAAAAGGAAAATCCTAAAGGGCCAGCAAGTCAAGGGGCTGCTAATGTGCATGGAGTAAAGAGGCACTAAGTGCTTCGCTGGGCTGTAGCCAGGGGCTGAGTGTGTAGGATCCCAGCCCCTATTAAAAGGTGGATTTTAGACCCAGCTGATAACAAAAGTTGTCACATGGCATTGGGACCTGCTGCTGATGTGGAGCTTTCCTGCTGGAGGGCTCTTCAGGCAGCTGAATGGAATCAGCTACAGCCCTTCCTTAGCATGAGGACAGCAGTGAGGAGAGAGGGGTTGTGATTATTTACTAATTAGCCCAGTGCAAATGGACAGTGTTCATTTAAAATTCCTGGTGGTTCACAGAGTGAGACCAAGGCTTTGCACTCCATGGAGGTGCTTTTCTTGTCTCCAGCCTGGGGGATCCTGCAGGAGAACCAGGTCTGAAAAAGCAAACTGCTGGTGGGGATGACAAACATTTACAATTCTAAACAAAATAATGAAAGAGACAGTACTTTGTGTTTTAATTAGTGCTGGAATGTTGTCTAAACCAATGTATGTATCATTTATCTGAGCCCCTGACGGCTCAAGGGACTGGGCCAGGTCTGGGATCATCATTAAACCTGGAAAACCTTTTCTGTGCAAGTTGGAGAGCAGATAAATGATAGAAATGATAAAACCCACAGGCTGGGGCAGGCTGAAAGCTGCCACTGTGAGGTCATCTGCTCCAACCTCCCTGCTCAGGCAGAGTTCATCCCACAGCACATGGCACAGGATTGTGTCCAGATGATTCCAAGGGACAACAAGGCACCTGATAATCACTTGTGTCACCACTGGCAGCCAAAGCAGCAGCAATAACATCAGAACTAGAGTGCTGCTCACCTTCTGAAGGCTCAGAACAGTGAAGACACCACCAGGGCCACCCATTGAGGTACCACGGTAGGGATGTGTGGAGGCACCAAGCCCCAGAGTCTCCCAGGATTTCATAAAAACCAGGAAACTGAGAGCACAGAGGGTGCTTAGATTCCCAGCTTTCACTTAAATCTCATTTCTTGCCCTCATAAATACGAGAAAAAGCTTGAAAATGTGGGCTGAATTACATTTGCTGGAGCCTGCATGTGGTCTGTAAGGGCTGTGCTGTGCCCTGCCTGTCCCACCTCTGCCAAGGGATGGGGGGCAGAACCCACTGAGGGCAAGGCTGGCTCACTGTGCTCTGCACTAACAACATGTTTGTTGCACATGCAGAATGGTTTTATAAAAATAGCATTTCACAGGGATGACTCATGGTACAGGATCAACTCTCTGCACTGGACCAGCACCTGCCCTAACTCCCTTCCATGGAAATCCAGATAAGGCACTGGCAGAGCCTGCAGGGGAGTGTCAGAGCAGAGGAGGAGAGAATTTGGCCCCTGGGAGGGTCAATACTGCTGACAGCCTGCTCAGGGCTGCAAAATGAGCCTTTTGCTCTGCTCTGGCTTAAGTTCCATGGGTTTTCATCAGTGCTGTAATAATAACAACAACAAAAAGTACCATTAAGAATAAATAATTATAATTAGCTCTTCCTTTTAATCACAGCCTCTCTTCAGGAACAAAAGCAGGGATGGAGAGTTCTCATCTGACCTTCAGACAGAAAGATAAGAGGCACAGCTATAAAATATTGCAAAGAGGACTCAGGATAATTTCACCTAATCCTGACAGTACAGCCCCAGCCTTCCCAGGAGGATGATGACATTCAGAGCGTGAGCTGTTGCTAAGCTTTTGAAAAACATTTACTCTTTGGCCACAAGCTGCCTCTGGTCTTTGTCATTAGCAGAGACATTTATGTCAGAAAATGTTGTTCCTTTTAAAATATTCTGTGATCAAAGGCATTTGGGTGTCCAGTGTGAGCTTTAAATGAACAGGAAAGTGGGTCTGTGCTGGAGGAGCTGCTGCCCCTCCACGCTCCCCATTTCACCCTCAGCAGTGCCAGTCCTCCCACTAGGGGTTATCTCTGCAGTTTTGGGGCAAAAAGACCAGAGCTCAGTGATTTTCTTGACAAGACACGCTGTTGGCTCAAACAATTTGCCTCCTAATTTCTTAGATCAGTATCTGGTCTACTTCCATGGCAATAAACAAGTGTAAACCCTAACAAGCCCCAAATTGGCTGTTGCCATCCCTGCTGGCTGGCTCCTGGCTCCAGAAATGTCACTGCTGAAGGGTGGCACTGGAACACTGGGGCTCTGCAGGAGCCCTGGACCTGAACTCATTGCTTGGAGACATAATTCTTTACTTCGGTTCTCAGAGAACCCTCTCTTTGTCAGCCTGTTTAATTTAACAGGCACTGAGTGCCATTTAAACAGAGAAGCTTTAATTCCCCAGATTTTGCAGAATTAAGGCATGCTTAGGCTATTTTATTGTACCTTGTAGTTATTTTGCTCGGTTTCTTTTGAGGACAAGTTAACAACTTTCTCATCAGTTACAATAATTGCAGAAATTATTCCTAAACCTGACATGCAAGCAGCTGGCTGCGAGCCTTTTGCACTGCAGGATTAAACCTGAGACTGCAAAAAAATATCATATGGGAGAAGTTCAGCAAAGCAGAGAGATACCAGATTAACCTGGGCTGTGACTCTGAGTGGGTTATTTTCCAGGAAGCTCAGCTCTTCCCTTCCCAGTCAGGGCTGGAATGACCTGGCAACAATTTTGGTTTTTTTCCCCCAGCTCTTCATTTTCTCTGCCCCTTTGCTGGTGTGGCCTGAGAATTTCAGTATCCTGACTGACCCCTGAGTTTGGGTGATGAGTCAAGGGCTGGATGCTGGCAGAGGTTTGGGATGTGCTCACGCTGGAGGAATTGGCTCCGATTTACCCTGTCAGCTTTAGCATCCGACTGTCTCTGTCAGATCCCATTTGCTCTCGGTCTCGCCGGTGGCAAGAGGCTCTTTGGGGTGGTGACTCACAGCAGGAGCCTCAGCCTTTGGATTTATCCTTTGAATTATCCTCTGGAGGTGCCTCTCTGTCCCCAAGGACTGCAGGGGAGCTTTGCACAAATTCTGGCTCTAAGAAGGATGAGTTTTTGGAAACTTGGGATTGCTGCTGGAGCAAAGGGCAGACCCAGCTCTGAGTGAGCTGGATGGGAAGGTTGGCGTGGGGAGAGGATGGAGAGAGAACTGGTCTTGCTTTTCATTTTGTTCCTTTTTAGCAAAGGTTCAGGTTTCTTGTTCATTCAGGAAGGTGATGATGCTCACCCAACCCCTGCCAGTGGCTGCTGCCCGTGGGGTGGAAGAGTTCAACGTGATGGGACAGGCAGGGAGACACTGCCCTGAGCCAAAATTGTAGGAAGAATTCAGTGCTCAGAATTTTAAGATGATACCCAGTAAGTTTCTGTTGTTTCTTCCTCTGCTCCTCTTTGTACCAATTATAAACCTCTCTGTGGGAAGGGTTTTTTAAGAGGTAACTTATGCCTCTGCAAGGACATCATTATAAGTATAAAAAAGGTATTCAGCAAAGTGCAAGAGGTTTCATTAGTGGTTGTTGGCAAAGCAACACCTCAGGGAAGGACATGCTGTGGGATCAGGACCTTGTGGTGCTTTCAGGTGATCTTGGAGAGAAAAGCCAATGAAGGTGCACCCCGAGGAGTCACAGTTTGTCTCCACAGTCTTTCCTCCAGCTTTGTCCAGTACAGTCCTAAATCTTTCCTGGAGCCAGGTGAGAGGAAAAAGTCGCCAGCCCAGAATTGTCAGTGCCTGAGTGTGGGTGTGCCCTCAGCCCCACAGCCACACAGAAACCTGCACTGATTTATCTCCTTCCCCTCATTTCCTGCATCCGAAGAGCCCAGTGAGAATCTGCACTTCCTGCGAAGGACAGTGCCTGGCAATTACTTGGACAGAAGCTGAGCGTGTTCAATTTTGAGATAATTATAAATCTATTTAGGAAATCAAAGAAGCCACAGTGTATTTTTAAAGCCGAGTATTTTCTGCTCAACGTGGATAAAGCCAGATAAACATGGCAATAAAAAACATTTCGCCTTCTCGTGTGGGCAGTTCAGCACCACGGAAAAGCAACACTTTTAACCTTTGCATGATTTAAAGATAACGTTCTCTTATTAGATGCTGATAATTAGTCATCAAGTGCAGAGCAGAGCACGTAACAAAATGAACCCCCAATTATTTCACCCTGGCGAGTTATTTCAGCTCCAGTGGATTGATCTCTCCTCTCAGGAGCTAATAACCCAAACGTTTTTGTACCGTGGCCAACAGATCCTCAGCCCTCTCCACCAGCATTGCATCATCCTAAAACCTTTCTGTGCTCCAGCCAAAGCCCCTGGTTGGCATCTCCCCTTTTCCTTGGCTGGATGCTGTGCCCAGCCTCGGCATCAGAACCCCGAGGTATCGACCCCCACCACAGCTCAGGGATGGAAAGATAATCGAGGAGAGAGCAAAAATGGGGCAAACTCATCCCAGCTCATCCCACTCTTCATTTGCCGTATAAATATTGGCTCTGTGATCTGTGTTTACAGCCGTGATAAGGGGAAGGGCAGCAGTTTGTCCAGGGTGGAAAAAGCAAAGGAAAGGAAGGTGAGGACGGTTCTGTGGGAGTTTTTGGTTTGGTTGGGTTTTAATTTCCAAAGAAAGGTATTGAACAAAGTGCTGAGACAGCCACACCCCTCTTGTCCAGGCAAGGCAGGGCAATGCTTTGCTCTCTGGCAACCACTCCCTTCAGGATGTTTTAGTGGGCATGGTGGCATTCAGTCAGAGGCTGGACCTGATGACTTTGTAGGTCTTTTCCAACCTTAATGATCTGTATAATTCTATAAGCATGTCCTCTTTGCACAGAGAGACACAGAGTGGCAGGAGTGTGTCCCTTGGTGAGCTGCTCCCAGCACTCACTGAGCCACTGGCATCTCCCTGCTGGGCTTAGCTCTTCAAGGTATGGCCATAAATTACTTTCTGACCCTATTATTGTTATTGTTTTAACCTCTGGGCAACTCCTCCCCTCGCATCTGTTTGTTCTGAAGTGTTTTCCAAATGAGAGATGCCAAATCCAGTGATTTGTGAAATCCCTTTGTAGTTCATATTAAAACAAGTGAAAAAAATGCTGTGATTGTTTTGGGTAAGATGCCAGCGAGCAGCGAAGGCAGCAGAGGAAGGAAGAGAAAGGCTGGAAAGGGACAAGTTGGTGGCACAGAGCTTGGCACAGCCTGGTGGTCCCATGTTTTGTTTTTAACCCATTTCTAGCTGGTGCAGCTTGGCTGCCACATCCCACAAAACGTGGCATGGAAAAAAACTCCTTCAATGCCCAGACACAAATGGAATCACCAGGATCCTTTTCCATTATTAGCTGTTGTGGTTTGACTTAAATTCATTTGTTTGACACAACACTGGTCTTCCTGGAGTCCTGGAAAGGAGTCAGTCTGATAGATCAGCTCAGCACAAGATGTTGTGATGTGACAGCACCAGTGTGGATCTGTGCGAGGATGGACTTGACCTTGGAGGGCTTTTCCAACCTTCAGGATTCAGGGGGTCAAGGCAGGTCTTGCCCATGAGCCCAGGGGTTCTGTATTGCCCTCATCCCTCTGCCAGCCCCAGCACAATTCAGTGGGAGGGAGAGTCCCCAGCCAGGTGTCCTGTTCCCAGGGGAGCTGCTTGGGCTCTCCCTGAGGATAAAGAACCAGAACACAGCTCTGTTATTCCTGTCTTGGCTTGAGGGGAAGGGGAGCTGCTGGACTCAATGCCATGTGAGCACAGGGAGCTGTGCCTGTGCCAAGGGGGGACAGAGCTCCCAGTGTCCAAACGGGGCTCGTGCGGGGACTGAGCCCACATTCACAGCCTCCCCTACACACTCCGACCATTCTCTGGGCTCACCATCAAATTTGGGGTATAACCAGGATTTAAAAGGCAATTTGCTCCTTGTTCCAGCAGCATTAAAGATACATTGTGAGTGCTGGGCGGTGAAGCCACAGCTGTGCGCCAGGTTCGCTTGGAACACGACAGTGAATAAAATGAAATATGAGATTTATTGATCTTGTCTGCGCCGCATTGTTATTCACACCGAGCGAAATTCACCCTTAGGCACAGGACAAACATTAGAGTTGGGGAAAAAAAACATTGCAGCTGAATGTTTTATTTGGTGGGGAAAAAAACGCAGGTTGGAATCAGCTGAAAGTGCTTGTGAATTCGTGTTGCATTTGTCAAAGGGTTTCGGCACATAAAATCCCCCAAGAACATTTTTCATGAAATCTAAACGTTTGCTATTGATGTTTATTAGATGCAACATCTGCATTTTAAGGTCTGAGACAGCATTTTTGCAATATTAATGAGATTTACTTTGAAAATAATACTAACCCCTGAAAAATGAGCCAGTATTTTGCTTAGATTGAAAATCAACAGAATACACAAAAATGATAAGCAAATATTAGGGGGTGTTCAGCTCTGAAAGTAAACATGACATTTTCCAGGTTGATTCACAATATTTCCCTATTCTTTTGGTTTAGCCGGTGAGAAATCCATTCTCCCAGGTCTGCTGAGCTGGAGCAGGGTGTCTGTGCCACTTCATTCCTGACACGATGCCCCAGTGACCTGCTGGCCTTGGTGTGACCTTCCTGTCTCAGGCTTTGCCTTTCTTTGGGTTTTCTAAGCTTTTCCCAAGTGTTATGAAACTAGAGGTGAATCTCAGGGTGTTGGGGATGCTGTGGCAGAGACTGGTGCTTTGCTGAGTGTGTTCAGACTACACAGCAATGCAAGAAGAGAATAAAAGAAACGAGTGGGAAGGTTATCCAGAACTCACAATAGATTTACATCAGTGTACGTGGAGCAGAGTCAGCTTTTAAAAAAAGTCTCTAATAATTTAATGTGCATTATTAAATAATATAGATCTCAATGCAGCTGGTGGTGCTCCTGCCTGCAACAGTAGCATCTTGTACCTTTTATTTTTAATTGCAGACAATGTTCCCCTCTGTTCATTAATCTTGCATTGAGGCGTTGTTCTGCAGTGGGCTGGCAGGGGTGCCAACACCAACAGCGTGCCAGCAGATCCTCAGGAAGAGCTGAGAGGAGGGAAAACCTCTTCAGGCACCAGGGGTGGGTGTCTGTGCCCCAGCAGAGCCTGGGCAGGGGCAGTGGGCAGCGGTGGAGGTGGTGCTGGGGCTGCAGTGTGGGTACCACACCCTGGGGTCCTGCTGGCTGGGTGAGAGGAGAGGGAAAACACGAGAGGGAAGGAGAGGGGACAGGGAAGGAGGATGGCTGGGCACCCCAGAGTGGAGGGGTTTGTCACAGGGACCCTGCTGGGTGACCCAGTGCTTGTAGCAATGGGGGTGTCTGTCACCATCACCCCCAGGGGGGGACAGGGCTGTAGGTGACCTGGTCTGAGCTGCCCATTCTTTGCTCCTGCAGCACCTCCCTGTCCAGGTGTCCTCAAAGCTTCTTATCTCCATCTGCTGACTTGGGCATTTGCACTGGCAGGACAGAATGGAAACAGTCCTCAAAAAAGGGGGGAAAAGGCAAAACAATGGTCATATGATCCTGCAGGAAAGTAAGTGGAGAAGTGTGGAGATAAACCAAGACAGGCAGGGATTTTTTCTCTGAAATCCATCACTTTTGTCAGGGATCTGCTGAACAGGAGCCGAATCAGCTGAGAGGGATGACTCTTCCAGCACCTCCTCCATCATCTACCTGGTTCAATTTTTCCCATCAACCACATATGGCCTCCGTGTCAAAACATCATTTTACCATTATTGTCTATTTCCAGGACGTCTTTTATTATCCTGTTCTCACTTTGCAGCCCAGAAAGTGGCACAGGGTTGGCTCTATTCCCTCAGGTTTATGAAAGACTGCGGCAAGAGGGAAGAGCCTTCCTCCTCCTGCTCAGCACCAGTCCCAAACCCAAAACAAGTGGAGAAATCCAGATTGGCCAGGGGTCCTGAGCAGCTGGACTTGCTCCTGTGTGCACACAACTGGAGGAGATGCTTTAAACAAGAAAAAGAATCATAAAAATCTGAATTACACATAAAGAGGACGTGATGAGATCACATTTCCTTGTGGAAGCATAGAATCATAGAAGCATTAAAGTTGGGGATGACCTCCATAAAGTCCAACCTTTGAGGAGTAGAGAAGTAATTATATAAATAATGGTAAGGTGTGCATTTTTCAGCAAAAGAAGACAAAACCTGTGCATGAGGTGCACTGCACAACTCTCCCCACACCAAACCACCTATTTCTCCTTCCTCTTGGTGAGGAGCTCAGGGGCTCTGCTGTGCTGCAGTGCCTTCCTTCTGCAGAGCTAAACCCAGCCTCCCCCAGATTTATTAAATATTTTGCAGTTTAGGCCATTAAATTTTTAAAAACAGCCACAGCCAAACAGAAAGGGAGGGGAATGTTTGAAGGGTATCCTGACTTAGAAACCTTAAGGTATTAGCAGAAAAATGTGCCCCTGCTTTGCTGTATAGGTGATTATTTAGGTTCTAATCTATCAAAGAGATGCAATTCTTAGGGTCTGGCCTGCTAATTCTCTGCCCTGGAATTTACACATCATAATAAAAAACATTTAAGCCTTTGGGGAAATGAGTTCAGCTCCTTCAATAGCTGAATAATTAAGGGTGACCCTTGTCAAAGGCATGGTGTGTGCTATATATCATTGGATTACCTGTCTGCTTGGCAGCATTTTGCAGGCATTTTAGGGCTCTTATTATATGTTGTTTTTCATTTAGGTGCAATTTCTTTTGTAATGAGGCAGAACTTATTTTCCAGCCCCTACAGGTGCCTTTGTCAGCTCTCCAAATCGTGCGTGAAGAGGCAGGTTCCCAATTGATCTCTCAATTAGGGTTTTGTTGATATTGAATAAATGAGGGTTCACCTGGCTTGGACACGGCCTTGCCTGGTTGTGGGCCAGGACTTTCACATGAAAAAAACACATATTAAAACGAAAAAAAGAGGTTTTGGTGCTGCTTTTCCCCCTTGATTGGCCAGGCTGAGTACATGGGCTGCTGGTTTGTGGTTGGAGCCTTGAATGTATGAACATAAAAGCAAAGATTCGGGAGTAAATCCAGAGCAAAATATTTATTAGCACTAAAGCAAGTTAGCACAGCAGTATCAGCTCCTCTGCAGCTCGTCAGAGAGGTGAGACTGCAGGATGCAGAGCCCAAAATAAGCCCTTGGGTTTATTCCCTGGGGCTGGATTGCTGATGTTTTGCCCAGGGGAGCTGCATGTCTCACCCCAAAGCACCTTTGCTTCCCCTGTCAAGGTAATGCTGCCATAAAGTGTCACCTCTGCCTGTCACTGGGCATTGCAGTCCCCAGTGTTCCCAATGCCATTTGTGCTTTTGGCTGCAGAATGGTGTGAGGAAGAAGCCTCCTCTGGGGCTGCAGAAGGCAGCACTGATCTTCTGAGGGCTCACTTGGAGACCTGGTACCTGCTGATGGCCAGAGAATCAGCAGCCCCCAAAGCTGTACCTGTTTGGTATATGTTGCAGAGCCACACAGAGCTCTCCAGGGAAGGTAGGAGCAGGATGTGTCGCCCTAGTTTTCCCAAGAAATGCTCTAGTTTTTTAAAGAAAATCTCCTAGTGAAGCTGCAGGGTAGTTCTAGTGCTGACCACAGCCTGTGGCATGTCTCCACTCCCCCTCCCAGTCTGTGGGACGCAAAGGTTCTCCAGGTTATGGCAAACTCAACATGTGGGGTGCTCTCAGCTGCTCTCCCAAGTCCTCATGGTCAAAGACTCCCAGTCCCAAGCTTTGCACTGGAGAAATGAAATGCAAATTATGGCTGGAGCTTCCACAGGGGCTGTCCTGGGGTTTTGAGCTTCACCTTTAAGAAGAAAGAAACCCAGAATTTGCAGTCCAGATGAGGCACCAGTTTGCACAGCAGCGTGATCTGTTTAGGCAGGTAATTAACTCAGGCTTATTGACCACAGCCCAAACGCCTAATGGAAGAAGTCTGGAAACTGCTCCCAAAATTATTTCCTGCTAAATCAAAAGCTGAGATGAAAGAGAGGTTAATTTACAAAGATGGGCAGAAAGTTTAATAGCAATTTAATTTTTTTGAAAGATGTTTGTGTTACCGTAGTCTGACACTAGGGAGGAAATTGCAACAGTCCTGGAATAGACCTGCTGTCTCATTTTACTCCTGTCATGTAGGTTGGGTTTTACGTGCAACAATTCATTTGATGGCAGCCTTCAAGTATTAGATTCACAGTAAAAATCAATGGGAGGTTATAGGCCCAATCTGAGTTTATGTCACTTTGACACCACCCACGGGGCTGAATTGCTGTCCCATTAGCCATGCAGGGCACGTGGGATGAGACGGAGCTGCCCCAAGCTTTGACCATCCTCATCACAAACATTTTTCCCTGTATCAGCAATCCCCTGCCCTCCTCCCCCCGCCTTCTGGTGCAAAGTTGACCTTTTCTGACTCCTTTAGCCACTCTCCAGATCTTTAAGCAACAACAACAGCTGCTCTGGAGATGGGTCACGTCTTCTAATCTGATGGAAAAGTTTGTTTGCCCATGCGAACACACGCCCAGAGAAATTAAATCTCCACAATTAATCGTGTGGAAAGGATGGGTGAGTTCCTTGCTTTCTCTTACAGGCAAAATCTTCCCTTCCATTGGCTTTCCACAGCTAGCTACGATTCCTTCATTTCTCCCTGGGTATTAAAAATCTTTAGATTTATTTTCACTGCTTTAAATAAAGGCAGCACTTATTCCTGTTCTCGGGTCGTGCTACGGGTGTTTCTGCAGTATTTTTTTGCAAAGGACAATTCTGGGTGTGCCAGATGTGTGTCACTGCCATTGCTCCCAGCAACCAGGCACAAATCCATGCATTTTTGGAGGTATGCTGTTTAATATCAAAATGTTTGAATTAGCTCATTACACGATACTGCAAATGGACTGGCATATCCATTAATAATATTATGAGCTTTCCTAGGGAGCTGTAACCTCTTTGGTATACATGAATTCAGTAATAACTGTAATTATTATGAAGTTAATATAAAACATGATGTCTCACTCTGCCAATTCAAGGGCAATAAGTGTGAAAAACAGCTTCTCTTCTGATTGCACATTGCTCATTCTTCTCTTGGTTAGGGAGCAGCTCTTGGGTTTAGAGGGATGATGCCACAGGACCAGCAGCTCCATTGGTCTTTCCCAGCAGTGGGGGATGTGGGGAACCCACGTTGCTCCCCCCAAGCCTTCCCAGGGGCTCCACACAGTCCCAAGGGATCACTTTTATGGTGTTTCTACACTTCCTAGCCCAGGGTCCCCCCTGGGCACAGCACCCACCCAGCACCCCTGGGCACAGAGCAGTGCTATGCCCTGCTGGGGAGGCTGGCACTGAAAGCAATCCCATCACTCCAGCAATTGGAAGTGTGTACTTTGGGCATTTATGGCTCTCTTGGCAGCCATCAGAACCGAGTCCATCTTCCTTTTATGCCTGCACATTGTTCTTTAAACAGAATTTCCTGGCGGGGGGATCCAACCTGCCAAGCTCTCGCTGCAGCTTCACCCTCCCTCTATTTATGGCCCCTTTCAAACATCTCCATGGACTCCGTTTACTCTTTAGTGCAGCAGATGAAAAACAATTCTGTCGAGATCTTCTTGTGATTCTCTGCCAATGACATCACTGTGGGGATGTGGGATCAGAGCCCAGCAGAGCCCAGGAGTCCTCCTGTGGGATCCGTGTGCCTTTCAGAGGATGTTTGCCGGCCCTTTGATGCGCGTCCTCAGATGTGTCACCGCAACGAGCTCTTGGATCTTCCCCAGCAGAAGGAGCTGAAGTAAACTTGATAATGAAAAGAGCCTTGATGTTCACCTGCCCCTGCTCATCCTGGAGGGGAAAAGAGACACTTTCTTGTTGGAATGAATTGCTGGTTCCATTCCACGTGCCCAGATGCTGACGGAGGCACAGCTCCCCAGCAGGACGCGACGGCACCGCCGCTCCTCGGGGTTCCATCTCTGCAGGTCAGCGCTCCGCTCCTCTTTTAGATCAAAATGCTGAGCACAAGCCTTTGATTCATCAAATCTTTTTAACGCGGCGCTAAAAATAGCGGTTTCGGATCCTCAATCACATATAATTAGTCCTGCATTTATTTTTCAACAGATGTTCTTCCCCTGTTGCGTTCGAATAGGGGAGTGCTGAATGGTGTCTGTGTCTGCGCGAGCAGCCGGGGAGGGAGGGTCCTGCAGGATTTCAGCTTTCCCATGGGAATGCTGTAGGAAGCACTGCACCTTTGCTCCAGCCTCCACAGACATGTTTGCTTTCCCATGGACCAGGGCTGAATTCCCCAGAGAGTTCTCACTTGGAGGTTTTAGAGGCGTAAGGGGTTAGTATGAGGAAATCCATTTCTCCTGCCTGGAGGCACTAAGGGAATTAAGGCTGCCACAAGATGATGGATCAGCAAATTTTTCCCTAGGAGATCAGATTAATAGGGATTATAGAAAAGTTGCAGTATATTTATCAAAAGACACAAAGAATTAAATTCCTCCTCCCACCATCAGAACTGATTGTAAATTAAGTAAATCTATTTTCCTTTAAAAGAATAATAACCACAGAGCAGACTCCCAGAATCTATATCCCCAAGGGCTCTGAAAATGTATTGAATTAATCTTGGCTCCAGGATCAGCCCAGATCTTCTGTGTTAATTATTGTGCATCTCATTTGCCCTTTATATGTGGGCTGATTAGGCACAGGAGTCTGTTAGGTGAGATGAGCTGAGAGGTGACGCTGAGACTTCGTGGTGATTCAACTGTGGATCGTCTGGAACAAAAAATCTGGAGGCACAGAGAGCCTGAGGAGTGTCAGGAGAGGTTTAAAAAGTCCTAAAACCCCTTTACACTGCAAGTCAGTGTTTGCTGCTGCCTGGCAGGGAGGGAAGAGGAGCTGCATGAAGCTGTTGTCATTTCCTCCTCTTCACTGCTGTTGTGGATTTTCCTGAATGAATTAGAGGCTGCCAGCAGACACTGTCACAGCAGAATGGCAGAACAAAAACACTTCTGAACCTGGACTTGTAATTTGCCTGCAAAAACAAAGATGATGTTCAAGAGAGTTGTGACATTTCAAAGAGACTGCCAAGGCTTCCAAGCTTTTGTTTCATCTTTTCCTTTCCTAGTGTTAAATTACTCCCAGTTTTCATACTGTAAATTTACATTAAGAAGGCAAGTGAAATGAATTACAGTATCTGAGCTTAAAAACTTGCAAGGGGTTGGCTGCCCCTTTGCATCAGCAATGGCTGGGGCTGAGGAAGAGGAGGAACTGGAGCCTGGGGGTTCTCTCTCCTGCTGCCCATGGGGGTGTTGGCTCCCAGCACTGCTCCAGCCTCTCCTTCCCTTTCAGCCTCCTCATTTATCCCCGTATTTGTCTCTCACATCCCTTGCTCCACAGGGAGGTGGGATTTGGAGCTGTGCTGCCTCCAGCCTGGGCTCCAGGGGGGTTTGCAGGTAGGACCCACCCGTTTTTCGAGGGCTCAGAGAAAATCAGTCTCTTTTCAAAAAACCCTGTGGTTTCCTCCTAATTCCAGTGCAATTATGCTACAGTGAGGTGTGTTCATTACATTTTATCTTTCCTGTGCAGCTCTTTTACGATGAAGAGTTGGATTTCCCTAAAAGCAGGCAGAGGTTTTACGCACAAGCCCTGCCACCGAGGTCTGAAATGTTTAAAGCTGATTGCTTAGTAATGGTTCTGGCAAAAAGGACAGAGGGCTCAAGGTACAAAACACCAGTGTAAGCCTGACTTGATTCCACTGCCCATGAATGTTTTAACCTCATTTATCCTCTCGGTACTTACCAGAACCGTTTTACATTTGTGCACTTAAAAGATTAAATAAAATAAATGGAGATGATTATTACTGCCCAGCAAAGCCAATGTGCAAAGGCACAGAGTTTCCTCGCCACTGGAATTGTATTTGTGCTGTTCCTGTACTCTGCAAGCTTTCCAAAAAGGGGATGATGAATCATACAATCTCCAGCTCTCTGCCACTAACGAGAAACCTCTTAGCAAGATGCTCTTTATGGGCCCCTCTCAAGTGATAACTGGTACAGTGCTGCTCCTCTCCCCCGGTGTCGAAGGAGATGCCAAGTGCATGGCACGTGCCAGCACTGATGCACAGTCTGGCAGTGGCTCCAGGATGCTTCACATCCCTAAGGTATGCAATGTGTAGGGAAAGTGGTTGTCATCCTGGTGCTCCCTCCAGCTGTGAGGGCAAATCACTTGTTTAAGTTGGGAAAGAAGCTTGAAGATCAAGTCCACCCCTTCCCCCAGCACTCCCAAGGCCACCACTAAACCCCAAGGGCCACATCTACATATGTTTTAAATCCCTCCAGAGCTGGTGACTCAATGTTGCAGTGCCACATGAATAGTCACAAAGCTCTGATTTCTTTTCCTGCAACAATCCAGTTGAGAATCAAACCTCCAAAGTTTAAACTTGCCTCAAGAAAGATGATGGCTCGCTCTGTATTTTTCTGGTTCCTCAATCCGTGCCACCCAACCTATTGCTCCGTAAGGGAAGAATTAATTCAATTAAACTCGTAGCTGAGATTTGTAGCAGGTAAAACTGTGGCTGGAGCATCGTGTCAGGCTGAGTCCCTTCACTCGCCAAAGCAATTAGCTCTCCCCACCCTCCCTGGGTGCAGAGGCAGCTCTGGAGCCTTCCCACTCTCTTTCTGGATGTGTGTGCAGACTGCCATGTGCTGGGAGCCTCTGCAAGTGCTCCTTGAAGCAGAAAAACCCAACCTGCTCCCGCCAGCCTGGGCTCCTTTAGTGCTTCCTGGGGGTAGGAGCCTCTTTGTTCTCTTGCCTCTGTGATTCAGAGCTTTCCTAAATGGAGCAGAGAGCAGAGACCTGCTTGTCAAAGCCCTTCCCAGGCTGCTTTTCCATCTGCTGTGGTGGGTGCTGGGGCTGTGCTGGGCGAGCCCTCCCCTGGGTGCAGCTAATGCATCTCCAGCCCTTTGCTGGATTAATGGCATGATTTTCCTCGGGCTCTGAAGTACTCAGGGTTCATATTGTGACAAGACTCAAGCACTCGGTTGTCAGTCTGAGGTGCTGGAGGTCTCTTTTCTGAAGTCTGGTTTGTAACCTCAAGGGAGGGGATGAAGAGGGTTTTCTAAAAGGCAGGAAAGCACCTCACCTCTTGCCAACACCTTCAGACCCTCTTCCCTGCAAAAAGCTTTTCCTGGGAGCACAAAGTGCTGGGACTTTCAGTCCCACAAGTTTGTCATTTCTTCCCAGCCAGCAGAAGTTGTGCAGCCCCTGAGTTGATTAATGGGTATGTTTAGAAACCTTTAGAAACATACTGACCAGCTCAGCCTGTTCCACCCATGGAGTTTAGAGCTCCCCAAAGTGCTGCCCTTCCCACAGGTCTGAATCTCCCAGATCAGCATGTGGAGCAGAGGAAATGTTCTCCTCTCAGCACCTCTGCACATGCCACCCTCACCTCTCTCAGCATTTCAGGATGAAAGTTCAATCTATGACTATTCTGACTTATTAGAAAAAGATCACATTAGAATATTGAGGGATTTACAGCTTTTTGCTCTAGAAATACACATATATATATATAAAGATACATTAATACTCATCTGTTTTTCCTAGCTGCCTTTCTGAGCCTTATGAAATAACATCATCCATTTAGCCAGGGGCAACAACAAATACATAAACACATATTTTTGTCAGTTCTCTGTGGCATCCAAGTATCCACCATCGCTGGAGGCAAGATGGGAAACCAGTGGGAGAAAAGCCAGTGCTCAGCCCCTTCCTGTTCCAGCCCATTTGTGTCACTCGAGAGAACAGCAACTGTTGTATTTTCAAAACCAGAACAATTTCAGCCCAACAAGTAGTTGTTATTTTGCGTGCCTTTGTTAAGTGAAGAGTTTGTAACTAATGCAGAGCAGTGATGGGGAGTGAGAAGCTGTGTGTGCTGTGAGGCTGTGACAAACAGTTGGCACAGGAGCTGCTCAGTTTAGCATTATTTGGTGGTTCTGTTAGATCTGAAGGCAAAAACTAAAGGCAGTGTAGATGCAGGTGAGGTCTGGCATCCTCTGGGCTCCTCAGCAGACCCACAGCCCTGCTGGCAGGGCCACCAAGTGATGTGCTGAAGGGACATCCACAGAGAAAATGCCTCTTCCCAGCCTGGTTTAAACTGCCAGCCAAATCCTGCAGCCTTTAAATGAGTTTGAACAACAGAAATTAGTTTTAAGTGGAAATCCCAATCCTGCCAATCTTAATTTATAGATCTATCCCACGGTGCCATAGACACGGCTAGAAACGAGGATGCGATGGAGGGATGTTTGGAGCAGCAATTAGGGTTAATATTCAGAATTTTAAGAGTAAGAAAACACTTGAAGGTTCATGTACTTATGACTTGCTTACTCTTCCCATTCCCCATTGATTCTTTGCCTTTCCCAAACAAGATTTCTTTGGCAAGTCACAGCAAGATGCTCGAGTCTCAAATGTAATTGGGAATCTTGAATCTGCTTTTTTTCTTTTTTTTTTTGAACTGGGGATTCAAGTAACAAGGAATTTTTCTGCTTGGACACCTCTGAGACAGCACAACGAGGCTTTTGTATCTATTTGTTCACAAGAAGCCATCAGATTTATGTGCCTTGTGGTGCTGGAAGAAAAGCAGGAGCAGTCAGTGTGCCTGAGTTTTGTATTAATGTAGTGATTGACAAGATCCTTGAGCATAATTACACTATTGGAAACATATTCTGAGTTCTGCCCAAGAGCAGTTTAGAAAAGAAACTTGATTTACTAATTTAACTTGTGATTTCTTGTCAGTTATTATAATGAGTCAAAAAAGACTGAAAACCTGCTAATTAAAACTCATAACACTTCTGAGCAATGCAGAGGAGCAACAAACTTCCATATTGCAATGCAAATACCCAGAGAGCTTTCCAAAAAGAGAAATTGGGGAACAACACTGTTGCCCTGGGAAGCAAGACCCTCCTTGTGCTTTTCCTGGAAGAAGAATATGGGGAAATTACGATATATGTATTATTCTTGCTACCTTGAAATCTCATCCTTGCAACCAGAGCAAAGCTCTTAAACTGAAATGTTGGCTGCAATTTCCTTTTGTTTTCGTTGGCAAAAAAGCCAAGGTGAGAAGCCTGAGGAGGGTGTAAATGCAAAGATGTCAAATGGCAACAGTCTGTCTTGGCAGGAACAAGAGGAGGGAGAACAGAAATCTGGGGATTTTGAGGTTTTTGAGGATTTTCTCCCTGTTTTATCTTTAATTTGCCAGAGCCTGTGTTAAATATCCTTAACCAATATTGTCAGGGGCTAAGTGATTGCTCTCCAATTTGATAAGGTCCTCCCCCAGCTGCCATTCCCTTTAGGCAAGTGTCATTGGAAGTTGGTGGCTTTGGGATACAGGGAAGAGGGAAGTACTGCCCTGGGATGGGGACAGGCTGCCCCTCTCTGGGAAGGGGATGCTTTGCCAGAAAATTTGGGCACCCAGAGGTCCCTGCACAGCCCTGCTGGGGTGGGAGCCCTCCCTGGAGGGCTGGGGCTCACCTATGGGTGGTGGGTGATTGCCCCTTCCCAGCCTCTCCACCCCTGGGGAGGGACAGAAGACCCTGGCATGGTGGGAATTGTGGCTGTGCTTCTCTCACACGAGTTTTTTAAGGTAATCCCAAACTTTAACACAAAGAGGCTTCTGGATTTTTTTGTTTCCATTCTTAAAGGCTGAGCGGTGCGTTCTGGAAGTGTTTCCTGACCTGACAGAAGTTTTTAGGAAGGCACTAGGTTTGATTTTAAGTAGGCTTGAATAAGAAGTGAGCTTGTGTGCTGGGGGAGCAGGGCCATGGCCTGTGTGCTGATGCTCAGAGCTCTGGGGCTCCCCTGGGGCTCTCCCAGCTGGGAGCTGCCCTGGGAGCCTGTGGAAAGCTGCTGGAGTGCCTGGAAACAGTCAGTCTGTTAAGTCAAAGAGCTGCTGCGCCTTTGGGAGGCTCTAGGAATAGGATTAAAATATCTGGCTCTTTGCTGGGAGAGGAGGAGCTGGTTAAAGCACAGGAGGAGGTGATCTATGGGTCTGGCTGGGTGTGGGGCTCCCAGGAGACTGCCAAGCTTCCTTTGTTCAGCTCCTGTGTTCCTATAAACCTGAATATTTCTGTGTGCAATGTGCTGCTTGGAGAGTAGAAAGGGGCTTTGTGCCTGGTGGGTGGGAGGAGGTGACTGGGACCACCTTTCATCCTCCTTTTCCAGGGCTCAGGGGGCTGTAAATACAGTACCTGGCAGTGGAGGTGTGTAAATGGATGTCAATGGCCAGAGCTGCTGCTCTTGGGGAGGATGTGCTGGGGCTGCCAGGGCAGGCAGAGGGGAACCAAAGGTAGCTGAGGGTGGGCTGCCTGCCTGTCTCTGCCTGAGGAGCAGCCTGGCAGCCAGAGGTGAGGCTCAGAGCTGTTGTCCTCCATGGCTAATGAGCTGTGGGGTCAGCAGGGCTCTCCCTTTGCTGTGGTGAGGACTCTGGGGTCGACTGGTTGGGATGAGCATCCCACCAGCAGGTCCTTCATTAGGTGGGGGGAGCTGGAGTGATGCTCCAAAAAGTGCTTGCTAGTTTAATGTTTTGCATCCCTAATGGGTGGCTTCTGGCAGTGCTTTCCTTCCTGCTCGTTGTCTCTCTGAGTACAGAAGCCTTCAGCTCTTCACAGCTTTTTGGGTAAACGCTGGTTGGATGTGGCAGAAGGATGCTGAAAGCTTCACAGAATTGTTAAGGTTGGAAAAGACCTCTAAGGTGGAGTCCAACCATTCCCCCAGCACTGCCAGATCCACCACTAAACCCTGTCCCCCATCCACGTGTTTTGAACACTTCCAGGGATGGTGATTCCACCATCCTGAAGGATCCCAGCTCCTTTGGGAGCACTCAGCTGGAGTGGCTCCTATCATGTTGGTGAAATGAGGATGTGCTGGAGAATTTCCCCCCCAGGTTAGGAAGGAAAAAGCCCCAGTCTCTTCCCAGAGCAGCACTGGCCTTAGGAGGAGTTTGTCATTCCTCATCAAACACCCCTCACTTTAAGCAACTAATGGCAGATCAAGATCAAGCAACACTCTGGTCTAAACTTTATGCCTTTCCCTGTAATAATTACTGTTCAACTCGGTGCTTTATAGAGGCCTTTGACTCTACTTTGAAACAGGCATTACTGCCTGGTGCCAAAGACAGTGACTAAAATGAAAAATCTTTGATCTAACTCAGTATCACTACTGCCTTTTTTTGGTATATTAACATAATCTCTGTGCTGAAATTAATCTGTGGTGTGGCTGTGGTCTGTTGGAGATTGTATGCATTAGCATTCAAGAGGATGACTTTTTTCATTCAAGCAGCAGCAATTCTTACTTTTTAAGCAGCTCCTATTTTAGGAGTGTATCTACTTCGCCCTCCAAAATACCCTCAGGAGAAGTTCAGGAGATGTTTGCAGGGAAACTGGCTTTGTGTCTTTGGATGAAACCTGTTGTAGGTGTGACTGTGCAGCTGCTGACAGCTGGAGCTGAGCCTGCCCCAGGTTCTGGGCTAGGACAATTTAGTGGAAAACAGAGGTACAAGGACTGTTTTGTCCTTTATTCCAGCCCTGGATACCACCTTTGACCCTGCAGTGAGACTTCAAAGCTGATCGAGGGGCAGCAGCTTCTCTGCTGGGAGATGGAGCTGGTTCAGGGAACGGAGTTGCCTCTTTGGGTGGGTCATGGAAGGATGTTGGGAAGGCTGGAAGGGAATTAATGAGGCACAAAGCCCTTCATGTAATGCTGCCAATCTGCATGGGCTGAGGAACTCTGGGGGCAAACTGGCACAGCAGTGCCAGGGAACATTTACATTAGACCCCAGCCTTGAAGCAGGTTCAGTCACAGGGCAGGAGATCCAATACAGCTGTGGAGGGGCTGCAAAGTATCTTGAAGATGCTTTTTTTAGTGAGGATGATGAAATCAATGTGTGCTGGGCTCATTGCCAGGCGTGGCAGTGCCAGGACAGGGTGAAGCAGCTGGGGGTGTTGCTGAGCTCACCCCTGGGTGCTGCTCAGCATCTCTCTGGTGCTGAGAACGGGCTGGTTTGTCTCCCTATGCCTGTCTGGTTTGGTCATGGAGCAGAAAGTGCATCTCACCTGGGGCAGGGTGGCCACCAAAACTGTTCTGGGCCTATTTAGTCGTCCCACATGTCACTGGAAGCTCTTTCACAGCATCTGTGGTGCTCAGCCCAGCCTTGGCTGTTGGTGCTGTGTCTCAACAAGGATTTGCTCCCAGCTTGGTGGGCTCAGTCTGGGCTGGGCAGGTGGATTTTGTCACCACGTGTGTCCTTCCAAATGGGTTTCAGCTGGAAAAGCATCCCTGTTGTCGATTTTTTCTGTGGAGATCAAACCTCTCATGGGGCCCCTGTCCTGCACTGTTCTGCTTTTCCTTCCTGCTATCACTTGAAGCATTCAGCTGGTTGCAGAGGCCTGGAGAGCTTGTTTTCCAATGAGAAATTGAATTAACAGGAGGAAAAATATCAGCTTTACATAAAACATCAGAATACATTTAATTTTTGGCTTTTTTGTTGCCTCTTTAACTAGCAAAATAAGCAAAATCTGTATTTAAAAGGACAGGATTGTCCAAGAGATTCATTAAAAGGGATTCTAACTGACAACGGGTGCCATTAGCAAGGATATATATCTCTTATTTAAAGTATTTCCATCCTGAAAGCAAAATATCTGTTCTATAAGTCTATTAATATACAGTTCATTAAACTAGAAACAACTATATAATTAGGAAACAACAACAATTCATTAGTCTTAATGGGATTTAATAAAGTTCCTAAGCAAGGATTCTTCCTAGAATTAATTACAATATATTAATCAGGGGGAAAAAAAATCCCGTTCATCACTGAGATGTGTATAAATCACTCCAAAATTGGGGAATTTGGATCCCACTGTCACTTTTGGGGGTCCTCCTGTGGCTGTGCTGGGCAATCCCCACCATCCCAGGAAGGTCCAGACCTTAATCCAGCAACAATGTCCATGGGAATCTTTCTGAGATCCATTTTCCCTCAAGGAATTTCATCCATGGCTGTGGTTTTATTTTGGTTTGTTTTCCCTCTTATTAACCATTTATTTATTAATTGAACAGCAGCTTTTGGCTGGCACCAATTGGATTTTCAAGCAATACCTGCCACAAGGCAGGGAATAAAAGGGGAAAGATGTATTACTTTTAATGCAAACCATTTTAGTTCAGGCCTATTGGATCAAATTGAACTGACAGTTACATTATAAATGAAGCAAATGAAAGGGTCAGTGATATGACAAATGAGACTGTGATTGTCACTGTCAGATGTAAGTGAGCCACTTTTTAAAAATGGAATGAGAATTGCAAGTGTTACCTGTTGCAGGGAGTCAGGAATGAGGGTTTTTAGGAGATGGGAATTATACTGACCATCTTTTCTTACACTGCTTCTGCAAAATTAATAAGAAAGAGCATCTAATTTTCATGGCAGAGCAATAATTGCTGTGTCACAACTAGAACTGGGGTGACCAGGTGCTTTGCTCTTCTCAGTGTGTTCTGGGGCTCCCAGGAACAGCAGGAACAGGAATGGATGGATGGATCTGTTTTCTTTCCATGGAGCCAGTCCCAAATTTCCCTCTTGGAGAAGCTATCAGGTGACCATTTGGGATGGCCAGTTCAAAAATAGTGACTTTTTTTGGGGACCAAAATGAATTCTTTATGTTTTCCATGGTGGACGATCCTTGAGGATGCTGAGAAAGGAGCAGCTGGTGGATCTGTTTTCTTTCCATGGAGCTAGTCCCAAATTTCACTCTTGGAGAAGCTATCAGGTGACCATTTGGGTGACCAGTTCAAAAATAGGGACTTTTTTTGGGACCAAAATGAATTCTTCATGTTTTCCATGGTGGGGGATTCTTGAGGATGCTGAGAAAGGAGCTGCTGATGCCCCAGGGCCAGGCTGGAGTCTCTCACCCATCAGCACCCACCCCAGAGGGTATTTGGGGATTGTGATGCCCCTCTGGCCTGGCCCCACAGTCCTGAGAGGAGGAATGAGCTGTGTGTGAGCCCAGGAAACCACTGGTGTGATCTCAGGGGAGCACTGGGAGACTTGAGCACTGCAAATAAATCTGTAAATCAACAAATAGAACGTGTAGAATTCCCAGCTGACTGGTTTGCACCACCCAATTCCAGCCCAGTTTATGTTCATTATAAAGCAATCTTTGAAGAAGTCCCTGCTGCAGCTCCCCAAGTGCTGTGATGGGGATCTATCTGCCTTTTCCTCTGCCTGCTGAGCATCTGGGAGGGGCTTTGTGAGAACATGTCGAAATCCATGGTGACATCCTTGACCCAAAGGACAGCCCAGCTTATCAGCCCCATCCACCTCCCTGGCTCGGGTGCTTTAAGCAACACAGGGGGTGTGCATTGATCTCAGCCTGGCATTAGGCAGCTCCCCTGGCTCCCTGTGCCTCTCCCTGCTCAGGGCAGCACTGCTGCACCTCGGGAAAGTCTTTGCAATAAATTTCTCCTGTGGTTGTATGACAGCTTTAACATATTTTGGGAAATGCTGGACAGTTCCCTCCCTGGGATACCGGCTCCCTCTATCTCCTTTCTTTTCCCTGCTCGTTTCACAACTTATTTATTTATTTTACCTTTCTGCTGCCATGTCACTGAGCTGAAAAGATTAATAAAGAATGATGAAGGGCTGTAGAGAATATTTTACAGTGATGGGCTTAGGGAGCTCAGCGTGTTTATCTTATCAAAAAGAAGCTTGTAACTTAATTTGGCTGGCTAAGTACTGGAAGACTTTTTCTTCAGAGAGAGGCAGTCGATAGAATTAAGGTGAGAGGAGAAAAATCCAATTAGCAAGGTAGAAAGTTGGAGCTCTGAGGATCATTAGCTACTGGGGAAACTTGGCTGGACTCTCCCTTCTCTGGATGTCTTCAGACCCAGATGTGATGCTTTGCTGAGTGATCTGCTCTGATGGCACTCCAATGCAGAGGTGAGCACTGATTACCTGGACAAGCTAATTATCCCTTCTGGGTCCATCTCATCTCCCTGAGATGCTCTGCCCGGGCTGTGATTGCAGGGGGGACCTGGCAGCTCACATAAGGCTTGTAGGGACCAGCCAGAAGCAGAGGCTTGACCCAAATTAGTGCCACTCTCCAGGGTTGTTCTCTGTGTTGGGGTCTGGCCAGTCCCCCAAAGGTCAGGATCTGATTTGTGTGCTGGGAAGGTCTCAAAGTACTCCTGCCATGAGAGGAGGAGACCACAAGGGCCAGCAATGTTCCATCAGCAGGCAGAGATGTCTGAGGATGCAGCTGCAGGCACCCCTCGATAAGCTTTGTATTTGTAAAGGTGACTGACTCAGCCTTTGCAAACAGGGAAAGCAGCTTAAAAGTACAAAGAGACACTCACTGGTCATTTAAAGTTTGCCTGGTGGGCCCTTCCAGCAGGGACAGCCTGGACCTGGTGACTTGGTGAGGTAGAGGAAGACAGATCCCAGTAAAGAAGAACCAACAAGGAGGAAGGCCAAGGGCTTTGGACAGGGATTTCCATTCCTTTGGGCAGCTCTGCCCCTTTGCTTTGTGCAGGAGAACACAAATGTGGAAACCTTCCCTTCTCCTCTATTTCTCTGCTCAGACCTACCCAGGTTTTACCCCCAGGAGATGAACAAGGACATTCCTGTGCCCTCTTTGCTCTCTGTGCTTGAAGAGGTTGGTTTGTGGTGGGAGGAGCAGGCGATGGACAGATGTGCAACAGCAGCTTTCTCTGAGTGTCTGGCTCGAGGGCTGTGGGTAGGATCTGGTTCTCTCCTCTCCTTTGGGCTCATGTGAAGCCATTTAGTGATTGTGACACTTCAAAAAACCCTGCAAAGTCACAGCTTGGACAGAGAAATGGATTAAACTGTGTCTGCAATTACCTACTGTCTGGAAAACCAAAGATAAAGTGAAGGATGCTCAGCTGTACAAGAGCTAAACCCAGGCCATTGGTGTCCAGCCAGAGAACATGTTAAATATTAGGGAGTTAGTTGTGAGTGATAATGTATAATTTTTTGCCACAACTAACCTACAGTAACAGGATTTTACAAAATATTTATCAATTGGAGCCAGAGCAGGATGTTGCCATGGAGATGGGAAATAGCTGGGTGATGTTTTTCCCTACTGCAAATATATTGCTGCAAAACACAAGTGGAGAAGGAAAAGGAGCCACTTGTCTAAAGGAGTAAAAGATTTTGGGTATTAGGTTGCCACATTGTTCTCTTGGGCTGTGGGGGTTGAGGTGAATGGGGTTGGACACCAACTCCAAGCTGGGCTCTGGGAACCTGGAAGGGGCCATGGGATGCTGTGACCCTGGGGGAAGTCACCCAGTGGGCAAGAAGGGCAGGAGATTCTCCTGTCACTGAAGGTCTCTGTAAATCCAAGGTCACCAGAACCACTTCTGTGGCTGCTGCTTATCATTTGGGGAAGATAAAAAAGAGCAATTAAGTAGAGGCTGGCAATTTGGCACATTAGCATTAATCTTCAGTGAAATCAGAAGGTGTTTGTTTCTGGGTAAGCTCAGCTAATGTTTCCTTTCATTGCTAACAAGCAGAAGCCATAATTACTCTTCTGTTTGACAGAATTTCAGCAGGAATTTATTGACAGCTCCTCATGTTATTTATGCACACAAGTCATTTAAACTTTAACATCAAGTATTTATTCAAGTTCCCCAATTCCCATCCCTTCCTACCCAGCAAATGGCAGGACTTTGGGTGATCTCCATTGGAAATTTGGGATCCAGAAATCATAAAAAGTCTGGGATCTTATATGAAGAACAGGAAAATAGTGAATTCAAGTATTTTCATCCCAGCATAGGCCTGTTTCACCCCCCCAATTTCTGGCACTGGAACTTCTCAGGAAGATTCTTCAGGATTTAACGTTCAAAGAAAAAAGAAAATCCATTTTTGGCTTGTTTTGAAAACCTAATGGATGTAACTACAAAATACTGCCATCTTCAACTATTAATTTTGTTAATAACTTTGTGAGTTTGAGGGGTTTCTAAAAGATCTGGTGGAAATAAAGCCAGAAACAGTAATTTTTGGAGCTGCATTAGGATGAGCTGTGTTTCCTGAGCCTGAGTGGTCGGACACGGTGTTGTGTCACTGGTTTATTTTCAGTGTTTGTCTTTAAACTCTTTAGCTGGCAAATGAAAGACAGAAACACCAGCAAGCCAGGCTGTTCTAGAATTCCTCGCTGGAAAAAAAAGCTACTGGAAAATTCCCAGTGGGGAAGAATGGGGTCAAACCTGGCCTTGGACACTTCCAGGGATGGGATAAAATAAGATTCAGAGGATTTAAACCACATAGACTGAAGCCAGAGGATAAAAGAGAGAAAGCAGAGGGGTTTGGCCAAGACATTTGGCTAAATGTGTTGGTTTTGGTGCTCCTGGAGTGATGAGTCTGTCACCTGAAGCATCCCATAATGGCAAATCTGGGAAAACTGTGGTTTTCCTTGGATTCCCTGCAGCTATAACAACAGCCCTTACATGTGCAAGGGCTGGCCTTGCTTTTGACTTATTGTTCAGTCCATTGAAGCACTGGTAGCATCCTAAAGTGACCTGCACTCGCTGTTTGTTTAGCCACACAAAGCACATTTTATGGTTTCCTCATCCAAAAAGAGTAAATGTGAAATACATTAGGAAGGGCCCTGACTTAGGGCTGGGATATGCTGATGGGCTGCACACATTGCATTTGGCATTCAGGGCCACTTCCAGCTCTTAATGGCTTAGCTTTAATGTTTCTGATTTCTTTTTATTAAAAACTATCCCCCAAGACCATGGGGTTTATTGCAGGGCTGGGTTGGGGCATTCAAGGCATTTCTGAGCTCACAGCAACTCTGTATGTTAAATATTCATCACTGCACTACCATTTGCTGCTGATAAGGACGTTGATTTTCTTTGGAAGCTCAGGAATTATTTGTGCCATTTATTGTCTGCTGGGATGGTTTTACATCAAATTCGAGAAAATATTAAGCACTGTGCTTTTGGGGTTTTCCCCTTCTACAGGGAACTGCAGCTTCAAATATCCAATTTAGGGAAAGAGTGTTTCTCAGGACTGGACTCATGTGGAAGTCACAAGCTGGGAAGAAGCCATGCAGACACATCACAGCCAGCACCTCAGACTCAGAGCTTTGGGGTTGCAAAGACCTGTTTTGGGGGAAAGCAACAAGATGAAACACTGCCAGGGACGTGCTGCCTTGTGGGGCTGAGAGACCCCCAAGGAAGGGGTTAGCCATGGTGCTCAATGCACTCCTGGCACATGAGCTCCAACTGGAATGGGGAGCTAAGTGGGAATCCCTAACCCCAGTGGGACCTGAGTTCAGCAGGAACTCACTCCAACCCCTATTAGCTCAGTTCCCAGACTCATTTAGGTTGGGAAAGACCCCCAGGATCGAGTCCAACATGTGACTGATCCCCACCTTATCGACTAGACCACGTCCAGTGTTTCCCTGAATGTCTCCAGGGATGGTGACCCCACCACCTCCCTGGGAGCTGGGATGGCCCTTGGATCAACAAGGGCTGGGGATGACAAGGGGGAGGTGATCCTGAAGGATGTGTTTTGGTTTGGGAGCCTCAGCTCCACTGAGTCAGCCAGGAGTGGAGGTTTGCTCCCCAAAGCACCTCACCAAGTTCTCCCCCACTCTCTAACCAAAGGGTTTGTGCCAGAATTTAAACTGAATTAAACAAAACTTACCATTTGGGGTGAAATGAGGGTAATTAGCCAGAGCTTGGAACAGATCAGGAGCTTTAAATAGTGCCTGATCCATTTTCTTCACAAAGCCCCTCGCCCTGTGCCCTGCAGGGCTCACCAGCCTGGACTCTCACGTCTCTCCTTTGGCTGCTGGAGCTTTTCTTTATCAGGAAAGAACATGATTCCCTGTTTTCAACTTCCCTCCCTTGGCTGTGACTGCAGAACTGAGCCCTCCTTAGTGCAGGGCAGGGCTGTGTGGGAGGGCATTGAGCAGAGGGTTATTGTTTTAGCATTAATGGGGTTTCTTGCAAATTAGGGGTGCTGTGCAGAGCTCTCCCTGCTCCACAGAGCTCTCCCTGCTGTGCCATTTGCAGATGAGCCTCACCCTTGGCTTGTGCCATGCTGGGAGGTCATGCCTGATGGAAATGTTCTTCCCTGAGCAGGGGGAGAGCAGCTGCACAGTTCTGTTCTCTCCCTGGTAGGCAAGTCGAGCTGATTTCTAAAAGAGAAGCTGCTTTTTCTCCCAGCAGCCAAGTGCAATGCTCAATTCCCAAAGATTGCAGCGTTCCCAAAACCAGAATGGGTTTGGGAACCCATTTGGGCTATTGCATCACCCCATGGGGTCCAGGCCCTGGTGATGCACCCTGGCTTGGCCATGGGATGGCTCCTGGTGCCTGAAGAGGCTGGTGTGTCCCCACCAGTGGCTGCCCCTGCTCTGAGAAGCCCAAATGAGGGTCTCTTTGGCTGTTTCCCATCTGCAGGTGAGATGAAATTGTGGGAATCGGGTGGAATCTGCTGAGCACTGTGCCTGGCCCTCAGCTCAGCCAAGGTGTTGCCCTTTCCACCCCACTCACTCAAGAAAAGCAGCAAGGAGTTAGGAAATGCCCAGGGAGGATGCACCAAATTATCCACCTCATTTGGCCCTGATTAGTTTCCTGAATGTGTTTTGGTTGGCAGCCCTGGGGACTCCTCCTGATGGGATGAGTCCAATAATGATGCCAGCGTTTCCTGCAGCTGAGAGACCTCACCTTAACTCAACCCCTGGAAAGGTTACAGTGGCTACACTAAAACATCTGCTCTGGCTTTAGAGGTATTATGCTGATAAACTCTGTAAGAAGGGTCAATACAAAGGCTACAAATCCCTGCCTGGATGTGTCATGCTCTCTGTGTGCTGTCCATGCAGAGGGACACTGCTCCTGAAAGAATGGCCCTGATAGCTCTAATATTATTGAGGAACACCTACTCTTGGTGATGTTGGTCTATTAGAGCGAGACCTGGGAAGGAAATGAGAGCCATAGAGGAATGAGAACAAACCACAAGCCACCTCCCTGCTTATAGGCTGGAGCCTGCTGGGTTTGTTTTGAAAGGACCTTGGTCTGTGGGCGAGTGATTCCAGCATCAGCACCGAGTGGTTTTTGTCGCGATGGGATGGGATAATAACAAGTGTTTGCTGCACATCCAGGGGAGCCCCGTGGGAGTTAATCCTTATAAATAATCTAGAGACTGTCAGCTCAAATCTTCTCCTCTCTGCTATGGAGAAGGGGAGGGAGTGACAGAGGGAATGTGCAGCCAGCCCAGCCGGCCTTGGGTTTGGAGGTGAAGAAACAGGGAAGACTTTGGCATTTCTGCACCACCTTGGTGACACAAAAAGGCATCTGTTCAAGTCCATTTGCTTGCTGCTTTTGGTTAGATCTGGAAAATCTTACACTGATATTATGAGATCCTTGGCCCTTTGAGACAGAAGCACTGCCCATGGAGTTGTCTCCTCTGCAGGACAACCACACTGGGAGCTCAGATTTCCCTATGGCTGGAGAGAAACTGTCCTGATGCTACATTTCCTGGGTGTAACCCCCTGTTCCCTGCAATTCCTTGCTGCCAGACCTCTCCACTGCTCTATCTGTGCCCCTGGCAGAGCCCTCCACCCCATTTCCTCCTTCTGCTCCTTGTCCATCCATCCAGACAGTGGCAACAACCAAGCCAAGGTACCCAGGGAGATGAGCTGATTTACAGAGTCACACAATTGATACGAGGCTGGAAAAGACCCTGGGACTGAGTCCAACCATTCTGGCCACAGAGCTCAAGTTGTCATGGTAGAAGATGAAAGTACCATTACCCAGACTGGGAACTTTCTGGCTTCCCAAATGACGTGTTGTGTCTGGGTGGAGGATGAGTCTGAGGTTAAGAAGTTCTTAGTCCACTTTATTCTCACTTTCAGGAGTTGGAATCCAAGGATTTTACATGAGAAGCAGAATTAAGCTGCTTTCTGTACTTAAGCATAATGGTTTTTCTTTATTTCCTTGATCACCTCATCTGAGTTGTCCATAGTTCTCATAACTGGGAAAAGGAATACAGGGTTTTTTGGTTTTCTTTTGTCTTTCTTCTTGACTAAATACTTGCATAACAAGTCCAAGCAGGGGATCTTCCACTACATCTCGAGTCTGTGCCCTGGATCACTCTTACAAAATCTCTGCGGATGTGGATAAAGAGGAGGAGAACAATTTAATCTCGACAAAAGTGTACAGATTATATAAAATGAACAGATGGGAAGTGCAGAAAACTCCATTTAGCTTCTACTTGGAGGGAGACGGGTAATTCTCTGAACTTCTGAAAATCTCTTCCCTTTCTAAATTAGTGATATTGTACACAGACAAGCAGAGCACAGGGGACCCTCTGTGTAATTGCAATGCTCTGACTTGTTTACAGAGGCAATGATTATAAGATTATGTCCTTTCCTATGAAATTCCTTGTCAGGGAGTCCAGCTGTCGTGTGCCAATTGCAGCTGCAAGAGTTGCCCCCTTCCCGGGCCACGTTTTCCCAATTAATGCCACTGTTTCCACTCCTTCAGGTCTTGTGCTGAAACAACCTATTTTTTTTAAAATCCAGCTTTGAATTTACTGTCTCAGCAGCCTGTTTGTCCCCCCCTCGCTGGCTGTGGCTCTGCTAGAGCTGTGTGTCAGGGATGGGGGCTCAGTGAACCCACAAGGACAAGGCAGCAGCAATTCTTTGTTCGGGTTTGCCTGCCCATTAAGCCCTTGGTTCTGCCTGTGCAACTGCACTAAAGGGTAATGGGCTTGCACAGAAGGGAGGGAGGAAGTCATTTGCCCTGCACACTCACTTTGTTGCTGCTGGTGATGCATGAAAGGCTGAGCCTTGGCTGCAAGCTCAGTCCTGCAGGGCTCAGCCATCCCCTCTGCAGTTTATTCCTCCTGGAAATGGAGAAGGGGGTCAGGGTGAGAAATGTCCCTGGGAAAGGTAGCATTGTCCCTCTTGACATGTGGGTGAGGTGAGATGTGTGTCCCTGGTGCCAGAAGAGCTGCCCCAACCAACTTTGCTGCCTTTCTCCCTTTTCCTTTCCCCCTTTTCCTTTCCCCCTCTCCTTTCCCTCCTTCTTCTTTCCCTCCCTCTTCTTTCCCTCCCTCTCCTTTCTCCCTTTTCCCCCTTATAAAATCTTCCTGACCTAACCCACTGCTTTAGCTGTGGAATGGCATGATTGATGATGCCTTTCCTGGAATAAAACTACTCACTTTTGGGGAGAATGGAGAGGAGGAAGAGGAGAAAGCAGAGCTTGCAGGTGCAGGATTTATTCCTTTGTACCAACATCCCATGCAAAAAAATTAATGTCTTGCTACAAAACTGGAGTCTGAGCTGAGACAAAGCCCAGTTATCACTTAGGCTTGTGCCAGGCAGGACTGAGCCTGGCCAGGGGGGAAGCTGGGAATTAATTAGAGAATTTTAGGGGGTCTTGGGTGTTTGGGGGTTTAGTGGGATTGCTCCCCCCCCTTGCTGTGGTGACAAATGAAATGGTGTGGGCCCATCACTGGATCCTTCACGTGGGTATTTCTCCTTTAGGTTTTAATGTATGGAAGTAGGTGCTCAGCTCTGGGTGTGTGGACAAAAATACTTCAGAGGCCCCAGCAACAATAACTCCTGTCTCTTGTGCTATTTTTCCTCCTGATGTTGCAGCTGTTCCAGATACACGAGAGCTTTTCATGTGAGCCCTTTCTTCTTGGGTTTTTTTCAAGTTTCAGCAGAGTAAGACACTTCTCACTGTGAGGAATGTCATCTTTGCTTTGCTGCTGCTCTTTCTACCCAGAGGCCTCTCAGCATCCCACTTTGCTATTCACAAGAGAGCGGATTTGCCTGATTCCTCCTCTTGGTACCATTGACTCTCTCTCAGGAACTGTTGGGATTAACACATTTCATGGGCAAATTCTCCAGGGACCAGAGCAAAACCTCAGGAACAGGGCAGGTGCTTAATTGTGCTGCAGCTGAAGCAGCAAGTTGTTTTATCGAGGTCTTTCATTCATTCCCATTTGTTTACCCTAATCCTTAATTGCTTTTTGTCATTTCTTTAAAGCTGGAAATCTTAACGCTGCCACTTCCAAAGAAATCTGGGAACAAAAAGGGTGGACAAATCTGGAGGAGAGTCTGAAAGCAGATGGACCCAGAGGATGAGCCAGAGATAGATAATCAATACATCTGAGTTTGTTTTGCAACTGGCATAGCAAAAAGGGGATGGGTGATAGATAAATTACTGATCTTATTCCTAAAATTAACATCTCGATGCTTCTCCTTGATGTATGTTATGAGACACTTGAGATAACGTGCACTAGTAAAGTGTGATCACAGTCCTTTCCCAAAGACAGGAGTCCAGTGGGGTTAAAGGGATCTGAAAATAGAAACTGAAAAATAAAACAGTCAATGTTCAAAGCAGTGCATTTTCTAGAAGAGGAACACCAGAAGCTTTGGCAGCACGAGGGACTTCTCTTCTAGTGCACACTGAGCACTTCCAACCCTCTGCAAACACCTCTCTGGGCTTCAAGGTAGAGCTGAGATAACAAGAAAATGTATTTAAAGGAGCAAATAACAGGCAGGAGAGCCTGCCTATGGCCTGACCTACATGAACTGGGTGGTGTTCAATTCTTGTTTCAGATCCTTGTGCCACTGTGTCTACAGTTCTGCAGCCCCTCAGGTATCTCAACATTGGAAAATAAGTGGGTTGTTGTTGTTTTTTTAAAAAATAAGGGTAGTGTTGATGGGACTTGTGAGTAACAGCCCGTCCTTGGACACGTGTGGGAGCAGTACATGGAATTTACAGGAATATTCTCATCCCTAAATCTGGGAATGATTTAGGAATTTGAGCAGCACCACCACTGTGTCACTGCTGTGGGAACATCTGTATTAGGTGGTTAAGAAGTCAGAGTTTTCTTCTGAAAGATGTTAACCTCGAGGATTTCAGTGCACACCTTGGAAACTGCACTGTGTGTGCACATCAACTATTTATAGGGGCTAATGCTGTGGTTTTACCCTAAACCAGGGGAATTTGATGCAGCTCTGCCCTACAGAAAGAGCTGGAGTTTCATAATGTCCCTGCTGAAAATGGAGTTTCAGGTTTCCAATTCACTTCAGACTCTCTGAATGCACCACCCCACTTCCATAAGTGTCTGCATCCATTGGATAAAACCCCCAAACCCAGGGTTTCATCTCTTGAAGGAAGCAGATTTTTGTCATGTTTTTCTGTTCTCTGTTATTTTTTTTATCTTTTTTCCAGAAATAACTCCTGGGCACGAGTTGGGAGAACATGAAATACATGATTGCAGCTGTTAAAGGCAATAAAAGGGAGGTGGTGTCAGAAAACAACTTTGAACCATCTCTCTTCATTAAAAAATAATGCTTTTACATCATGGGTTTCACAGAGAAAACTCCCTAAGTTTTTCAGACACTCCAAAAGATTCATAGAGTTTATTTTTTTTAAAAAAGACCAGAATAGCCACAACTGTTCATAACTAGAAATTATAGGAGACAAATTTCTAGGGCCATGGCTTTGAAACAAAAGGAAAAGCCCCCAAAATATGGGAGTGACCAAATACCTGGTTTGGGGAGCACTGTGTGGAATCCTTGCTCTCCTGAGCACTGCAGGGGATGTTTGTGCCAATGCCTGTGTTATTCCTAATGTTATAATCTATAAGTGGAGACTACTTTTTAATGAATTTTACTTAAATGCCAGCTAATTAATTATTCCAGGTGCACCACAGAGAAAAATTTAGCAACTTATTTTTTCTTCCTGATGTTGAGCCAGTTTTCTGGAACCACAGTCTCTAATATATTTTGTAAATCTCTCGTATCTAATCAGCTAGTTGGTAAATTAATACAGAATTACAACTCATTAGCGGATGATGCATTGATGTCTAATAATTCCCTGCTTTCTTATTTGGAAGAAAGTAGGTTATGCTGTTATTCAGTTAGTGCATTCAGTTTCAATGCTTTTTTATCACAGGCATTAAGTGCTTTTTAAAATATGTCTTAATTAAGAGATTACACCCACATCAACATTAAAGCATTATAGTTGCTGTAATTATGGCATAGATTCTGGGTTCTCCAGCCATGGCATAACAGGCAGGAGTCCTCTTGGTCTGGTTTCAGTGGGATGACTCACAACATGAAAAGCAACTTAAAAAGACACGGGGGAGCATCCTAAACCAGTGGGATTGGGGAGCTGTGCTGAGGCACCTGGTTCTGGGTCAAGGAATGTGATGAGGAATTTCCCTGGATGGGAGGATTTTCATCCTTTGGAGAAGAGAGATGTCAGGAGGCTGTAAAGTCACAGAAGTGGAGAACACAGGCACTTTTATCAGCTGGTTCTCAAAAATATGAAATAAAGGCTCTTGAACGACTATCCAGAGCTGATTTAAAACAATAGTTAAAGAATAGTATCTGAAGGGGCTTCCAGGGGCTCTCCATCAGGAACTGGAGTGACAGAACAAGGGGGAATGGGTTCCACTGCCAGAGGGCAGATGGGATATTGGGAAGGAGTTCTTCCCTGGAAGGGTGGGCAGGCTCTGGCACAGGGTGCCCAGAGAAGCTGTGGCTGCCCCAGCCCTGGAAGTGTCCAAGGCCAGGTTGGACAGGGCTTGGAGCACCCTGGGCTGGTGGGAGGTGTCCCTGCCCATGGCAGGGGGTGGAATGAGATGAGCTTTAAAGTCTCTTCCAACCCAAACCATTGTGTGACTAAAACTGGAGCTTGGTTTTGATCTACTGGAAAAGATGAAGGCTTGAAGATGATCACATCAGCACATCAATATTAAATAAAGACATCAAAGAGCTAAAAGTCTTTTCTTAAGTGTTCTAGTTTACTTTCTTTTGTTTCTTTAAGTCGACTCGTGTTTTCTAATCTCTGCACAGCCTGATGGATGAGGCTCAGGGAGCAAAGCGACACCCATTTTTATTTCATGCCATATCACTACAAAGATAAACAGCTGAGAAACCTCCTGTCTGGTGCTACTTATCACCACAAGTTCAAAGCAGGCTCCTTTTGAGTAGGATCAACTTATCCCATCAGACAATTCATCTTTGACAAGAATGAGGCTTATTATAAGAGGTAGAAATGCCCAAGAGGCAAGTAAATTTAATGAAGTTTGTAACAGACTGCAGGAATATCAACCGAATTATTAAGAATGTGGCACAAGAAACAGTTAATTAAGGCTGTCCATCCATCCATCTCTCTCCTGCTCAGATGATGTTTGTTCTCTGAAGTTTATGTCCATCCAAACCAACTTGCTCTCAGCAGGTCCTGCTGTCTTTGCAGCAGCTCAGAGGAGCCTTGTGACAGTCCCCAAGGCTGGGACACTGATGTCCATCCAGGGCACACTCAGGAGTGATGGGGCATCTCCTGGGGCCTCCAGGTCTGCCCTGAGGTCTTGCCATGCAGAGCAGAGCACAGGGACACCCCAGTCCAAGGGACAGAAGTAGCTAAAGTAGAAAACCTGGTTCTTTAACTTCCAGGTACCAGGGGGAGGTCCCTGCCTGCTGTTTTTAGTAGCTGTTTACAGACCTGCTGTCCATGAATCCACCTAATTCCTTTTTCATCCTCTGGCTTCATGGCCTCCCCTGGCAGCACTTTCCAGTTCACTATCTGCTCTAAAAGCTGAACTAAACCCAGACAATTCAAGAAACCTCCTTTTATTTCAAACCTCCTCCCTGCCAGCTTCAGCCAGTTCTGGTTCTGAGGGATTTGCTGAACAACAATTCTGCCTTGACTTTCTCTTCTGCCTTCATGATTTTGCAAATATCACGTTCCTTGTGAACCTCAATTCCCATTCACAGCAATATCATTAAGAAAAAAGTGCATATACACATTTCCATCCCTGGGAGTGTGCAAGGCCAGGTTGGACAGGGTTTGGAGCAACCTGGGCTAGTGGAAGATCTCCCTGCCCATGTCAGGGGGTGGAACAAGATGATCTTTAGGATCCTTTCTAACCCATCCTGGGATTCTGTGATATTTCTACCTCCAGTTCTCACTGATGGGCAGGGTGGTGGATGCCTGGATGGCTGTACTGGGTGAAGAACAGCACTAAAAAAGGCCAGTTAACATTGTGGCCCTGAGCATTTATGCTATAAATGCATCTAAACATGTGTTAGTTTTAATTATCCCCACACCCTCACATAATCGCTTCCCTGGTCAATTAATTTAATTACTTTTTGGATAATTATTTTCCTCAATGGTGCATTGCTCCAGACTGTGACAGTTGTGCTGCAGAACTCTGAGATGGGAGAGCCTTGGCTTTGAATGACACACAGAACGTATCAGCAAACCCCACATTTAGAACCCAGACGCCAGAATTAATGACATCCCTTTGGAGTGAAATGGAACAATTCCTCCTATGGATGGCAGAGGAAAAAAAGCACCTCGTGGCACCAGTAATGTTGGACAAAACATGTCAAAAAGACCTTTTTTGTTTTTTTCCCCTCTGTGCAGCCTGGTGTAAAATTCAGGAAAAGGTTTAAGTGGGCTCTGGTGGGATTTCAAAGTGTTGGGAGCTTTCTGAGCCCTTCTGGCAGGGTAAAGACAGCAGCTGTCTGCAAATACTGAGCAAGGAAAGGAACTCACACCCCTGCCAGTCTCAGCTCCCTCACTGGGGCAGATGTGAAGTCTGGAATTCACCAACATAGTGAATAATAAATATAATAAATAATAAACCTAATATTTGCCAGCTGGGATGGTTTGCTGGAGAGGAGGATGATGCAGTGGACGCTAAAAAACTTTGGAAAGTGGTCTGTGAAAGCAATTGTGGTCAGAAATGGAAGTTGTGAGAACTCTGCAACCCGCCCCCTGTCCCCTGTGCAAGTCACCACGTGAAACACAGCACAGGGAATGGTGTTAAAACTCTTCATTTGAAATGTAAAATATTTCAATTTGAACCATCTCCTGCTGCTACTGCTGTGTCTTAAGCCTGTCTCAACACAGGGGAACTTTGGGTAATATATTGTCCTGCACTAAAATGGGCAAAATCCACCCAAACAGAACATCTTGTAGAAATGTGTCAAAAATAAAACCTGCCAGTTATTTGGAGGAGAAGATGCCACAAAATGTGGTTCCAAACTGTCTCCCAACCCTGAGTTTTAATGGAATAAGGAGCTGATGCTTAGTGAGGCCCTAAATATTCACTGAAATTAGACAAGGGTGTTCCTGGAGGTTCCCTGAGCATGCCAGTGACTGCCTGGCTCTCCTGGTTGCTGCTCTGGGACCCTGTGCTGCTGTTGCTCATTGAAATAGCTCCAATTTCCTCATCTGTTCAGGTATCTTCCCCCTCCAATCCTCATGAATAACCACACTGATTCCTGAGCTTGCCCACTGGGTTGATCTGTGTTGAGGGCAGCTGGCTCGGTATGAATTAAGTTTGACGTGTCTCTCATGAGTTCCTTGAGAATGGATGCTCTGTGGTGTCAGGGATGTCTTGCCCCAGCCAGATCTTGATGGGTTTTCAGCCTTCTGCCCACATCTCCTGGAAGGCAGACAGTGCTCCTGTAGGGATTTGAAATGCCAAGGGAGAGAAGCTGTTTTTGAGGGATTGCTAATTAGACCAGAAATGGAAATAGCAGGGAAAAAGGAGCTTAGAATAAAGCTAATGCTTTTTAGATTTCTGGTTTAATTTTACACAACCAAGAGACTCATAAGGCTTTGGAGAAACTATCAGGGGCTTGAGGGATTGCTTTTATTTATCTCAATCATTACAGGACCTTGTTTTGTTCATTTTTACTAACACATCTGTGATGACCTATTTGCCTCGGTGTTATTTATTTCTCACATGTCTAAAGTGCTTGCATGTTCTAGTCAAATTTATCTTCACTTGGGTTGGAAAGCCAAGAGCTGCAGTCTCTGGGGTGGCAATATTTGATCAGCAGCCACGGGTAGGAGGTTCTTCACTTGAGCACATCGTTACAGCCTTCAAGCACTTTCACATTCTTACCTGGAGCACCTGTCTACTCAAAGAGCTCCTGAAGGATTGCTAATATAAAAAGCCCATAAATTCATATCAGTGTGTTGCTTCTCCGGGGTAGACATGTATTATGGGATGCAAACTAAGACAACTTCATGTGGTTGAGTGCAGAGTTTTAAGAGTAACTTTATGGTGGTTTAAAGCCTTTGGTCAAGTAGCTGAGCTTGATAATTGAGGTGATTTACTTGGGTGCACAGCTCTTCAGCTGGTTCTGATATAAACAAGGTAATAAATTGAGTGCGTGGGGACATGTCTATTAAAAGGCAAAGTGAGAATGAGTGGAACCCCAGGTGCATTGTCAAGATTAATATGCTCACTGGGTAAAGCTGGAGTGGTGCCAGAGAAGGCGATGAGTGAGCGATGCAAGGGGAAAACACGGCCTGCCTGTAAACAACAGAGAACAAATAGGAAGCGACGGGGAACGGGGGAAAACACAAAGCATCCTAACCAGTTGAATAACCAGGTATCACAGTTCCCATAAAGATTTATTATTTAGTGGTACAGCAGATCTGGGCAGGGTTTGACTCCCTCCCTCCCGAGCACGAGAGGAGTTTTGATTCTAACCTCTGGAACATCTGGATCGACAATGGATCCCCCATTGTCATCAGTTTTGTTCGGCAGATGTTGGCGAGAGGCAAGGAAGAAAAATGAGGGGGAATATTGGACAAGAAAAGCTACTGAATGGGAGTTCTCTCTCTAGCAAAAAGCTTATTATGGAAATAGCAGTGAGAAGAATTAGAGAAGCACCTCAGGGCACTTGGGGCAGTGCCACAGCAGAAGCAGAGTCCCTCACTCAGGGCATGGCAGAGCTGGCATCGACCCTGTTGATCCTGGAGGGTGAAAAATGATGGTGCTGTTTCAGAGGGTTAGTGATGGGGAGATCCCTATCCTGGGACCTGGAGAGCGCCTGGAAAATCCTTGAAATCCTCCATTTGTATCATCTGCTCTCACCATCTCCTTTGCTCCTTGTGCAAACAGTGTCTGGTGCTGGAGGGAGGCACGAGGTCTGTGGGGGAAGCTGGTAGTAAAAACCAGCATCATTTATTTACAAAGCCCCATATAGAATGTTGTGCACTCCCAAACCCATTAAAGAGGCACCTTCCCATAAGCCACAATTGCCATTGTCATAATGTAAAAGTGCTCAGATGAAAATAGAATAACTGAAACGTGGTCTGAGCCAGCACAAAGAATAAGGACCCCTCTAAGCAATTAGGAGCATTTACCAGCCTCTGTCCACTTCAAAACAACTACATAAGGGATGTTTTTTGCAGCCTGAGCAAAGACTTGGGCTAATTAGCATGATTTTGTTGAGTGTTTGAGGCTCAGAAATGCACTCGGTAAGTTTTTATGCTGTGAAGTTTACTCAAAGAGCAGTGTTTTAGGATAAGCAAGGAGAAATCAAGTGAGGCTCAGCTGCCTGTGGACCCTGGAACGGGCTGTGTTCCCTTTGGTCTGTCCACGCTCATTGCCTGGCTCACAGCAATTTCCAAGGGACTTTTTAGGCATAAGTAGAAAGCAACTGGTGTGAACCAAATGCTCAGGGAAGTGGTGGAGTCACCAGCCCTGGAAGTGTTCAAATTGATGTGTGGACGTGGCACTTGAGGACAGGCTTGAGTGGTGGAGGCAGTGATGGGGCTGGGGTGACAGTTGGACTTGATGTTCTTAAAGGTCATTTCCAACCTTATCAATTCCATGATTTTAAATGAAAGCTTTTTCCTACTTGTAGATGATGATTAATGAGACCCATCAGACATCCCACTTTGAAACCCTTTCCATCAGATAAAGCCCCTTCAGTCGCCTCACTCCTTATTTTATTTCAATCCCTTTTCCCCTCATATTTCTTTTAACGTGAGCTGTCAAGAGCAGTCTCTGCTGCTTTGTATCTGCGTGTCACATTTGCTGACAGCCCAAAGGAGAAGATTCTTGGGCTGAAACCTGAGGAAATGTTAGTGGGAGGTGCCCGTGTCACCTGGGTGACACTGTGGGTGACACTGTCAGCGGGGCTCTGGGCAGCTCACATGAGTGCCTGGCACGTTGCTGTGCCACGGGGACCTGCACTTGTCCTCTGCTCCCCTCAGCCCTGCTGGCTCTGGGTCTCTGGGCTGCTTTCATCTCCAGGCTTGCATCTTCCAGGGCAGTAAAGTTCTCCTGGTGGGAAGGAGTTCCCACAGCAGAGCTCTTTTAGTGGAAAAGGTCCCCATGCTCGTGATCTCCCGATTTCAGTAGCCACTATGAAAGAACCAAGGTTGCTCCTGAAGCTTTAGACAAAATCAAGATTATTTTCAAAATAGCAGTATTTTCCAAGCCCAGCTGAGCCCATGCACCTCTTCCTCCCATCCTGCCTTTCTCTGTCACAGAGATTCTCTTTTTTTAATCCTGTTGGCACATCCCAGAGATGGCAAATCAGCTGCATTTCCCTCCAGCTCACTCTGCTGGGAGCTCTGGCCACCCCTGGAGTGCATCAGCTCATACTAATGTTGTTCTGACAACAGAGCTCATGTGTTTGCAGGGTTATTCTGGGCTGGCTCTGGCTCTGGCTCAGCTCCAGGATGGATGAATGGCACAAATGGCCATTCAGGAATAAGTTCCTGCCAACATGAAAGCACCAAGTTGTGTTTCCCTTGCCCACATAGGCAGTTCTTTGCAGGCCTTTGCATCTTTCATTAAAAGCTCATAAACCCCCAAAGCAGTACAGCAGAAAGTACAGTGGATTTCTATTTTTTTAATGCACTTTTACTAATGTTTGTTACTCAGAGGCTTGCTGATTGTCATGGCATGGAGCTGTGTTCTGCAGATGTACAGCTTCCAGACAGAGAGAGCTCAGAAGGGAGGATGAGCATCTGCCTGTCCTCAGACTGACTCTCCTGCTTCTCCTCCCTCCCATAAATAGTTTTACTTTGTTTAAAGAGATTTTTTTGAGAATACTAATGTGAAAGAGTGTGAATTTGGGAATTATGGTTACTGGAAACACAAGGCCCATAGCTAGTGTTTATTCTCTTGCAAGTACCTTTGGTGTTAGTAAAGGGGCTTGGAAAACATGCAGGTACTTTCACTGCATGAGAATAAATAAATGTGTATATATAAATATATATATATTTGAGCACATTAGGAACCACATAGCTCTCTAAAAGCCCCTGGAAGGAGGTTGTAGAGAGGTGGAGGTTGGTCTTTTCTCCCAAGCAACAAGAGGTAGGACAAGAGGAAATGGCTTCAAGTTGCACCAGGGAAGGTTTACGTTGGATTTTAGGGGAAATTTCCTTACAGAAAGGGTTTTTCAACACTGCAAGAGGCTGCCCAGGGCAGTGGTGGAGTCACCAACCCTTGGTGACATGGCACTTGGGGACATGGGTTAGTGGTGGCTTTGGCAGTGCTGGGGCAATGGTTGGACTGGATGGTCTTAGAGGTCTTTTCCAATGCAAATGATTCTGTGACTGTGTGTGGGATACACACCCCTTTTTAGGCTAAGTCAATAATTGTATTAAAAAAAAAATCCCAAATACTGAGAAAATTAGGAAAATGCTTAAGGACTCGCACCAAAAACCTGAACCTTGGAAAGTGAACTTTGTTTTCTTTTGGAGAAATATTAAAGGATGTAATCCAACCACAGCAAGCAGCAAATATTGACAGTATGGATTGTCCCAAGCTCCCGAAAAAAGGGAATTACTCTGTGGTTACAGCAGTTCCTGGCTGACTTTGGCACTGGGTGGAAAGGCCAGTGCTGAGTTTCATACCCCAGGAAAAGCTGCGTGGCTGGAGGGGATGAAGGGAGGGAGGAGGGGGCTGGTTCTGCCCGAGGGGTCTGTGCCATCACCTGCTCCTGGAGGCTGCTGGGACAATCCCACTGGTCAATCCCTTTGATTTTTGAGTGCTCCCTCTTTCTGTCAGCAGCAATGAAGTCAGACACACAGTGGGATTTTGGGGTTGTCCCACGCAGGGCCAGGAGTTGGGCTCCATGACCCTTGTGAGGATATTCTGTGTTTCTCCTCCTCTTTCTGTAGCTGATAATTCATTACCAATAAGACAAGGATGCTGACTGTGTGTTCTGTAGCTCTTGCAAACACCCAGCTCCAGGTGGAGGTGGAGGTTTGGCTGCTCCTCCCCAGCCCATCCATCAGCTCACCCTTGGAGGGGCAGACAGGCTATTTGGTGTTCTCGGTGCTCGAGTGCGCCAAGATGAGCAGAGAGCAAACACCAAGGAGTACCAGGCACCATCTAATTGAAATCTCCTCTTGCATCTGAATGACTCCTCAGCCACAATTCTCTCTAAGCCCTAATTGCCTGATTTGAACTAGTCTTTGTTTTGTAGTTTGAAAGCTGTTTAGGAGTAGTAGGCAAACACCTGACCTTCAAAACAGCAGAGAAGGGAGAAATTAAACAGATTAATGTGCCTGCTATTTAAGCCCTTGTGGTGGGTGGGATTTTTGGCTGCCAAAGCCCTGTTCTGTGAATACAAGACATCAAGGCCATGGATATTTCAACACACATTTTATCAGCAGTGCAAACAGACACTTAACACGAGGTGTTTTGCATACAAAACTTAATGTATTCACTTCAGGGGGTTATTTTTAGCTCCCAAGAGCAGTCATGTGGACGGCTGATCCGCTCGTGTTGCCCCAGTAGATTGCAGACATATGTTGGAGTAAATGTGGCAGAGAAAGCATGACTGAGACAGGCATAAATCCTTTTAAGATCAATTATTGACACGCTTCTTACAAAGCCTCCTCCCTGAGTTCACTGGGACAGAAGGAACAGTAACAGTGGGGTTTGCATCATGCCAGACACAGCCAGAGGGTTGTTTGGTTCCACATGCACTATAGGATGGGTTTAACGTTCCTAGTCCTAAATGAAATGGGGGAAAAAACAGCAAAAAAAGGATAAAACTAATATAGTAAAGCCAGGATACAAATGTAGTGACTCAAATTCACAGCAACAAACTTGCCAGAACGTGCCTGTACTGAACATGAACCAAGAATAGGCTGTTCTCATAATGACCATAAAATGGGGTGAATGAGGTCAACTCTCATTGTAATGTAAATTCTTTTTAAGTCTAGAATAAATCTGATCTCCAAAATCAGTCACATACACTTGTACAGTATTTTTGGCAATATAAAGCAAATAACTTTGCTGTCTCTGTGTTTGAAAACGGAGCAGCTGGGAGAGAAGAACCTTTGCACTGAAGGAAACACTTTGTTCCAACTAACATTTCTCTTTCTAACTCTTTGGCTACATAAAAAATTACTTAAAAATGCCTCAAACTCCACCTTGTTAAAAGAGATTTGGAGATGCAAGAAAAACACATGAAACCCTTATAAATGGTTTGTCTCTAGTAAGCAGCTCTGGTTTTTTATCCTTGATAAAACAAGGAAACTTTGTGCATGAAGGATCCTGCTCATCCTGAGCAAGGACCAGCATTTCACAGGGAGTGGTTTAATCATTTTTTATTAATTATTTCTATAATTATGTTTATTTATCTAGTTTTCTATTCATGCTCTACTAAAGTCCATTTATTGAAGCTGTGTGATGGAATGGAGCTTCCCAGCACTCCAGCCTGGGCTCTGCTTCTTCAAAGAGGAGTCAGGATCTGCTCTCCAGGTGAACAAGAGCATCCAAACATGAGTGATAGCAAACACTCTTGGCTGTTTTCTCTGGAGCAAAGCAGTTTCCAAGCAGGCTGCCTGGCCAATTTTTGGATAAGCAGACGTGGAAATGGAGAGGGCAGCCTTCAGAGAATTCAGAGAAAAGAAGAGACAGTTTGATTCAAGAAAAAAAAGTTCAAAGAGGAAAAAAAAGTTCATCTAGAATTCTCTTGTAAAGTAGGAAAAATAAAGATAAGCCATAATTTTATTCCATTTCTATTTCATTTCTTAGACTCCGACTGTCTCAAAGGAGCTTCTGGGTGCACTCTGCAAACATTGGAGAACTCTTTCAGATTTTTTGCTTTTTTCCTCTGTAAAAAGAAAAACAAACAAAACACAACTAACCAAACACTAAAAACCCAAAACAAAACCAACAACAAACCCAACTTTAGGCCTGGATGTAAAAGCAGAGGCACAGAACTGATCACCACTGTGGGTCTGTATTCCTTGTTCCCTAAGGGAGTGCAGCTCAGACAGTGCTGAACTCCATGGTTACAGAGTGTTCCTTGTGGGTTTTAGGGCTACAATTCAGGTGACTTCTCATTCTCACTGTTGCTGAGATAAATACAAAATATTTTGAAAAGGCTCCTAAGCATCAGATTGGCTCAAAACTCCTCAAAGAGCTGGAGCTTTGAGGGCCCCATGAAACAAATGCCTGTGAGCAGCACTCACCCCAGGAGGGTCAAACCCTGGAGCAATATAAAGGATTGCAGGATGGGTTGGGTTGGAAGGGACCTTCAGGCTCATCCTGTTGCCCCTCCTTCCATGGGCAGGGACACCTTCCACTAGCCCAGGTTGCTCCAAGCTCTGTCCAACCTGGCCTTGGATTCTTCCAGGGATGGGGCATCAACAACCTCCAAAGCTGCTCTTTGCCTTCCTTGTCCTCATGACACCCGGTGAGGTGGCACCTCCCCAGCACCCACCTGTGCCCAAGGTGTGCAGGAGGAAGCCCAAGGCTGCAAACCATTCCTCAGAGCCTTTCCTCAAGGGTAATCTTTCATACACTTCATATGCAAGCCCTGATCTCTCTCAAGGTCGTGCCTTCTGAGCCACTATGACTTTGCTGCCAGGAAAAGTCCTCCAGCAGGACCAGGAGTCCTTGGGGGCTCACCTGTGATGGGCTTCACACGTGGATTTTGCAAAATGATGTTCCAGGTCAGTGGCCAAGAGGGGGTAAGTGCAGATCAGCTGAGGAAATGGGATATTTTATTATCCAAGCATCCCCCCTGGGCAGGTTTAATCCCCGACCCCCAGAGCAATCACTCAGGCACCTGAACACCAAGCTTGCATGATTTTACTGCCAGGCAGGAGCAGTATGGATTTTTACCCTGTGTTCTCTAGGAAAGTGTATTGATTTGGCACAAGAGACATCGATAGGTCCGGGTAACTGACTAAAGAGTCTGAAGCCAGTCTTAAAAAATAATAATAATAATAATAAAAAGTGCAGTTGATAAGTGAAATGAGCCATTTATTATTCTGAAAGCCGCATTGGTCACACCATTTGAATTCTTTGCTGAGTGTTGACTTTTCCAATTGCCTTCTGTACAGTTTTCCTCCCTCTTTGTGGAATAAAACATGTTAGACAAGGGAAGGAAGGCTGTGGGAGGTTGGGGCTGTCTTTATTATCTGCCTGTGCTTCTGGAGAGTTCTCAATGCAACTCTTCTCACCTGTAGACATTTGGGTTCAGAAATGCAAATGGTATGTTCTGGAAAACACATCATTTCTTGGAAACAGGAAGAAAATTTTCATTTTGATGTGCTTTCGCTTCTGGTTTCCATCAAAATGTTGCCCTTTGAAGCTTTCTGTTCATCTCCAGAGCTTGCAGACAGCTCTGACAATGGCACCTCTGCTCTGCCCTGCATTTCTCAGCCCTTTTGGTATAAAAGGGAGATGAGTGTGCAAGGTTTGCGCTCCTGTAGGTGTGACTATCTGTGACTGGCAGCACACTGACAGTGTTTGGCATCCTCCGACACCGGCTCACCCAGGCCACGTCAGCTCCTTGCCAATGGATACGGTTGGGCTGGAAACCAGCTGTGTGAAATGCAGCTCTAAAGCAATCAATGAGTATTCAGCATAATCTGCTGTAATCTGTGAAATGTGGCAGGCTTTGGCCAATTCTCCACTGCAGTTCCGCTCTGATGGGTCCCTGTTCCCTGCCCGTGCTCGGGGCACGGAGCAGCATTCCCACAGCCTGTGGGACCATTAAATGGGACCATTAAATCCATTTCCCCTCGGATTTATGCCGCCTTTATTCAGCACTTGCTGTCTCTCCTTCGAGCTCTCTCTCATTCTCTGCGCTTTCACAAAGCTGCTTCAGGAAAAGAGGCCAAATAAAATGGCAATAACACTTGGTGGAATAAACTGGAGGTGGTTGAACCACCCGGTGTCCCCAGTGCTAGGATGGAACTGAGACCTGTGCTCTGCTCTGCTGGAGCTTCCCCCTTTCCAGGCAGGTGTTCAGGCATGGGATGAGATGGGCTGTTGGCACTAAGTGTATTTTTCACTTGGAAGATGGGAATTCTGAGGGAAATGCTCCCGGTCAGCCCTGGGGCTCCCAGCTCAGCAGGGCTGTCGCTCAGGTGTTTCTGTGCCATCTGATCCTGCTCTTATTTTGCAGCAGGGATTGTTCACTCTGTTCTTGCCTTGAGGAAACTCGTATGGGCAGATCCTCAGCAGCTGCTGGGTGACAACTTACCTGGCTGCAGACCCTGGCTCAGCACCAGCTCCAGCCCAGCTGCTCAGCTCAACCAGGGAGATCTTTATCCCCCTAATTTCATTTTTTAACTGTCTGTGGGCAAATTGACTGGGAGACAGGACTGGCGAGCAGCGGTGGAAATAAAAAGTGTTGCTCTATTTCAAGCAGGGTATAATCAGGGAGGAAGAGTATATAAATAAAACATCCTGCATAAAATCTGCCAGGATGAGGCTTTCCATCTGCATCTGCCTGGGGCTCGCAGAGCTCGGGGAGCCTGGGGCAGAGGAAAGTGTTGGCTGTGAGGAGAGGAAAGAGCCTCTCAGCTCATCCTTGGTGCTGCAAGGCAAGGCAAGGCAAGGCAAAGCAAGGTAAGGCAAAGCAAGGCAAGGCAAGACAAGGCAAGGCAAGGCAAGGCAAGGCAGGGATGTTATGGGTTGGTGCTTCCAAACCTGCATAATTGGCAAGTGAAAGAGGGTGATTCATTCCCCTCCCTTGTTCCTGTTACACCAGCACTTTGTACACCTGAGTTAACAGCAACGAGTCATTTTCCTTGTCTGTAAATTAGCCTTGGCTCGATTACGTGCTTTGCACCTCACAGTTGTTCCTTTATTCCTCTTCTCTTTCAGCTCTCCCTGGGGTGGTGGGGGCCCTTCTCCCTGGGCAGCCACACTGTTGTCCCTGGAGTTGGCACATGCCTTTATTTAGCATTTGAAGGAATTGATTCCCTTTCCCCTTGGGGTGCAGAATGATTGTTTCCCCTCATGGGAGGTGTCAGTATCAGTCCCTACAATTGTTGGGGAGATAAAGCCATTTTCTAGAATGGAATAAAAATATATTTCTGGCTACAGATCTCTAGGTTGTGTCTTTGAAAGCCTAGAGGAAAGCTGTTATTTTTGAAGCTCCACTGAGGGGTTGAAGTGATCTCTCCTTAGCCCTTCCAGTTCTGTGTCCTCCATCCATAGGAAGTGCCAAGAGAAGCTGTGGATGCCCCGTCCCTGGAGGTGCTTAAAGCCTGGTTGGAGGGAGCCTGGCCATGCCCTCGTGGCTCTGTGATGTGGCAGGATCAGGGCAGAGGATGCTCCCAGCCTCTGCTTACTCTATATGTGGAATTTTTTCCATTCCTCTCCACTGCAGACTTTTGAAATCTGAGCATCTTCATTAATGCCTGCACTACGCCTTTATAAATGTCCTAAATATAATGGGGAGAAACAAAAAGAAGATTTGCTGGGGGAAAAAAAAAGCTGTAATTAAGCCATGTCAGATGCCTGCAGTGTAAGTGGGAAATCTGAATAAAGACAATGGCGTGTGTGAGTTAAGGGTGTGAGTCAGCCTGGAGTCAGCGTGGATGGCAAAAGCTGCCTCTGGATTGTCTCCAAGACCTGATGCTACACAAAAATAGGTTTCTATTTGTGTTACAGTAGTGAGGGACGTCCTACAGAGGTGATTTGGCCTCTGAGAGAGTTGTACCCTCATTGGCTCTGAGGATGAGAGACATTTCTCCCTCTTTGTGATATACCTGGACTTCAAGGCTTTGTGTTTTGGCTTTGAGTTCGGCGTTCAGGAGCGCTCAGATGTGAATTTCAGGAAGGATCTGCTTTTGCACCAGGAAAAGTTGCAGCTGGAGTACCAAAAGGAAGAGGTTTGAACAGAAACTTTGATGTTTTGTAGAGGGTTTTTTTTAAATGTTTTCAAGTCCATAAGAGAGCAGCATTAAGTGCTTGTGTTTCCTGGAGTTGGGGATAAGAAACAGAGCGACTCCATGTCTTTCATCGCAGCCACTCAAGGCATCCCTGAAGTGCTCTGCTTTTCTTTTTAGTGGCAAGATTTTGCTGCTTGGAGAAGAAACTGCATTTCTCAATGTTGCTGATTTGACCCTCTCTGACTTCTTGAGCTTCCCTTCAAGCCACTGATGCCTTTAGGAGACAGCAGGTAGAGCTGCCACCAAGGCAGGTGGGACATCAGAGGAGTAGCAGGATGTGCATGTTTAGGAGGAATGGGCCAAGCCCTGGGAATACTGGTCTTGAAGGTTCCCCACACCAACCTCAAGCCCTGTAGGGGTAAATGGCCATTCAAACCCAGTTGCAGCTGATGTACACAAGGGGCTCTGTAGGAATTTCCACTGATACAGATGAAATCACCAGGTTTCTGTGGAATGCAGCAGCACTTGGAAGAAAAACCCTACAGGAGCAGAGTATTAAATAGGGAATGATAACAATCCTGAGGAACTTAATGGGAAACTCTATCCCAGTTAGGGAGTTTTGTGGGTGGCTCTGCAGGCCAGGAGTGGGGTTATTGATCTGCCTGGCCCCGGGCTGGGCTCTCCAGGGACCACCAGCTCCCACTGCAGGCTAACACTGCCATGGCCAAGGTTCACTAGAGCAGCACGGACTCAGTCCTTGCTCTGGCACCACCAGCAGCGACTCCTTCCCCTGCCAGAGGGAAGGGATGGCAGTGATGATCTCTACTGGGCTGTCACAGAAGTCAAAGCAACGAAGCAGCTGCACTTTTTTACACTGGAATGATTGAAAGAAGAATCTTCTATCGTTGCTGATGCAGGGGGGGGAAAAAAGGGTATTGTTTGGTTTGGGGAATGATTTCTTCTGCTTTCCTTGAAGCCCCCATCCAGCTGATTTCTTGTCTCACCAGCTGAAAAGGAGTTGACATGTTTCAGAATCTCTGTGATATCTTGACAGCTGAGAGTGTTGAGGTTGCTTGGGCTTTGTCAATGATCGGTGTCCCAGAGGGGCAAACTCGCAGAGACAACTTTGTCTTCAGATTACAGAAACATTGGTGTGGTGGCTGCTCTGGTGGAGAAAAGTCTGCAGGGGAGAACAAGCCAAAAAAGCAACTGATTAATAGTTTAATCAAATTTTTGTACCTTGGTGGAAGAGTAAACCAAGTGAATACCTGATTCTAGAGACACCAGGGAGTGTCAGAGGTGGGATGGTGAGATCCAGATGGGAAGACCCTCAGAATCCAGGGGTGGGAGGGTGGTGGTGACTCCAGGTTATCTGGCCAGTCAAATACCAAAGGGGAAGTCTCTTCAGTCCAAAGAAATCTAGGACCCTTTGACATTGTGAAAGGACTGGTTTCAGTCCCAATTTAACCTCAGGAATGCCAAAGGCACTTCCAGTCACAGAAGGGAGAAACCAGGTGAAACCCCAGAGAGCCACAGGTGATTTATGGCTCAGGAGCTCCCTGTTGGAGGGTGGTTGAACCTTTCTTTGCTCAGGTGGCCAAAGCAGGAGATTAATAAGCCACAAAGCCCCAAAGTCACCAACCCTGGGGGAAATCAGTGTCCTCCTCCAGTGTTTGTTCCTTTCCAGGACCTGCCTGGGTAGAAGGAGTCGATTCTGGTGCTCTGAGGAAAGCATTACATTTAACCCCTTCCTCTCAGCCTCGCATGGACCTTCCTGCTCTCAAACCAACCCACAAAACAGCAAGTTTGCAACTAAAACAGCAGCCAAAACAACCATAAATCACAGGCTGTCAAGGCAATCCCCAGCAGCTGAAGGGAGAGCTGTAAATAGAGCCTGACTGGAGTGTGCAGCAAGAGGCAAAGACAATGGGTGAGGGTAGTGCAGCAGACAGTGAATTATCTTTGCCATCTGCTTTTTGCTAACACCCATTTATAGAAGAAACTAACATTTGGAAACGCTGAGTGCTGATTGTTGTGCCTGTGGAATAATTTTCCACGGGACACAATTAATCATTAAGGCAACAGAAGAGTCAGCCCAGCGTAGCTCCAGCCGCAACCACAACACCTGGTGAGACATCCAAGTTCAGCAAGCAGGGAGCTTTGTTTAAAAACTCGGGCTCCATCCTACATTTAATCCCAGATTCCAGGGGTCCCCTTAAAAGTGGAGAGGGAAGCTGGGATGATGATGTTAACTCTGCAAGGAGTGGAGGGCGACTGGGAATTTTTGGGTAAAATGCCTTAATTTCTGCCGATGCACTTGGCTGATGTAGCTTGACCCAAAATTCGGGTTTGGCTTGGGGGAAGGAGGAAGGAAAGAGGCAGGGGATGCAGGAGATGCCCACATGGAGCAAGACAACCCCTGCTTTGGGCATGTGGCATAAGCCAAGCAGGCTGGAGAGCAGCTAATGGTAATCTCAATCAATTACAGTTGATTAAAAGCCTCGAGAAGCCAATATATTGCAGAGAAAAACAAACAGCGACTCTGCAAAAAAGGTAATCAATAACCAGCCAAGCAGCAAACAATTAAAAAGGGGGAAATATCCTCATTCTCCCTGATTTGTGTAATGGTCTTTCTTCAGCTTCTCGGAACGTGCTGTTCCCAGCTCAAGGGCTGGTGTGCGAGGAGGAGGAGGAAGAGGAGGAGGAAGAGGAGAAAGAGGAAGAGGAAAAGGAGGAGGGGGAGGAGGAGGAAGGCAGGGTGTCTTCCCCATGATGCCACAGGACCCCTGGGCTTTTACAGTTGCTTTTCTCTCTCTGAGCAATTAATGAAACTGAAAACTTACTCCTTGCCGAAGCAGAACCAGGATCTTACCTAAAATTTCAGATTTTGGAGACCTTGGTAATAAATTGGATGATTTTTATTGGGGTTGTGGATCCCTGTAGATCCCTCTGGAGCTCGGCTGCTGGGAACTGTGTGTTTTGAGGTCGCATAAAACGCTCACAGACAGGTTCCTTCCCAAAAGCCTGGGCTGTCCTGCTAAATTACCATGATAGAAGAGTTTACTCTGCGGCACGAAGTGACAAAGAGAATTTTCTATGAAGAAAACTGAAAGTGAACAAGACGTTACACAAACCATTAAAAATTTGCCTTTTTTTTTCATCGCTGTTGTTGGTTAGCAACAGCTTCTGGCAAGATGAATAATTTGGAAGTGAAAGTCATGTTTTGAGACAGAGCAGGAGCCCTTGATCTGAAACTAATTTGTTGTCAAAAAGAGTTAAGGGATTTTAAGTTGGGCTTTATCTCGAGCAGAATAAAGCAGTGTAAATACACAGACCCGCTCGGCTCCTCCACTGCCACAACAACTTTCTGCTGCTCTAAATCCTCTTTACAATGGTGTGAAACCAATGAGGCAGGTCCAGCATGTCGTGTTGCCTCTTTAGCTCCGTTTGTTCTGAGTATTCCCAGAGGTGACTCAAGGCAGTTTTGGAAAAGCATGATACAGGTCAGAGCGGAGCTGGGCTCGATGATCCCTGTGGGTCCCTTCCAGCTCGGGATAGTCTGTGGTTATAATGAAGGAGCAAAAGAGTTGGTAGTGGTTGGTCAGTTTATTTATTGCCAATAATTCACACAAATAATTTTGGTTTTTCTTTTGTTGCTGTTGTTCAATACGCTATTTGTGGTTGCTCTTGTCATTAATTGCCCAGCCCTATAAATAGCTGTATAATGCTCAATTAATGATTAATTCAATGATCACCACCTTTCAGCCTCTGTTGTACATAAGTAACTGCAGCTGTTGTTCCCTTCTGGAATGAATATTGATGGCCCAGTGCATCACCCACATTTTTATTCACCAGTAGCAAAGCTGCTCTTCAGCTGTGATTTCCATGGAGGGAAAAAGGGATTGCAGAGAAAGGGTTGGGGGAAAACCTGAAATGTGTCTTTTTCTGTGCAGTGGAGGCAGCCAGCAGCCACTCCTCCCTTTTCTGATCCCATTCATCCCTCTTAGGAGGTACAGCAGCATCGTTGCATCAGGAACTGTGGTGGTGGGACAAGGGGAATGGCTTCAAACTGACAGAGAGTAGTTTTACATTGATTATTACAAAGAAATTCTTCCCTGGGAGGGTGGGCAGGCCCTGGCACAGGTTGCCCAAAAAACTGTGGCTGCCCCATCCCTGGAAGTGTCCAAGGCCAGGTTGGACAGGCCTTGGAGCACCCTGGGCTATGGAAGGTGTCCATGCCCATGGCAGGGGGTGGAACAGGATGAGTTTTGAGATCCCTTCCAACCCAAACCATTCTGGGTTTCTCTGATCACAGCTGGACAAGCCATTTAACCTCTGCCTGCTCGGGGTGCTGACAGTCATGGGGTGTCCTCCCCATCCTTGGGCAGGTGTCTGGGAAACCACCAGGGCTGATTCTTCCTCTGGAGCAAGGAGGGAATCTCTCTGGAAGTTGACACAGAGATGGGTGATGCCCCAGAGTGGAGCTTCTCAGAGGACAGGGGTGGATAGCAGAGCAGTGCCACACACCAGCTCCAGTGTTGGTTCCATGACAGGGTCCCTTTATGTTTCCTGCTGGAATTGCCTCCCTCCTTGCCTGGAGTCCTGATCTTTGGTGCTGTCAGAGGAGCTCAGCCAGCAGTGGGGAAGTTGTGCTGCAGCACAGTCGTGCCTGGCCTGACAGCATGCAGGGTGCCTGTCGAATTCCAGTGTGTGCTGAGCAAACAGGACCACATCATAAAGACTTAATTATAAAACCTAATGGTGTAAGACTATTATGATTTGTGGAAAATTGGTCATTAACTGCAGGAGGATGAAAACCAAACATTTTTCCCTGACACTTCCACTCAGCCACACTGAGCAAACACATGCTGGAAAATTTAGAAACGTCACACATTATTCAAAGTGGTTAAACATGAGGGGTTTCATTTTCCTGGGCTGGTTTCTAATTGCTGAAGAGATTTTGGCTGCCACATTTACTGGGTTACACCCCAGTTATAACCACTTTCCTCCAAAACATAACTGGGAATTTCAGGAGCTGGTGGGCAGCAAAGGATCTCTGCCCCAAGGTGGGCTGAAAAATAACTTAGTGAGGAGCCAGAGCTTCACTTTTGTGACCCAAAATACACTTTCCATCACCATGGGAGCAGCTCCCACCTCCCTTCCCTCTGGGAGACAAAGCACAAAACCTCCCAGCTCCCCATCAGCTGGGGTGACACGTGCTGATGGTCCCAATTAGCCTCCCAGATTGAAGTTTGTATCAAATCAAACAGATTATTAATGAGAATTAGGTCACTTTTAATTAGTTTCTGTTAAGATAGCAGCTCCCTCTCTCCCAAATACATCCCTTTTCCTGATATTAACCATCAAGTAGTCTTCCTCAGAGCAATTATCCCATCCAAATCGGTTGCTCTCATGGTTAACAATTTTAATACTAATGCATTAATTGCCCCTGGCTTACCCACCATCTAATCAGCAAGGTGGGTATTAGTTTCTTGAAGTGATTGATTTCAAGGGACTTAGTGCTTAATTACATTTTAGCAAACTCTGTTTGGAATCCTTAGAGAAGGGAGGCATTTTCTGTTTGGCTTTGAACTTACTGTGTTGGAGGGATCTAAGTATCTAAATTATTCCATTCATTCCTAAGCATGCTCGTCGAGAGATGGTGGAGTTTTGTCACTTCTGATTCATCTTTGCCCAGAAGAGCTCACCCCAATTGTCGGGTTTGCATTAATAAGTAAGTTTGCTTTAAAAAATAATGATAACATTATATATATCTGCATGTCAGGGGTGGATAGAGTGATCTCTCAAAATGTAATTTGTATATCAATCACTTAACTCGATGCTTTGGGATGAAATGGGCTATATAAATGCAAGACCATAATTTATCTTCTTTCTTCCTGTGGCTCACTATAATTGCACCTTTATTGGCTGCCCTCACTCACCAAAAACATGAGCTGAAGGGCTGGGGCAGAGCAAGTGTCCAACTGAAGAGGTGCCTGTGTCTCTCATCACGGGATTCAGGGGATGTTACAGAAACCTCCTGTGGCCAGATCTGGAATAATCACCTGCCACACATTTTCATAGGACCACAGGATCCCAGACTGGTTTGGGTTGGAAGGGACCTTAAGATCATCCCATC